>CM077163.1:139366163-139788950 GCA_039583875.1 Platanthera guangdongensis | reverse complement strand
TTGGTTGTCGAAGCTGTTTTGCCATACAATGTGCACCTGCAAGGCAAATGCAGCAGCCCACGCCTACGATGTAGGTACCCTTCAAAGGGAAACAGAGAAGAGTGGAGCAGTAGTGTTGGAGCCTTTGTGCCGAGAGAGCAAGTGATAGGCAGCTCAAGCATGTTTTATGAGCTTTAATCCTCCTGTGTTCTCGGGTTGGGAACCCCATCTCAAGCTGGAGACTGGCTCCCGAGTGAAGAGAGTCCTGACAGCTATTGAAACAGAGGAGTTTCAGATGACCACCATAGCTACATTCCTGTTGAACGGGATGCAGGTTGTGGTGGGAAGGTTTAGAGCTGCATCTCTTGAGAGGAAAGAAACTTACGGACGTCTCGTTGAGGAGTTCTCGAGACTGTTTTGGCAAGGTACCCCCCTTCAGCTCAGAGGATAACATTGGAGAATGAGTTCCAGAGGTTGTGTGCAAGGAGATAGTAGCGTGGATGAGTATCTCCACGAGATTACTCGACTGGGTCGGTACGCTAGCTCCCATCGCGGATGAGAAGCGCAAGACGAACCGATTCTATGAAGTTTGAGAGATGACTTGAGGATATTGCTCTCGGGCCTATGACGCAGGGCTTCTTTTGTAACACCCCCACTCGTCACATGGCATATAACGGTGGGTCCGGTCGGGGCCCACACCATATGTCACAGACAGCGACGGAATTACTAGTGGAAATCAAAATCTACTCGCACCCTAACTCAATACATTCTAGCGCAGCATTTTACGTTAGCATGAACTCGGCCCAGAAAATGTCCACTCCTATATAAATGCCACATTTATATATATCAAAACCAGGAATGTATACAACTCACACACTGGACTTAAGGCCTTAAAGGTTTATCTTTACACAAGTACAATTTCGTACATCGGCACGTAGGCCAGCCACACATGAAATCCAACCATGTTTCTTCGCACGGCCTTCAAGGGACTTTAGCAACAAGCCTCCATTCTGCTCATTTCATCTCAAGCAGCAGCACCTGTAATAAGGCATCCATTCCAAATAGAAAAGATAGTAACGGTCAGCTTTAGCTGACCAATTATAACGACCCTACCCCTTACCCGGGGTAGTGGTTCCTTCCCTGTATGAATTTGCAAGTATAATATCTAACAACCACAATCAAGTGCACTCTGACACAACAAGATCACAAATGTCGGTACCCACCAGACGCTCTGTGCACTCAGGTCACCTTATGGTGTACCGGACTCCGTGGTAACACCACCGATCAGAGGTTATTAAATTGTTGGCTGGCCGGTCCTATTCCACCAGTGCGCAGAGCGACGACATTCTGACCAAACCACTCAGAGGTGAAAACCTCACGGCAACCTTGAGCATTTAGATCGACCCACCACTATCGTGCAGCAAGAAGGGTCCACCTCACTTCCTCCCAAACACTGTCACCCATCGATCCCCCCTAATACAGATCAACCCACACCATGTGGTGTAGCAAGCCAGGTGCATCCCGCGTTTCCCCCAGACGTGCTACCCATTGATCTCTCAACACAACCAGGAGCTTATTCAAAGCACCTATACATCCATAACATCCATTCATTCAAACATTCATTCCACAACGCATTTTCTAGCATCAAATCCATGGAGTCTTCTCCAATTTAGCCATATTCATCATCACCAATCCAGACTACCCGTCCAGATGGGCTTCACACAGTATGTCTATGCCGTACTTCACACTTCCGGCTCTAGATGCAGACTCTACTCAGGAATCGCTTACGATATCCACCTCTTGGTGGAGGATTCCATGCACATGCATAAAAAAAGGTCTTCGATGTCCAAGAAGGTGATCGTTACCCTTGAAGATCGCTTCGTCGCCATGTAGTAGCCGGATGGAAGTCACCGCCTCGACTTTGTCTTCACGAATCCGTTCTCGGATCTTCGCTCCGCACTCCGCAGCTCCTCCAGCAGTTGGTAGTCTCATCCCTTCCTTCTTTCCCTAGGCCTTTCTACCTCTCTCTCTCTCTCTTGGAATAAGATGAAGAAGACGGAGATGAAGAGAAAGAGTTTTAAACTCCTTTTCCAGCCTTATCAACACATAGACAGAGCCTAGCCATTGGATCCATAACCAGGGAAGCGAACGGCTCAGAATAGTCCAGAAAAGCCTGAACACGGCCTGACATGTCCTGTGACACGCCCATGTCATAGGCTGTATCACTTAAGTGGCAGTCAACCGACTCAAATCCAACCAGTACATGGCCATATGACGCCCGTGTCACAGGCCGTGTCACTTAACACGCCTTCCGACACACCCGTATCACTCGCCGTGTCACCTGACATGACTTCCAACACACCCGTGTCTCTGGCGGTGTCACTTGACATGCCTTCAGACACACCCGTGTCGCTGGCCATGTCACTCACACAGCCCAATCTCCACTTCACCCGAGCAGGACACGACCTTGGGACACGCCCGTATCCCAAGCCATGTTCACCAGGACACACCTGTGTCCTCAGGAACACGCATTCCCGGCTGAACCGTGCAACTGACACGCCCTGTGACATGCCTGTGTCCCAAGCCGTGTCACCCATGCCTTAACCCAAATTGACTTTGGAGTGTTACATTAGTGACCATGGTCAATACGGCCTGGTCCTTGGAGAAAGACTTGAAGAATGTACAAGCAAAGAAAAGCTCTGGTGATTAGAGGACTGAGTTCAAGGTACCGACGACCTCAAAGTCTGGGTACCGTAAGTTCTTTAAGAAGGCTAGGACTTCGGGTCCAGCTCCTTCTTCTGGTGCTTCTGGGCGACTACGGGTCGAACCCCGGCCGCATGCTTTACTTGTGGAAAGTCGGGGCACTTTGAGCATGACTGCTGGAGCGGACGTCCCAAGTCTGAGAGGAAGTCGGGAGCAACTTATGAAGAGAAGGGCAAGGTGGTGGAGTCAACTGCATCCTATTATGCTCCGGCTCAACCGAGAGTTTATAATCTTAGCCAACATGAGGTCATTAAGCAAGTGGATGTGGTGACAGGTATGGTTTAAATTTATAGCAAGTCAAATTTTTAAATACATGTTATGCGCGTGTTACCTTACAACTGCTTGTTTAGGATTTGTTTTGATTTGTGATAATCCGGCTAGAGCACTCTTTGATACGGGAGCTTCACACTCCTTTTTGTCTGAAGGATTCATATCGCGCATCGGAGTACCTTCTTTGATGGCGAAGGATAAACTGGATGTGTTGTTGTTGAATGGGTGTTCGATGCATGCGGAGAGAATCTATGGCGTTAATATTCATATTGGGAGTCAGGAGTTCCATTTGCTATAGTCGTTACTGTCGCTAGTGGAGTTCGACGTAATATTTGGCATGGACTGGCTCTCGGAGCAGCATGCTTATATTGATTGTGGTCGCAAGGAATTCAAGTTGGGAACAGGTTGTGAGACAACTTTTACGGGCTTGAAAGGGTTGAGCAAGTCTTTGATGTCTGCTCTTCAGGTGGTGAAGGCGGTTCATGCCGGAGTAGAGCTGTTGTTCACGCTAGTGGAGGTTGCAAAGCCTAAGCCTACGTTGGACAGTATTTCAGTGGTAGCTGAGTACCCTGATGTGTTCCCTGCTGATCTTCCTGGAGCCCCACCTCAACGGGAGATAGACTTCACGATTAAGCTAGTGCCAGGTGCGAATCTTGTGTCACGCTCTCCATATCGACTACCGACTAAGAAAATGGCGGAGCTGAAGGTTCAACTGCAAGAGTTGTTGGAGCAGGGGTATGTGCGTCCAAGTTCGCCGCCTTGGAGCGCACCGGTCCTTTTTGTTAAGAAGAAGGACAAAAGCTTGAGACTTTGTATTGATTATCGGGAGTTGAACAAGCTAACGGAGAAGAACAAGTACCCGATCCCGAGGATTGATGATCTTTTTGATCAGTTAGTGTGGTCGATGGTGTACTCAAAATTGGATCTCAAGTCTGGTTACTATCAGCTGAGGATAAGGGAGAGTGATATCCCTAATACAGCGTTCAGTACGAGATACATGAATTGCGAGTTTACGGTCATGCCTTTTGGGCTGACTAATGCGCCGTCGGTGTTCATGGATTTGATGAACAAGACTTTCAGGGAGTACTTGGACCATTTTGTGATCGTCTTCATCGACGATATATTGGTGTACTCGCAATGTGAGGAGGATCACCTCAAGCATCTACATTTGGTGTTAGAAACGCTGAGGAGGAATCAACTGTACTGCCAAGTTCTCCAAATGCGAATTTTGGTTGTCCTCAATGGCATTCCATGGTCATATAGTAAGTGGAGAGGGCATTGCGGTGGATCCGTCGAAGATTTTTGCTATACGGGAGTGGCATGTGCTGTATACGGTAGAGGAAGTCCGGAGTTTTCTGGGGCTTGCCGGCTATTACAGGCATTTCATGGAGAACTTCTCGTGGATAGCGTTACACCTCACAACTGTGACGAGGAAAGAGCAGAAGTTCGTTTGGATGTCGGAGTATGCGCGAGCTTTTGAGGAGTTGAAGTGTTGGTTGACCACTCCGCCTGTGCTGAGTTCACCGAGTGGGACCGAAGATTTTGAGATCTAGAACAATGCTTCGGGCAGTGGCTTGGGTTCTGTGCTGCTGCAGTATGGAAGTGTGATAGCATATGACTTGAGATAGCTGAAAGTTCATGAGTGGAATTATTTGGTCCATGACTTGGAGTTAGTGGCCGTGATTTTTGCCTTGAAGCTGTGGAGGCACTACTTGTATGGAGTGAAGGTCGATATCTATACCAACCATAAGAGCCTGAAATACTTGTTGGATCAGAAAGATCTAAACATGCGACAAAGGAGATCGATGGAGTTCCTGGGGGACTACACCTTCAAGATCCATTATGTGCCTGGGAAAGGCAATGTGGTTACGGATGCGTTGAGTTGTCGGGCCCCAGCTCAAGCCAATTGGTTTTCGGTCCATGACGAGCGGTTGGTTCTGGAGTTGGAGGCATTGGAGATCTCTTGAGTAGACAAGCAGTCAAGTGTTGAAGCGCTATTGAACTGGACTGAAGTTCAGAGTCACCTGCCTGATCGGATTCGACAGGCTTTGGATATGGATGTCAGCATAAAGCAAATCATGGTTGAGGCTCTGGATGGGTCAAACTCTCAATTTGTTATTGAGGATGTACGGCTTTGGAAAGACGGTCGTCTGTGCATCCCAGACGTGGGAAATTTGCGGGTGGAATTGTTGTACGAGGTGCATCATACCAAGTACTTGATTCACCGGAGGAGCACGAAGATGTACCGCGATGTGAAGAAATTGTTCTGGTTGCCAGGACTTAAGAAGGATGTGGCACTGTACGTGGCGAAGTGTCAAACATGCACCTTGGTAAAGGTGGAGTGTCAAAAGCCGGGAGGATTCTTGAACTCCTTGCCTAATACGGAGTGGATGTTCGATGACATTAATATGGACTTTGTGCACGGGTTGCCAAGGTCGCAAAAGCGGAACGATGCCATTTGGGTGGTCATAGATCGTCTAACGAAAGTGTCGCACTTCATTCTGCATAGGAAGGATGATTTCGTGGAGAAACTGGCAAAGTTATATGTGGATAATAAAGTGCGGCTTCACGGTGTGCCCCGCAACATTGTGAGTGACAGAGATGGATGGTTCACGTCCAATGATTGGAGGTTGGTGCAGTAGATGTTGGGAACAAAACTGCGTTTCAGCACAGCCTTTCACCCACAAACGGATGGGCAGACCGAGAGGGTCAATAGGACGATGGAAGACATGCTTCGCATGTGCGTCCTGGATTTCGGGAAACAGTGGGAAGACCACCTATACTTGGTGGAGTTCGCGTACAACATTAGCTACCGGGTGAGCATATAAATGGCGCCCTTCGAACCCTTTATGGTAGAATATATCGCACGTCGTTGTCTTGGTTGGAAAAGGGTGAGTCAAAGTTGTACAAGTGCCAAGAGGTTGAAGATGCTACATCATTGGTTCGAACGATTCGAGAGAGGTTGCTTATTGCTTAGGACCGCCAGGCTAAGTACTATAATGACAAGCATAGGAATGTTGAGTTCACTGTTGGCGATTGGGTATACTTGAAGATTAAGCCGTTCAAGGGTGTCTCGCGGGTACGGCGATTGAAGAAGCTAAGCCCGAGGTACCTTGGAGCGTTTGAGGTTCTGGAGCGGATTGGGGAAGCAGCTTATCGATTGAGGCTATCAGTGGAGCTTAGTGGACTACACGATGTATTCCACATATCGGTGCTGCGGAAGGCGGTCCAAGAGCCTTCGCAAGTGATTACGGTCGATCAAGTGTCGGTCGATAATGGGTTGACGACGAAGGTCAAGCCCATTCGAATTGAGGACTCGGAAGTCAAGCGGCTACACAACAAAGAGATTAGGATGGTCAAGGTCCGTTGGGACAATTGCGGTCGGGAAGAGCTCTCTTGGGAGCAAGAGCAGACCATGCTTGAGGAGTACTCGAAGTTGTTTCACTCAGGTACCATTTTAGTTTTGTGTTTTATTTCCCTTATTGTAATTTTGGGGCGAAATTCTTTTAAGAGAAAGAGAGTTGTAACGCCCCAAAACTCAAAAGAGCGTCGGGTGGCGTTTCGGACCAAGTTTGGAACTTGGTAGGGGTCACACGGCCTGGGACACGTGTGTGTCCCAGGGCGTGTCGTGCTCGGGTCGACGATCTGGCCGAGAGGTCGACGAATTTTGGAGTCGATGATAGTCAAGCAACGAACACAGCCTGAGACACGGGCATGTCACAGGCCGTGTCCTTCACGGGTTAAATTCGGGTTGTGGCATGGTTGATACATGGGGTCGGCACACGGGTCGTGTCAGGTAGAAACCGACGTGTCAAATGGGACACGGGCGTGTCCAAGACCCATGTTCTTCTCTGGTTGGTATTGGTCCTATGTCGATGGAGTAACACGACACAATACAAGACCGTGTTCTGGATAACACGGGCGCGTCATGTTTAACACGGGCATGTCGGGTGCCTATGTTCTTTTCAGGACACGTCGGTTTTGACGGCTAGTGGGGAACACTGCCATGGACACGGGCATGTCACAAGTCGTGTTTGGCCCAGATATTGGATTTCAATGACGAATCGTGGTCGTACGCTTCTTTATTTAGGGATCCGACGGCTGGGGCTTGTTCCTGCTGGGATATACCAAGGAATAGGGTTTCAAATCCCTCATTTCTCAAACTCAATCTCTTTCTAAAGTTTAGAGAGAGGGGAGAGCAAGGAATTAGAAAGGAGGCTAGTTCCGGTCTCCGGCGGAGCTTCGGAGCTCCAAATCGCGAGCCGACTTCGGATCTACGGAGGTAAGGAGATTGCGGTGCTTTTCATCCATATAGTTTTCCATGGGGCCAAGGAAAAATGCTAGGGTAACGATTCTCATCCTAGGACATGTGAAGTCCTCTTTTCCTTTGCATAGGAAGCCCGCTCTAGCAAGTTTGCGGTGAGTTTGAGGCGTTCCTTCGGGTAGACATGAATAGTCCCCGTTGTGTACATGTAGAGTCCGTAATCGAGAATCGGACATAGGCATGATGTGTGAAGCCTACCCGGACAAGTTGGCCTGGATCGGTGATGTTGCATAACATGAATGGTCGGAGAAGACTCCGCGCGAATGGTTGTTTTTAGAATTTTCTACGCGGTAGATTACAACAGGGATCCTTGGGGACTAACTCCAATGTGCACCCGGAAAACTGGGCAGATGCATGATTCTGCCAACATGGTGGCCTAGGAGCCAACTTAAACATAACCGGGTTATGTGAAGTGTGTGATGGAAACGGTACTCGGGGAGGTTTGACCCGCGCATATGGCTTAAATTGACGTTGCGGTGTGAGCAATGGGTCAGGCGGAACGGTACCCGCTCTATATTGTTTGGTGGGAGCTGTTGGCATAGATGAGGGTCTTTGGCGGTCTATGGCTTGAATTGACATGACCCATGCCGGGTTGACAAAAATTCTCGCAAGATTGGCTGTCCTAGTGGCGGTGGTGAGACCGAGATGTCTATGGCTTAATTTGATGTGGCGTTGACCGGTTCACCGAGAATGTGCTCTGATAGCACGGGGTGTGTATCCATGCGTTCCCACGCCTGTGATGTAGTGTTTATCTATACTGCTTTGTTACGCTAACAAAGAGCAAGGAAAGGAGCATCGCCGCCCCGAGTTTGGGTGCGGGATCATTATAATTTGGTCAGCATAGGTGACCGTTGCTTTTGTTTGCCACCGTGTTGTGGATTGTTGCTTGCAGGTGCTGCGGAGCCAAGCGGTAAATAGTGGGCTAAAGCCCAAGTTGCTGAGCCGGCCCTCGAAGGCCAAATTTTGAGTGTTTACTTGTTATATTCATGTGTGACCGGCCTGCGTGTCGTGGTATGGAAGACACATTTTATTTGAGTAAACAAATGTAAGGCCTTATGGCCGTGTACTTATGTATTGTACTTCATTCCTATTGGGCTTTGTAGTGGACATTCATGCTTTTCGTCTGGGTTCTTTAATTTACAACTTTTAATAATTATTTCTTCTAGAATGACTCTGTGTAGGATGTTGGTTATTAGTTGGAAGCTATTCCATTGAGTAACCACCCGATCTATCTAGGGTATATGGCGTCAGGCCCTGGTCGGACCTACTGCTCTATGTTATGTGACGGATAGGGGGTGTTACAAAGTGAGCTAGGAAAAGGCTCTTCGGAGACCAAAGAGGGCTGTGAAGCCACCAGCTCGGTACTGAGATGGGAATGTAGTGAGTTTTTCTCCTTCTTCTTTGCAGATCCTCTGGATGAGCGAGAGCCTGCAAACTTCAATGAGGCCACTGGAGTCAAGGAGTGGGAAGATGCCATGAAGGAAGAGATTGCTGCTCTCAATAAGAATGAAACCTGAGACCTTATGCCCAAGGTTGATTACATTACTCTAGTCACTTGTAAGTGGGTATTTAAGTTGAAGAAGAAGGCTGATGGGAGCATTAATAGATACAAGGCTCGCCTGGTTGCTCGAGCATTCTCACAGCAATGGAGAAGACTATGAGGAGACATTTAGTCCAGTTGCAAAGATGACTTCGGTTCGGGTGGTGATCGCCTTGGATGTTTGCAAGGGATGGAGGATGTGGCAGCTTGATGTGAAGAACACTTTTCTTTACGGAGAGATTGATAAGGAGATCTTCATGGATCATCCACTTGGATTTGTTTCTGAAGTTCATCCAGACTATGTCTGAAAGCTCAGGAAGGCTCTCTACGTGTTGAAGCAAGCTCCTATAGGTTGGTATGGAAAGATAGCAGAGTATCTTCAATTCTGCATTTACCTTGCTTCCAACTCAGATTCTAGCTTGTTCGTCAAGAAGAAGGGGGAGCTTCTAGTCTTGGTCCTGCTGTATGTGGATGATATGATCATCACAGGGAATTCAGTGGAAGAAATAGCTAGGCTCAGGGCTGAGCTTGCTATACACTTTGAGATGAAAGACTTGGGAGAGCTTCTTCACTTTCTCGGTCTTGAGGTGGAGAGGAATGAGAGCGGATACTCATTTGCCAAAAGGGTTATGCAGATCATATTGTGAATCGATTCGGCATGGGTGAAGGAAAGAGTTGCTCTACTCCACTAGAACATGGGTTGAAGCTTCGACGAGATGAAGGAAGGATTCTTCCTGATCCCTTGGTGTTCAGAGCTCTAGTTGGGAGCTTGATCTACCTGACAATTACCAGGCCAGACATTGCTTACTTTGTTGGCCGAGTAAGTCAGTTTTTGGATGAACCAAGGAAGTCTCATCTGGTGGCGGCAAAGAACATTTTGAAGTATTTCAAGACAACTTCTGATATGGGACTCCTCTATAGTAGAGATGCGGACTTTGCTTTGCTTGGATACATGGATGTTGATTATGGTGGTGACTCGGATGATCAGAGATCAACTTCGGGTTATGTTTTCACTTGTGGATCAGCTTGTATTTCGTGGTGTAGCAAGAAGCAAGACTCAGTGTCAGTGTCTACTATGGAAGCTGATTATAAGGCTTCAGCCTTGGCTGCTCGGGAAGCCATATGGCTGAGGAGGCTTGTAGAGGATGTTCATGAAGAAGTGCAAGGACCTACTTGCTCTGAGGTGACAATGAGAGTGCTCACAAACTGGTAAACAATCCAGTGTGTCATGCAAGGACCAAGCATATTGAGATCGAGCACCACTTCATAAGGGAGGAGGTGTTGGAGGGATGTCTTCTGGTCGGGCATGTTTGGAGTGAAGATAATCTTGCTGACATCTTCACGAAGCTGCTGTCGAAGGGGCCATTTCAGCGGTTATGAAGCTTGCTGGGTTTGATCACCACTTCTAACTTCAAGGGGGAGTGTTGAAATTTGTGAAGTGGAAGTGGGTGATGGGCAGGCCGGGCGGACTGTGCGGCCTGAGCGGTCTGAGTCCACTGGCTGGGCAGACTGCTGGTTGCGGCCTGGGTGACCTTGGCTGTCTTGGTGGCTTGGTTGTTAATGAGCAACCTGTATGGCCTGTGCGGCCTGGTGTGCGTCCTGAGTGGTCTGGTGTGCGGACAGGTTAGCCTATGCCCAAGGAAGTCAGGTTTCTAGCGAAGTGGACTGATCGGACTGCGGTTTGCGGGCGTTGGCACTGCTTAGTTGATCTGCGGCATTGTAGATTTGCAAGCTTGTGTTAATCGGCGGATTTGGAGTTCTATCCACGGGAGGCTTTGCGGACTGGTTGAGTCTGCAGTGTTCGTTGTTGCGGACTGGCCTTGGAGTTCGACTATGGTTTTTGTCGTACTCTGATGGTGCAGCAGGCATTAGCTGATGTGGAGGATTGCGCGGAGTGGTGTCGAAGTCCAGTAGTTGGCCGTTGTTTAGGCAGCTATGCGAGTAGGGCTTGCGGGCTCTATCTTCTGGTGGAATGTTGGCGATCTGCCTTGGGAACAGGCGGACTGGGCCTTGTCCGCGATTTCACGCTTATTCTTGGTGGTTTTCTGAACTTGGTCACATTCAGTGACAAGTTCAGTCTGTCTGCGGTATCCACCAAGTCTGCTATTGGCCGGGCAGACTGCCTGTTGGTCGTGGACTCGTGGACGATGGTGGCTTTGTTCTTGAGCTGTGCGGACTGCCTCCTTGTCCGCATATTGTGTGCGGACTGTCGTAGTAAAGGTAGCTGTCCTTGTGTGGTGTTTGCGGGTTATGTGGGCTGGTGTCTTGTCTGCATAGTGTGGCCGGACTGGTGCGAGTTCTCCTGATGATGAACATCTTTGTTATTTCTCGTGGCGGGTTTTCTTGGAATCCAGCTAAGTCCCTGCGGACTCAGCGGACGGGACTTTGTTAGTGCGCGAGCTGGGGCGGTGACTCTATTCACTAGGGTGGTGACCACACTCCTCACCTCGCCTATAAATAGACCCCCCGACATGTCTACAGTAACTGAGTGAACAGTAAGTGGGGCTTGGTCAATTGTTACGATCTGGATTTTCCTGTCCGTGCGGGTTGAGCAGAGTTAATGGTTTGCTGTGTGCAGGTCACGCGACTAGCATCAAGGAGCCAGGAGTTTGGCTGTGACTTCGGTCAAGTTCTGTGAATGGTGCATTCTCTGCGGCCTCAGCAGGTCGCTTCTGCCGCATGTCAATTCTCTGCTTCAGCGTTTCCAAGTTCCAATAACATGTCGGCCGGTATCAGGCGGGTAGGTGGTCTGTTCTTTAGTTTATCACCAGTTAGCGAATAATGGAATGTCCGTGCGACCTCGGGTCTCGGCGGACTGCTTGTTCTATTCAGCGGGTAGCAGAAGCAGCTCAGGAGGCTTCGGCAACTTCGATGGATTGGGCGGTCTCGGCGGTCTCCAGTGTTGTTCGCTCGGCTTGTTTTGTGCTTTCTGTTTTAGCTTGTGTACTGGCAAAATCATATATCGCTATGTATACCTCGCCCTGTAAAGAAGTGTTAATAAAAATAAGATTTGCTTGTTCTTCCATTTGCATTTGGTGTTAATCTTGCTCTTTAGGTTTCCTCATGATCAAGGTGTTAACTGGATAGTTCTAAGAATATTCATGTGGCTTTAGGCTATCTTGCTGACCACTTTGAGAAAATTCAACACCTACTACCACCTATAGGGAAACCATTCCTAATAGATCTTATGTCTTGGACTCAAAAGATGTTACTCCTAGAATTTTGACTCCATTATCCTCGATGCCTAAGCCTCCTGATATAGTGACTGATACCCATGAGGATGCTGATGTAGATGTGGTATCTCTTGATCTTGAGGATGACTAACTAGGTGAGTGTATTCCACCATGTACGCTAGTGCCCGATGATTCTAATGAGTCTGAAATTGATATTGGATACCCTAATGATTTAGAAGACAATGTATGGAATGATTACGTTCCGATCTGTGAGAGTATTACATTGCCTATTACGTGCCCTACTAGCATTATGTCTGTTCACCCTAGTATTGAGTGCCCTCTCCATGATACGATCCCCATCGGGTTAGATCCTACGATCGCACCCATTGAGATTATAACTGAGTTATCTGAGGAGACTGAGAGTGAGGATGTCCCAAGTGTTATTGTGGATGAGTTACCATCTAAGGGAAGGGTATTTTTGGACGATTCATTGGTTGTGCACCCGGATGAGAGTTCTTTGATGTCATCACCGTTGGGTGAAATTTTTACTAATTCGGATTTTATCCCGGGTTTGATTTTACCGACCCTTCCCCCTATTTATTTTCCTGTCTTAGATGACTTTTTAGGACATGGAACCGGTATCCCTAGTCTGAGTTATTGTGTCATGCCCACTTTATTAGTTTCTACTTTGATGTTGACTCAGTGTGTAGATATTACTATGTTGAGCACACTAGTATTTGGACTATTCACCTCACCTCATAGATATGACTACACGTCAATTTTGATAGCTCATTTTTCTGCGTGCCCGTCTACGGTTCCGTCCCCTACTACAACTAACTCTGTTTCTTTGTCAATTGTGCCTCTAGATGTGGTGTCCCCTAGGCATAGTTATATACCAAACCCGATCGCACGCATTTATCCACCGCCATTTGATGACCCTCATTTACCCACGTTAGCGACTATAGTTGGGTCTCTTGAGTTGTTTCGCTCGTATACCATTGCACATTCGGGGGCGTCCAATTATATTGGTTATGATGTGCGGTTCATCTTGGCATATCTTCATGCCAAGCGTGAAAATATTAAACTTGAAAATAAGACTACGGTTTTGGAGCCCGTTAAAATCATCCCTGATTATAAGGCTCCCGTGCCACCTGACTTAACATCCATATTTTCCGTGTTTGGGTCTAGTCATGTAGCACATGGATTTTCTCCTCATGTTTCTTGGACATTAGTATTTCTCCATAAGTTATGTCGCACGCACTTCCACGCCTTCTCGAGACTATCTAAAGCTAGAGCTAGTGATATGAGTTTAGTCTGGTCAATCCCCGAGTGGATTCCTTCTGGATCCGTTGACAAATTAATACGTAGGAACGGCGACCCATCCATGATTATGAAGAACGTCGGATTTTATGCTTTTATTTTAGATTTTTATATGGCATGGGTGTTTCACTTTATTTCAATTTTCCGGACTTTTTACTGTACGTCTTTGTTCCACCTGAGTGCCTTTCTCCGTCGTGTCTTCCTACCACTAAATATTCTCTTGGGATTGGAGTGTTAGTACTGTCGTGTCTATTTTCCATGTTGACTTCTTTTTTCTTGAACCGGTCGGTAAGATTCTTGTTTATTTTCTTTTGCTTGACACCCTTTCGAGTTTTCTCGAAAGTCTTGTTGTTTCTGTGCCAGACAGGTTCTCAGTGCTATGAGATCTTCATGTTATGACGACACGGATTGCGGGGCCAGATTTGCCCCATGTTGTTGCTACTTTTGACGGTTCCCCCTCACGGGCCACTCATCGGTGATGAGTGATTTTGAGCGGGGGAGGATTGATGGCGACGATGATGATGCGGCCGTGGATCTACGACATCGAGAGTAATGGATTGGGACGATCATTGCTGCAAGCTCAAAGATGGGAGTCTACCACGACGTTTCTTCGCCAACGCCGCCACCGCTACATGTTTTGCTCGACGTCTGCCGCCGCCAATAAATAAAATATATAATTATAAATTACATAATTATAATTATATATTTTATAAAGTTTTATTTTAAGCAATTCTATTTTGAAAGTACTTTATTTCATGCATTTTATTTAATTAGTGAATAGTTTAATTTCATGTATTTTATTTTCATTTCATGTATTATGATGGATGCATATAACCATCAAAATTTCTTTTTGAATTTTGAACGGAGGATGATTGAGTGGTGTAGGCTATATATAGTCATGGTTATGAAGGAATAATTAGAGAGAATAAAAAATTGAAACCTTAATTCAAAGATTGAATTTTCCCCTCTTTCCCTCTTCCCCCTTAGGCAAATTTCGTCCTTCCTTCTCCTCTTCCTCCCCCCCCCCCCCCCGCTCAAAATTCGTCCAAGCCTAGTTTCCTCCTCTCCAAAGCCGCCAACCCTCCTTCTCCCTCTCAAAAACCACTCCTCCTCCTCCCTCCATCTCTTGAGAAAGATATTCTCCACCACCTTTTCTCTTTCCTCAACAACAATATTGTCTTTCAAGGAACTCCCTCTCCAAGGTGTTTGTCAAAGGAGAAATCGGCGAGCATCTTCATCGTCCAGCGCAGATCCGAGGATTTCTGCGTGGAAATAGAGAATATACCACCATCGTGTGCGCCTCCACCATTCATCTTGTGGACGGATACATATTGGAATTTGGGTAACGCTTTTCTAAACTTACCTCATTGAGTGCTTCTTCTATACATCTTGTAAGAATTGGTGGAATAGAAGACTGGTAATTTGTTCTGATTTATATTGAATATTGTGCTTGTTAAAATCTAATTTTCAAAGCATTTATTTCCCGGATATTTTTCATATTAATTGGAGCGGGTGGATCTTGTGAACACTAGAATAAATCAGGTTCATCAGCCTTGATTTCCCCTTGAGTTCAAGTGATTTGGTAAACCATCTTTTAATTAATTTTGGGATCGATTAGGACATGATTTTAAATCACTTATTTAGTCTGAATATTCTCTTTTTGGATGTATGAACGTTTGCACATAATTTAATTTGAATTGCTAATTGTCCGGATTGGGGGGGTCCATTTCGCTTGAGCGAATATTGGCATATAGCCCTTGTTCAATCTAAAATAAGGGGTAGCGTCCCTTTGCGTTCAATGTTGTAGAATTTGTGCCTTTTAATGCTTGAGTATTCTATAGTGCTAAGTTGAGAAACCGCGTGCTAGATATTTAATTAAATTTTTGAACATAAGAACGCGTAATTTAATCTGTAGAAACCATGGGCCTGCATCAGTTATACCTACCGGTTCTGCAAATGACTCTTCAGCTGGGCATTCAAATGCATGGTGGCCTGGATTTCCACATCCCTCACATGATATGCCCCCAACCGGATTCAGAGGTGTAGTCGATCTGGTCAGCATCCTTCTTCCATCCGTCATAGGGGGGATTGCTTCAACTTGCTGCATCACCGCATTAGCATCAAATAGATTTTTCGCCCCCTAGGTGCATTTCTTCCCACAGTCAACTATGTACTATGGGAGGCCGTGTCTCGAAGAAGCCACAAAGCCTCTTTAGGATAAAGGTTCATAATTATGCCGGCGGCGGCTGCGTCGATCATAGCCCAGTAGTTCGGCTCGACACAAAAATAGAATATTTCTACAAGATTCTATGGCTCGCAGCCGTTTTGGGGACAACAGCGCTGCAGGTCAGCGAAACGCACCCACGCCACAGACAACGTCTCTTGGTCCAGCTGCCGGAACGTAGCAATTTCCCTTCGGGCATTCACAATTTTGTCCACTGGGTGGAACTTCGCCAAAACCTTAGAGGATAGAGCCTCCCATGTGGTAGTGGTCCTAGGGGCAATTGTGTGAAGCCAGGTCTTAGCCCAGTCCCTCAGCAAAAATGGGAATAGCTTCAGGTTAACTACCTCATCAGAAATTCCAACATATCGGAAGGTGCCACAAATCTCTGAGAACTCCGCCAGATGGAGCCGCGGATCGTCACTTGGCAAACCAGAATACTGTGTATTATTTCTGATCATATTCAGAATCGCGGGCTTTATCTCAAAATGGTTGTTGGCAATAGCTGGTCTGAATCCTGGATAAACACTTCCCGCAGTCGGGGTAGTGAAATTGCGCATCGTCCTAACGCGAGGTAGAACCACCTCCTGACCTTCAACAACTCTATCACCTTGGCCAATTCCTACTTGGCCCAAGTCTTCCATTCTACCTTCACCAGCAGCAGCATGCACGCGAGCTCTCCTCACTCGTGCGGTCTCAAGATCAGCTCCCAAATTTTCACCCATATTACCAGGGTTAGGATCTTTCATACAACAAGAAAAATCTATCAAAGCGACAAACACTTGCAAATCTTTAAAACAGAAAAATGCACGCAACGGTTGCACTCCCCGGCAATGGAGCCAAAAAATTGATGCACTCTCGGCAAGTGTACCGATCGTTGTCGAGCAATAAAAGTGAGGAGTTTAATCCCCGGATATCGATCTCTCGAGGAGTGCAAGTAGGGAGTGTGATTTCACTATAAGAAATAGAGATTGCAAGCGGGAAAGTAACCAAAGGGGGGTTTAGTTTTGGTTTCCTAAGCTTAACAACAATAAGAAAACTAATGTGGGTCGCCGTCACCGCGTCGTTTGGGTGGAGTACTACGGAGAGTAGTGTAACACCCCACTATCCGTCGCATAGCATATAACAGTAGGTCCGGTCGGGGCCCGACGCCATATGCCAAAGACAGACCGGGTGGTTACTTATGGAAACCATCCAACCAATCTCAACGTCCTACACAGAGCATTCTAGCGGAAGCAGTTTATAAAAGTTGCAAAACAAGAACCCAGCAACAAGCATGAATGTCCACTAACATGATAATAGGAATGTTATTACAAAATACTCAAAAGTCGGCCTTAAGGCCTTACAAAATGTTTCACTTGTCTTTTACATGATTTACAAACCTCGGCTCGCAGGCCGGCCATACATGAATAAAACATAAAACATTTCCACTTGGGCCTTCGAGGGCCAGCTTCGCAAAAAGGGCTTTAGCCCGCTATTGACCGCTTGGTCCAGCTGCACCTGCAAGCAAACAAACCACCGCACGGTGGCAAACAAGGCAACGGTCAGCAATGCTGACCAAATTATAACGATCCCGCCCCCAATTCGGGGCGGCGATGCTCCTTTCCTGCATTTCATTAGCATAAGCGAGCAATTATAACCATAGCCATTTCATCACAGGCGTTGGCTCGCACGGCCACACGCCCCGTGCACTCAGGGCACATTCTCGGTGAACCGGTCGATGTCACGTCAATTAAAGCCATTAACATTCCGGACTCACCACCGCCACTTAGACGGCCATTCCTATGAGCAATTCGTCTTCATGGTATTGGTCACGTCAATTTAAGCCATCGACCACCGAAGACCCCCATTTATGCCAACGGCGAGTGCCATGTAACTTTAGGTCTCTCTAACCCGAACGACATAAAGCGGGTACGGCTCCATCTAACCCGTGCTCACATCGCAACGGCAATTTAAGCCATATGCGCGGGTCAAACTTTCACCGAGTCCCATTCTAACACAAGTCACATAACCCCGTTATGTTCAAGTTGGCTCTCAGGCCACCAAGTTGGCAAGACCTCGTGTCCGCCCAGTTTTCCGGGTGCACCTTTGGGTTAGTCCCCAAGGCTCCCTGCTGCAATCTACCGCGTAGAAAACCCGAAAAACACCCAATAGCACGGAGTCTTCTCCGGCCTTATGCAATGCAACATCACCGATCCGGACTAACATGTCCGGGTAGGCTTCAACCAAAATGCCTATGTCCGTTCTCGCATACGGACTCTAAACAACGGGGACTTCACATATCTACCCGAAGGAACGCCTCCAACTCTCCGCAAACTCGCGAGAGCGGGCTTCCTATGCAAAGAAAGAGAGCGACTCATGCTCAAGATGAGGATCGTTACCCTTGCGGTCCTCTTTGGCGCCATCGAAAAGTAATCGGATGGAAATCACCGCACTTGCGTTGCCTCCGTGGATCCGGAGTCGGCTTGCGATTTGGAGCTCCGAAGCTCCTCCAATGGCGGATCTAGCTCCTCTTCTTCTTGCCTTATCTCTTCTTTCTCCAAGGGTTTGGAGAGAGAACAAGTGGAAAAAGTGAGGGTTTTCTAAGTCAAAACCCGGGTATATCCCTTCAGGAACAACCCCCAGCCGTTGGATCTTCAGTCAAAGAAATGAACGGCTTCGATTCGGGACTGAAATGCCCAATCTGGACCGAACACGGCCTGGCACACGCCCGTGTCCAGGGCCGTGTGCCTCATTCGCCGTCAAAATCGAATCACCTGGAACCTCACACGGGTATCGAACACGCCCGTGTTCGAGCTGACACGCCCGTGTTCCATCTGACACGGCCGTGTAGCTGGCCGTGTACCCCATGATTTTCACCTGTTTTCAACCCGAGCACTGCACGGGTTCTAGGACACGCCCGTGTCCTTGCCCGTGTCACCTTGACACGCCTGGGCTCCAGGCCGTGTACATGGTCTCGACACTTCGTGGCTAAGTGTCGACACGGGTCGACACGCCCTGCGACACGCCCGTGTCGCAGGCCGTGTGCCATGTCTCGACACACTGTCGACACCAAAGTGTCGACTTCGCGGGACGAGTGTCGACACGGGTTGACACGCCCTGCGACACGCCCGTGTCGCAGGCCGTGTGCCGTGTCTCGACACAACGTCGAAGCACTGTGTCGACTTCGCGGCTAAGTGTCGACACGGGTCGACACGCCCTGCGACACGCCCGTGTCGCAGGCCGTGTGCCCAGTCTCGACACAATGTCGAGACCAAAGTGTCGACTTCACGCCTTAGTGTCGACACAGGCTTGACACGCCCTGGGACACGCCCGTGTCCCAGGCCGTGTGCCTGCAGCCAGAACTCAAACTGGCCCAAATTATTCCCCTCTGCTCCTTTGAGTTTCGGGGCGTTACAACTCTACCCCTCTTAAAAGAATTTCGCCCACGAAATTACATAAAGGGAAAAACATGTACAAAACTTAAATTTGTACCTGAGCGGAACAACTCCGGATATTCGTCAAGCATCGTCTGCTCTCGCTCCCAAGAGAGCTCCTCACGACCGCAATTGTCCCACCGGACTTTGACCATCCTGATCTCTTTATTGCGTAGCCGCTTGACCTCCGAGTCCTCAATCCGCACGGGCTTGACTTTTGTCGTTAGCCCACTATCCACCGGCACTTGATCGAACCGCGATCACTTGCGTAGGCTCTTGCACCGCCTTCCGAAGCACCGAAATATGGAATACATCGTGTAAACCACTTAGCTCCACTGAAAGCTTCAGCCGATAGGCCGCTTCTCCTACTCGCTCCAGAACCTCGAACGGTCCAAGGTACCTCGGGCTTAGCTTTTTCAATCGCCGCACCCGCGAGACACCCTTGAACGGCTTGATCTTCAAGTATACATAATCGCCCACAGCGAACTCCACGTTCCTGTGCTTGGCATTATAGTACTTTGCTTGCCGGTCCTGAGCGATAAGCAACCTCTCCCGAATGGTTCTTACCAACGAAGTAGCATCCTCCACTTCCGATCGCTTATACAACTTTGACTCGCCCGTTTCTAACCAAGACAACGGCGTGCGACATCTTCTACCATATAGGGCCTCGAAAGGCGCCATCTGAATACTTGCTTGGTAGCTGTTGTTGTATGCGAACTCCACCAAATAAAGGTGGTCCTCCCATTGCTTTCCAAAGTCCAAGACACACATGCGAAGCATGTCTTCCATCGTTCTATTGACCCTCTCGGTCTGCCCATCCGTTTGTGGATGGAAGGCTGTGCTAAACTTCAGCTTTGTTCCCAACATTTGCTGCACCAGCCTCCAATCATTGGACGTGAACCGCCCATCTCGGTCACTCACGATGCTACGGGGCACACCATGAAGCCGCACTATGTTATCCACATAAAGCTTCGCCAGCTTCTCCACCGGATCATCCTTCCTATGCGGAATAAAATGCGACACCTTCGTTAATCGATCGACCACCACCCAAATGGCGTCGTTCCCCTTCTGCGACCTTGGCAAACCATGCACAAAGTCCATAGAGATGTCGTCGAATTTCCACTCCGGAATAGGCAAGGACTTAAGAAATCCTCCCGGCTTTTGGCACTCCGCCTTTACCAAGGCGCAGGTTTGGCACTTCGCTACATATAGCGCCACATCCTTTTTCAAACCCGGCCACCAAAACAGTTTCTTTACATCACGGTACATCTTCGTGCTCCCCGGGTGAATCGAGTACTTGGTATGGTGCGCCTCGTACAACAACTCCACCCGTAAATTGCCCACACTTGGGACGCACAAACGACCGTCTTTCCACAGCAATCTGTCCTCCACAACGAATTGGGAATTTGACCCATCCAGAGCCTCTATCATGAACTGCTTCATATGAGCATCCATATCCAAAGCCTGCCGAATCCGATCAGCCAGGTCATATTGGACTTCAGTCCAATTCAGCACTGCTTCAGCACTAGATTGTCTATCCACACAAACAATCTCCAACGCCTCCAGCTCCTGCACCAACCGCTCATCATGCACTGATAGCCAATTCGCTTGAGCTGGGGCTCGGCGACTCAACGCGTCCGCAACCGCATTCCCTTTGCCAGGCACGTAGTGGATCTTGAAAGTATAGTCCCCCAGGAACTCCATCCACCTACGCTGCCGCATATTCAGATCTTTCTGATCAATTAGGTACTTTAGACTCTTGTGATCGGTGTAGATATCAATCTTCACACCGTACAAATAGTGTCTCCACAGCTTCAAGGCAAAAATCACGGCCGCCAACTCCAAGTCATGGACCGGATAATTCCTCTCGTGCACTTTTAGCTGTCTCGAGCCATAAGCTATCACGCTGCCGTGCTGCAATAGCACGCAACCCAAACCGCTGCCCGAAGCATCGCTATATATCTCATAGCCTTCGGTTCCAACCGGCGAACTCAGCACAGGCGCCGTGGTCAACCGACACTTTAACTCCTCAAAAGCTCGCACGCACTCCGGCGTCCAAACGAACTTATGATCCTTCCTCGTCAAAGTAGTGAGAGGTAACGCTATCCGCGAGAAGTTCTCTACGAAGCGCCTATAATAGCCGGCAAGCCCCAAAAAGCTCCGGACTTCTGCTACCGTAGCAAGCTCAGGCCACTCCCGTATCGCAACAATCTTCGCCGGATCCACAGCAATACCCTCTCCACTCACTATATGCCCGAGGAACGCCACTGAGGATAGCCAAAACTCGCACTTCGAGAACTTGGCATACAACTGGTTTCTCCTGAGTGTCTCCAACACCAAATGGAGATGCTTGAAGTGATCCTCCTCACTTTGCGAGTACACCAAAATATCGTCGATGAAGACGATCACGAAATGGTCTAGGTACTCCCTGAACGTCCTGTTCATCAAATCCATAAATACTGACGGCGCATTAGTCAGCCCAAACGGCATGACCGTAAACTCATAATGCCCGTATCTCGTACTAAACGCTGTCTTCGGGATATCACTCTCCCTTATCCGCAGCTGATAGTACCCAGACTTGAGATCTAACTTCGAGTACACCGTCGACCCGACTAACTGATCAAAGAGATCGTCAATCCGGGGGATCGGGTACTTGTTCTTCTCAGTCAGCTTGTTTAGCTCCCGATAATCAATACACAACCTCAAGCTTCCGTCCTTCTTCTTAACAAAGAGGACCGGTGCGCTCCAAGGCGAAGAACTCGGGCGCACATACCCTTGCTCCAGCAACTCTTGTAGTTGAACTTTCAGCTCTGCCATTTCCTTAGGCGCTAGCCGATACGGAGATCGTGACACAGGCTTTGCACCTGGCACTAGCTCGATAGTAAAATCTATCTCCCGTTGTGGCGGGGCTCCAGGAAGATCTGCGGGGAACACATCAGGGTATTCTGATACCACTGAAATACAATCCATCGCGGGCTTCGGCTTTGCAACCTCCACTAGTGTAAAGAACAGTTCTGCTCCGGCACGAACCGCCTTCAACACCTGAAGAGCAGACATCAACGTCTTGCTCGACCCCTTTAAGCCCGTAAAAGTCGTCTCACGACTTGCTCCCAGCTTTACTTCCTTGCTACCGCAATCTATATGGGCCTGCTGCTCCGAGAGCCAGTCCATTCCAAATATGACGTCGAACTCCACCAACGGAAGTAAGGACGCCCGCAGGTCAAACTCCTGCTCTCCAATACGAGTCTTAACCTCGCAGATTCTATCCGCTCGCATCGAACACCCATTTGGCAACAACACATCCAACTTATCCTTCGCCATCGAAGAAGGGACTCCGATGCGTAATATAAATCCTTCGGACAAGAAGGAGTGTGAAGCTCCCGTATCAAAGAGTGCTCGTGCCGGATTTTCACAAATCAACACAAATCCTAAACAAGTAGTGGTAAGGTAACATGTGCATAACAAGCATATAAAGGAATTGACTTGCTATAAATTAAACCGTACCTGTCACCACGTCAGCTTGTTTAATGGCCTCCTGTTGGCCAAGATTGTAAACCCTTGGTTGGGCCGGAGCATAATGGGATGCGGTCGATTCCACCGCCTTGCCCTTCTCTTCATAAGTAGCTCCAGGCCTCCTTTCGGACTTAGGACGTCCGCTCCAACAATCACGGGCGAAATGCCCCGTCTTTCCACACGTAAAGCACGCACCCGGGGTCCGACCCGTAGTCGCCCCAGAAGCGCCAGAAGGAGCTGGACCCGAAGTCCTATGCTTCTTGAAAGTCCTCCGATAGCCTGACTTTGAGGTAGTCGGCACTCTGAACTCAGATTTCTTATCAGCCAAGCCTTTCTTCGCTTGTACACTCTTCATGTCCTTCTCCAAGGACCGGGCAGTATTGACCAAGGTTAAGAAACCCTGCGTCATTGGCCCCGACAGTAACAATCTCAGCTCATCCCTCAAGCCTTCATAAAAACGATTAGTCTTGCGCTCCTCATCCATGATGGTGGAGCTAGCATAACGACTCAACCGCGTAAACTCGTGGAGATATTCATCCACGTTCCTCTCACCCTGCACCAACTTCAGGAATTCATTCTCCATTGAAATCCTCTGAGTCGAAGGGAGGTATCTTGCCAAGAACAATTCCGAGAACTCTTCCATCGGAACGTCTATCAGTTGTCTACCTCGCAGATGATGCAGCTCCAAACCTTCCCACCACATCCTTGCTTCACCGTCCAGCAGGAACGTAGCAATGGTGGTCATCTGCCACTCCTCCGTCTCCGTCGCTGTCATGACTCTCTTCACCCTAGAGAGCCAGTCTTCAGCTTGAGATGGGGTTCCCAACCCCGAGAATAACGGAGGGTTAAAGCTCATTACATGCTTCAACTGCCTCTCAGTCGCCCTCCTTGGCACTATTGGTTCTACAACCACTTGCTCCATCCTCCTCGGCTCAGCCTCTTGAAGAGGTACTTGCTCCATCACAGGAGCGGGCTGCTGCGCTTGCCTCCCAGGCTGCGCATTGATCACGGCCAACACCGCTTCAGCCACCAATCTTATATTTTCAGCCGACAAAGGTGTTGCGGGAGCAACTTCCGGTGCACTACTTGCCTCAGAAACTCGGCGTTCTGACGGCCCAATGCCACTTCGAGTCACCTATAGTGGTACAAAACACCGTTAAGCGACCAAATAAATTGCAAACAGCAATTATAGGAACACGCAGGTTCCTCAAACACGAGTATTTTCATTCCTAAGTGGACATTCATGGGTTCTTTTTACGGTTATCACGATGACGCACACAATGTGCTCACCACCCCTTAAAAAGAATTCGCCCACGAATTCAATTCAAGCCCAACCAAAACCAGTAGTCTGATACCAAATTGTAACACCCCCCTATCCGTCGCATAGCATATAACAGTAGGTCCGGCCGGGGCCCGACGCCATATGCCACAGACAGACCGGGTGGTTACTTATGGAAACCATCCAACCAATCTCAACGTCCTACACAGAGCATTCTAGCGGAAGCAGTTTATAAAAGTTGCAAAACAAGAACCCAGCAACAAGCATGAATGTCCACTAACATGATAATAGGAATGTTATTACAAAATACTCAAAAGTCGGCCTTAAGGCCTTACAAAATGTTTCACTTGTCTTTTACATGATTTACAAACCTCGGCTCGCAGGCCGGCCATACATGAATAAAACATAAAACATTTCCACTTGGGCCTTCGAGGGCCAGCTTCGCAAAAAGGGCTTTAGCCCGCTATTGACCGCTTGGTCCAGCTGCACCTGCAAGCAAACAAACCACCGCACGGTGGCAAACAAGGCAACGGTCAGCAATGCTGACCAAATTATAACGATCCCGCCCCCAATTCGGGGCGGCGATGCTCCTTTCCTGCATTTCATTAGCATAAGCGAGCAATTATAACCATAGCCATTTCATCACAGGCGTTGGCTCGCACGGCCACACGCCCCGTGCACTCAGGGCACATTCTCGGTGAACCGGTCGATGTCACGTCAATTAAAGCCATTAACATTTCGGACTCACCACCGCCACTTAGACGGCCATTCCTATGAGCAATTCGTCTTCATGGTATTGGTCACGTCAATTTAAGCCATCGACCACCGAAGACCCCCATTTATGCCAACGGCGAGTGCCATGTAACTTTAGGTCTCTCTAACCCGAACGACATAAAGCGGGTACGGCTCCATCTAACCCGTGCTCACATCGCAACGGCAATTTAAGCCATATGCGCGGGTCAAACTTTCACCGAGTCCCATTCTAACACAAGTCACATAACCCCGTTATGTTCAAGTTGGCTCTCAGGCCACCAAGTTGGCAAGACCTCGTGTCCGCCCAGTTTTCCGGGTGCACCTTTGGGTTAGTCCCCAAGGCTCCCTGCTGCAATCTACCGCGTAGAAAACCCGAAAAACACCCAATAGCACGGAGTCTTCTCCGGCCTTATGCAATGCAACATCACCGATCCGGACTAACATGTCCGGGTAGGCTTCAACCAAAATGCCTATGTCCGTTCTCGCATACGGACTCTAAACAACGGGGACTTCACATATCTACCCGAAGGAACGCCTCCAACTCTCCGCAAACTCGCGAGAGCGGGCTTCCTATGCAAAGAAAGAGAGCGACTCATGCTCAAGATGAGGATCGTTACCCTTGCGGTCCTCTTTGGCGCCATCGAAAAGTAATCGGATGGAAATCACCGCACTTGCGTTGCCTCCGTGGATCCGGAGTCGGCTTGCGATTCGGAGCTCCGAAGCTCCTCCAATGGCGGATCTAGCTCCTCTTCTTCTTGCCTTAGCTCTTCTTTCTCCAAGGGTTTGGAGAGAGAACAAGTGGAAAAAGTGAGGGTTTTCTAAGTCAAAACCCGGGTATATCCCTTCAGGAACAACCCCCAGCCGTTGGATCTTCAGTCAAAGAAATGAACGGCTTCGATTCGGGACTGAAATGCCCAATCTGGACCGAACACGGCCTGGCACACGCCCGTGTCCAGGGCCGTGTGCCTCATTCGCCGTCAAAATCGAATCACCTGGAACCTCACACGGGTATCGAACACGCCCGTGTTCGAGCTGACACGCCCGTGTTCCATCTGACACGGCCGTGTAGCTGGCCGTGTACCCCATGATTTTCACCCGTTTTCAACCCGAGCACTGCACGGGTTCTAGGACACGCCCGTGTCCTTGCCCGTGTCACCTTGACACGCCTGGGCTCCAGGCCGTGTACATGGTCTCGACACTTCGTGGCTAAGTGTCGACACGGGTCGACACGCCCTGCGACACGCCCGTGTCGCAGGCCGTGTGCCATGTCTCGACACACTGTCGACACCAAAGTGTCGACTTCGCGGGACGAGTGTCGACACGGGTTGACACGCCCTGCGACACGCCCGTGTCGCAGGCCGTGTGTCGTGTCTCGACACAACGTCGAAGCACTGTGTCGACTTCGCGGCTAAGTGTCGACACGGGTCGACACGCCCTGCGACACGCCCGTGTCGCAGGCCGTGTGCCTAGTCTCGACACAATGTCGAGACCAAAGTGTCGACTTCACGCCTTAGTGTCGACACAGGCTTGACACGCCCTGGGACACGCCCGTGTCCCAGGCCGTGTGCCTGCAGCCAGAACTCAAACTGGCCCAAATTATTCCCCTCTGCTCCTTTGAGTTTCGGGGCGTTACAAGTAGTATGGACGATGGAAGAACAACGAGTGTCGCAATCACCTCTTCATAACGTACGCTTCTGGCAATCGCTAGAACGACACAATCACAACAAGCACAGGATAACCTTTAGCTTAACAACACAAGCAATGATTAAGACATAACAACTTAAAGTCATGCTGAAACCTTAAGCAAAACATTGTTCTCAAGCAACAATCCCACTATCACAAGTTCAGAATGAAGTAACCACAAGAAGAGGTTGAGAAATACAACAGAGCGCGCGAAGGATTTCCGAGAATCACGGCCGGATTTAAGGGTTGTCAATCCTTCTCCGGTGTTGGGTACATTGGAATATATGTACCGGATTTGAAGAAGCCTCACCCTACTCAATGATATACATCAAGATGTATTTGATGTGCTTTGAGTTTATTTGTGCAGGTTAATTAACTACAGGTTTGCAGGAAAAGTTTCTAAGTCCATGTGTCGACACCTAGAAGAAAAGTGTCGACACTTAAGAAGGCTTGTGTCGACACCTAGAGGAGCTGTGTCGACACTTGGAGTAATTGTGTCGACACCAGGAAGGCAGAGTCGACACCAGAAGGAAAGTGTCGACACATACAGGCAGTGTCGACACACAGTGAAGAATTGTCTACATAATCAGTGTCGACACTTAGAGGCAGTGTCGACACCCAGAGAAACTTTGTCGACAGCGAAAGTGTCGATACTAGGAGGTTGTGTCGACACTCAGCAAACTTCAACAAAGTTCAAGTACAAGTGTCGACACTAGGAGGCTGTGTCGACACTCAGTAAACTTCAACAAAGTTTAAGTACAAGTGTCGACACAAAGGAGATGTGTCGACACTCAGCAAAAGTTTCAACACAGAAGGCATGTGTTGACACAAAGAAGATGTGTCGACACTTAGCAAGTTTCAACACTAGAAGATGTGTCGACCCAAAGGAGTTGTGTCGACACTTAGCAGAAATCAATTAAGTATTGAAGAAGAAGGAATTGTGTCGACACATTCTGAAGGAGCAGTGTCGAGAAGCTATTTCAACAACATAAGGAGTTGTGTTGACACCATGAAGGCTACTGTCGACACTTAGTCTACTTATGTCGACACTTAGTCTATTTGTGTCGACACATAAAGACTATCTGTCTCGACACTTTTAGACAGTGATAGAGATTTCAAGAAGTGACTGGATGACTTGACAACTGCCATTTCAACCGGTCAACTGCTACTGTCAGAGCTGTCAGAAGGTTGTTAGAAACCGGATCAGCCGATCACCATGAAGAAAGCTTATATAAAGGCTTATTCCTTAAATAGAAAGGGCAATCAATCGATTGATGAAGCAATAAATGAAGTGAAAAATAACACAACAAGAAGAAGAACTTCAAGAGAAGATCTAAGAGGTTGGAGAGAGGGAGCTCCTTCTAAGAAGACCAGCTGTTGAACCAGGCTGATAAGGAAGATTCAGATTGATATCAGAATCTCAAGTCTGCAGTTGATTGAAGATCATCTGCATAGAGATACAACCCTACTGTGTTCTAATTCAAGAAGCTTTGAAGAAAGCCAAGGGAGGTTGATCTCTGCCAAGTTCTTCCAAGAACTCATCAAGAAGCCAGTCAACTCTTCTCTCTCTATCAAGAGTTGTGGTTATATACTTTGTATTTTCTAGTTTCTGTAGGATATTGTATAGATCTGAGTTGTAAGCCTAAATATATAAAG
Source organism: Platanthera guangdongensis (assembly GCA_039583875.1). Taxonomy (NCBI): domain Eukaryota; kingdom Viridiplantae; phylum Streptophyta; class Magnoliopsida; order Asparagales; family Orchidaceae; genus Platanthera; species Platanthera guangdongensis. The sequence continues at coordinate 139,761,060 of CM077163.1, read as the reverse complement.
GCTGAGGTAGGGCCTGTGAGCCTGAGTGTAGGAGAATCATTTCTCTGAGTGTAGACATTGTTGAAGGCTGAGGTAGGGCTATTGTGCCTGAGTGTAGGTCTTGTTGAAGACTGAGTGGTAGGGCTTTTGTGCCTGAGTTGTAGGAGTGGGATCACTCTGAGTTGTAGGAACCTATTTGGGGTTCTGAGTTGTAAGATCTGAGGATCTGAGGAGAAGTGGAGAAGTTAGGCCGAATCTAGTACACTACTAGATAGGCGAAGGGGGAAAGTGGACGTACCCAAACCTTGGGGAACCACTATAAAATCTGTGTGTACTCTGTGTGTGATTAATTCTGTGATTGATGTGTTATCTGTGCTGAATTACTGTAGAGAATTGCATAAACAGGTCTAATAATTCAGTGTTTCTGCCTTAAAAGTTAAAAAAGATTAAGTGCAGCTATTTACCCCCCCCCCCCTCTAGGTGATTAGACACTGTTTCTTTCAAGTGGTATCAGAGGGAGGTTACTCAAAAAATGACATAACAGTATGAGTAAAGATCCTATAGGCAGAATCAAGAATCAAGAAAATGGGTTCAACTAAGAATAACAAAGAGTTAGGATCCATGAAATTGCCAATCTGCAGAAAAGAGATTTTTGGCATATGGTAAGAGAGTGTTAGACTCTTCATGGAAGCATCTGACCCAAGAATATACATCATAGTCAAGGAAGGGCCATATGTGCCAATGAAAGTATCTGTTCTGGATGCAAATCAGAGAACTCCCAAAGACTATTCAGAAATGACTAAAGATGAAATAATTCTGGCCACTATGGACAAGAGGGCCCAGAATATTATTGTAAGTGCAATTGATGATGCCACATTTCAGAACTTAATACATTGTAAAACCTCAAAAGAAATGTGGGACACTCTGATAGTTTACATGGAGGGATCTGAAGAGGTAAGACAAGATAGGAAGTCCTTGTTAAATCAAGAGTATGAAAGCTTCAGACAAGGAAGGTCTGATAGCATTATTGAGTGTTATAAGAAATTCTATAGGATTGTTAATGAGTTGATGTCCTATGGAAGAGAATTCAGCAATTATGAGCTGAATGATAAGTTCTTGAGATCTCTAACTAAGGACTGGGATACTAAGATTTGTGTCATAAGGGAAATGGCCAAACTAGCTGATATACCTTCTCCAACCTTGTTTGGAAAACTGCTATCTTATGAAATGCAGTTAATGGTTAGGAAGGAGGAAGAGAAGACTACAAGAATGGAGCACAAGGAAAGAGCTGTGGCCTTCAAGACTGAAGCCACTAAGAAATATAGAAGCAAGTCTCCATCTCCACCACAAATTGTTGCTGAGACAGTATCAGAAAATTTAGATAGTAAAAATTCAGAAAGCAGTGAAAGTTATGAGGATTTTGCTGCCTTTACAAGACAGTTTCAAAAGTTTCTGAAAAATAAGCAGTGGAGGTCTAAGCCATCCACTTCACAGTCTAAAGATGACTATTATCAGAATAAGAAGTCCTCAAGGAATGAGAAAAGAAAGTCCAAGCCAAGTAAAAATACATCCTCAAAGATAGTATGCTATTGTTGCAATAGACAAGGGCATATAATAGCTGACTGTCCAGAAAAGAGGAAAGAGTCAAATGACAAGAAGAAGACTCAGTTCAAGGCAAAAAGGAAAGGTCCTTTGTTGCCAAGATGTATAAGAGTTTGACTGATCAGTCATCTTCAGAAACAGATTCAGAAGCTGAAGCCTATATTGGACTGTTTGCTGAAGATGATTAAGATGAGTTCATGCAGTTAATGAACTCAATTTATGAGCATGAGGACAATCAGTGCAATGGAGATGGCCTTAACAGAAGGAGACAAGATCCAGGATCAGCCTGGACCAAGTAAGGTACAATGTCTTTCAGATTATAGTACTGATTCAGAATCAGATACATCTGCATCAATTGATGTGGGTGGGTCTGAATTTGAGGGAGATATTCATCAGTTGATGGATGAATATAGACATGTATTGCAGGCACTTAAGAAGAGCAAAAATCTGGTCAAAACACTGACTAAGGAAATTGCTAATCTTAAGTTGGCAGCTACTGATTCAGATAAAGTGTTAGATTAAAAATTAAATGAAATAGCCAGGCTGAAGAACATTACAGTTATTCAGATGGGAACTATTACATTTAAGAATGATCAAATTAGGAATCTGGAGGTTAGACTTCAGAAGGAGAGAGAGATTGTTGCAACTTTTTCGAAATCAAAATCAGTTTTACCTTTGATAGATTAGTTTATCCCTCAAAAGGGTAAGATTGGATTGGGGTTTTTAAAACCTGCCAGGACAGTTAGGTCCAAGTCTAAGGGCAAATCCCCAGTACTCAACAAGAACCCTGCTGTAGATAAGACAGCCAGAGTTGTACCTAAACAAAGGTACAACATATTTGAGTGCTGGTGTTGTGGCAAGGTAGGCCACTTTGCCATAGATTGCTGGCACAATTCTAGTGTCAAGGAGATTAGCAAACTACTTGTTAGAAGAGCTACAGGTAGTCTTGTTAAAAGTCAAACTAACCTGCACCAAGGACCCAAGAATTATTTGGGTTCTAAGGTTAAGTAATATGTTTTGCAGGTGAGTCTAAGTGGTCATGCCCCTATATGGTACTAGGACAGTGGATGTTCCAGGCACATGAATGGAACTAGGGGATTGCTGAAGGACTATACACCAATCAAGGATGGTCCTAAAGTTACCTTTGGTGGTTCAGAAAAAGGAATCATCAAAGGCTTTGGTAACATTTCTAGCAACCTTATTACAATTACTCAAGTGGCTTATGTAAAGGGTTTGAAACATAACCTCATTAGCATAAGTCAGTTGAGTGATTTAGGATATGACATCTCATTTGTCAAGGATGGCTGTCATATCAGTAGGTCAAGTGATCAAAAGATCATTCTGACAGGATATAGGAAGAGAAATGTCTATTGTCTAGACATTATGTGTGAGAACATTGATTCTCCTATCTGTCTTGTAGCTGATGAGAAAGTCTCACATTGTGTTAAATGGCACAAGAGGCTGGCTCATCTTAACTATAAGACAATTGGCCAACTCTTTAGCAAAGAGTTAGTGAGGAATGGTCCTCAGGTTAAGTGTATAAAGGTTGGGATATGCTCAGCTTGTCAAAAGGGCAAGCAGACCAAATCCACCTTTCATAGCCTTGAGAACAAAGATGCTGTTAGGTATTTATACCTCTTGCATATGGATATTTTTGGTCTTATGCCAGTTCACAGCCTAGGTAGGAAGGTCTACACATTTGTGGTAGTTGATGACAACTCAAGTTATTCCTGGGTGTTCTTCCTAAGGCAAAAATCTGAAACACCAAGTGTCTTGTATAGTTTTGTTAAACAAATTCAGAATGAATTGAACAGTATAGTGGTCAAAATTAGAAGTGACCATGTACTGAATTTCAGTCTGAAAGTATGACAAAACTGTGTGAAGAGTTTGGAATTTTTCAGGAATTTTCCTCACCAAGAACACCTCAGCAAAACGGTATTGTTTAAAGGAAAAATAGAACCTTGATAGAGGCTGGTAGAACCCTATTGAGTGACACATCTCTCCCAGAATATTTCTGGGCTGAGGCAGTAAACACTGCTTGTCATGTGATCAATAGGGGTACTATCACCAAGAGCCACAAGAAGACCCCCTATGAGATTGTGAAGGGCAGAAAACCAAATTTATCCTATTTCAGGATCTTTGGTTGCAAGTGTTATATCCTTAACAATGGTAAGTCTTATCTAACCAAGTTTGCTGCCAAATCTCAAGAGGGAATCTTTGTTGGGTACAGCAACAACAGTAAGACTTATAGGGTCTACAACTTGATTACTCAAGTTGTAGAAGAGTCAGTTCATGTAGTTTTTGATGAATCTAGACTCATTAACAATGAATTGCCTAGAAGTGTTTGCAGCTCTACAGGTGTAACTGTAAAGATGGACAAGCTTACCTTAACAGAAGGTCCTTCTATAAGTCAGCAAGTGGAGGATGGTGGAAGCTGTCCAGGGGGAGTACAAGATATTTCTGTTGCTGAAGAAGACCAAGAGGAGCAGCTGAATGAAGAAGCTGAAGGTGTACAATCAGAAGACAGGCTGCCTCCAGTAAATAGACATTTAAAAGATCATCCAGCCAATCAAATTATTGGAGATCTCAGGCAAGGGGTACAAACAAGGAGCAGGAATCTAAGTTCAGTTCTCTACTCCAGCTTTCTATCCCAGGTAGAGCCAAAGAAATTTGAAGAAGCTATCATAGACCCTCATTGGATTGAGGCCATGCAAGAGGAGTTGAACTAGTTCAAAAGATGCATGGTCTGGGAGCTAGTTCCTAAACCAAAAGAACACAACATTTTTGGAACTAAGTGGATCTTTAGGAACAAGTTGGATGATAATGGAATTATTATAAAGAATAAAGCTAGACTAGTTGCAAAAAATATAGGCAGGAAGAAGGTATTAATTTTGATCAAACCTTTGCTCCAGTAGCAAGACTGGAAGCAATAAGGATGTTCCTTGCCTATGCAACATTTCAAGGATTTAAGGTATATCAAATGGATGTTAAGTCAGCTTTTCTGAATGGATACTTGAAGGAAGAAGTCTATGTAGAGCAGCCATCAGGTTTTGTTGACTCTCTTAAACCTGATTATGTATATAGACTTAGGAAGGCTTTGTATGGGTTAAAACAAGCCCCTATGGCTTGGTATGAAACCCTGTCTAGTTTCCTCATTGAGAATAAATTCATAAGCGGGAAAATAGACAAGACTCTATTCCTTAAGGAATCCAGAGGCAAGATTATCTTAGTCCAAATATATGTAGATGACATAATATTTGAGTCTACTGAAAGTAGTCTTTGCAGAAAGTTTGCAAAACTAATGCAAGTACAATTTGAAATGAGCAGTATGGGGGAACTTAAGTTCTTCTTGGGTCTCCAAGTTAGACAGACTGAGGATGGTTTATCCATATGCCAGTCTAAGTTCACCCTAGAATTGATAAGGAAGTATGGTATGGAATCATCCACTACCATGAAAACTCCTATGGGGTCAAGCATGTCTCTAAGCAAAGATGATGCAGGGAAACCTGTAGATGAAACTTTGTATAGAGGGATAGTTGGCTCCCTACTTTATTTGACTGCTAGTAGACCAGATATCATGTATGCTACATGTGTCTGTGCTAGGTACCAAGCTTGCCCTAAAGAATCTCATTTGACAGCAGTCAAAAGAATTTTGAGATATCTTAAGGGCACTCCTCATCTAGGCCTTTGGTACCCTAGGAATGGAGATTTTGAACTGACAGGTTATTAAGATGCAGATTTTGCAGACTGCAAGGAAGATAGAAAGAGTACCACGGGTACCTGTCAATTTCTAGGTGGAAGGCTGATATCATGGAGTTGTAAGAAGCAAACCAGTGTGGCTATCTCCACAGCTGAGTCAGAGTATGTTGCTGTAGGAAGCTGCTATGCACAACTACTATGGATACAACATCAGCTAGAAGATTATGGTATTCAAGTAAGTAGAACACATTTATTTTATGATTCTACTAGTGCCATTTCTATTGCAAATAATCTTGTCTCTCATAGTAGGACTAAGCACATAAAAATAAAATACCATTTTCTAAGAGAACATGTAGAAAAAGGAGACATTTCCTTAGAGTATATAAATACAGATAATCAGTTAGCTGATATGTATACTAAGCCCTTAGATGAAACCAAATTCAATAAATTTAAAATTGAATTAGGGATGATAAACTTAGAATAGTTTACAAAAAAATTGGCTAAGTAAAAAGGTGTCGACACACAGAGTTGTCTGTGTCGACACATAGAAGTGGTGTCGACATTTCAGAGAAATTGTGTCGACACATCTAGGAAGTCTGTGTCGACACTTCAGAGAATTAGTGTCGACACATGCAGTGTAGGTGTCGACACATCCAAGGTGGTGTCGACACTTAGGATTTTCACAGAATTAGTCTAGTAGAGTCTCGACTAAGTGTCAAGCTAAGTGGTGTCGACACATATATAAGTGTCGACACATATATTCTGTCGACTATACTTGTGTCGACACATAGTTGTCGAGACATTAGCAGTAAGTGTCGACACTTTTCAACAGTGTCAACACAATTTAAGTATTTTGACGCGCCTTTTCACCTTCGATTCTAGAAAGGTATAAATAGGTTTTCCCCAGTGTTTGTCGACACGCTCACCAAAGTTTCGAGACCAAACTTGTGTGTCGACATCTCTCTTCTCTAAATTCAAAATTTCTTCAAACCCTAATGGCGCCCAAGCTAGAATAGAACATTAATGAAGGATATGAGCTCGTGCGACACGCCTTTGATGACGCGGAACCCAAAATCAAAGGTGTGGTAACCCTAATTGCCGAGACTGGATTAGAATACCTTGTATCAGAACCAATCAAGATCTGGAAGAAGGAGGTCCTTGAATTTTTGAGTGCAGCTTCACTTGATGATACTGGACTCAATATTAAGTCCAGAGTTCATGGAACCAAAGTCAAGGTCACACAGAAAAGTCTAAGGAAGGTACTTCAACTACCAAGAACAAAAGAGGAAGAAGATGTATCTACTTCTAAGACTAGAGAGGCATTGAGATGGTGTGGACTGGATTCAAACCTGAAAATTGGATCAGTTTTTAATAGGAAAGGAATGAATATACAAGGGAAATTCTTATCTGAAATAGTTGGCAAGGTCATCCTGAGCAAACCTGGAGGACATGACAGAATTTCAGCTCAGATGTTCAGTTTGATGACAAGGATTATCTTCAAACTTGATACTGATTGGTCTAAAGTTATGTTTGATAAGATAAAAGAAAGTATGAAGAAACCCAATCTGGGTAGAATTCTAAGTCTATACTTAGCTGGTATTATACCTGAAGTGATGAACCAGGCTGCAGGTTCCAAGATAAACCACATGAGGAGAATGGATTTGAGAATTTTCTCAAGGTGGGATAGGGTGCTGACAAAGGAATTTCCATCTCCAGTAAAGGACACACCTCAGAAAAAGAAGAAGAAAACAGCCATTGTGGCTCAAGAATCCTCCAGCAGCTCTGAAGAGCAAGTGGTTTTTACTCCTGATGATGAAGAGACTGGAAATACTAGACAGTCTCCAACAAAACAAGAAGATGCTCAGAGGCAGGGGGAGCTACCCTCAGCTAGCCCAATTCACCTGGATCCTCTCCAGGAGGAGCCTCTACATGTGGAAGAGCCAACTACACTAGAGAGTGAAAGGGCTACTCAAACCATACTAGAGGTAATCACTGAAATTAATCAATTAGATTTCACTATTGAGGATGATGTTTTGACTGATTCCTTACCTGATGTTCATCAGCAAACACAGATACAACCTCAACCACAAGATGTTGTCATGGAGGACACATCTATTGCTGATAAAGTGGTTGATGAGATCAGAGATTCTCCAGCCCATTCTCAACAGGAATTTACATTAGAAGAGCTGTTCCCTGATCTTCTACAAACTAATTATGAGAAAGAGAAAGCTGCTGCTGAGGGGGAGAAGGCCCATATTGAGGGGGAGCATGTGGAGATTGTAGAGTAAACTACAAGGAAGGAGACTGGGGAGCCAAGAGATGCTGAAGGGCTACCAAGGACTGAGAAGGATTCACATCCTATTCCTAAGGACAGAGTGGATATTGCTAGCACATCTGCTTTAGAGGATGAAGAGGCTGCTAGGGCCAAGAAGAGGAAGTTCCAGGTCTTCAAGAGAAGAAGCCAGAACTATAAGAAAGCCCTACAGATAATTGCTCCACAGCCTGCCACCACTACTGATTATAGTTCTCTGATGGTAGCACTGCGAATCAAGCTAGATGAGCAAAGGCAAGCTCTAGAAAAATATGTGGATGAAGGGCATCAATCCCTGTAATTTGATCTGGCACAAGACATCAAGTCAATCAGATTTAAAGTGAATCTCAACATGAAAGAAATGACTGATTGTTTCCATAAAGGAGGCAATGCAGTGGTCTATCTGGCTACACATCAAGACAAGCTAAAGACACAACTTGATGACCTAGCACTAAAACAAGGCTATGTCCTGGAAAACCAGATCAGGATGAATGATAATCTCACTGCTTCACATAATGTCATTGTAACTGAAATGAAAAATATAGCTACTGCTCAGACTGCAGTAAGTGCAAGTGCCAAAGAAGAATTTGATAAGAAATTACAGGAGAGTCTCACTGCTGTGAAAACTGCCATTGAAGATTCTCAGAAGGCAATTACTGACAAGCTCCAAAGGTTAAAACCTTTCTATAAAGATGGAGTTAACTATCTGAATGCACATATAAGATTTCAGAAAGATGATCTGAGGGATCATATAGAGCAAGAAGTCATAAAGGCGGAGAGGGTATTAGTCAAGGTAGGCTCTGATCATGCCAAATGGATTTCAAATTCCATCAGAGCCACCCTTGGATATCCACCTTTATGTGATGATGATAATGTTGCAGAGTCTGGCAACAATCCTGCATACTTTGGAGGAGAGCAAGCTGAAGTGGCTCAGGTGATATATCCTCCAGCAGATTTTGACATGATACATCAGGAGGTACAGTCTATTTATAATCCTCTTGCGGGTAATCAAAATGTTATTATTGAGAAGGTAGTCTAGCCTGTGCCAAAGGCACTACTAAAAGAGTGGGAGGATTTGTTAAAAGAACAAGAGGCTTAATTATCTAAGAAAAGATTCAGAGAGCAAGCTGAATTAAGGCCAGATTTTGCACAATGGAGCCTCACATCCAGGAATATCATCTTGACTGCTTGGAAGGCTGCTAAGGACAATATCCTGGATAGAGGCAAATGGTATTCTGAACCGGAGTGGAGGAAACATGAGAATAGGCAAGAGGCCATAGTACAGTATAGAAGAAAGGCTAAACTGGGAAAGCTACCTCTTAATACACAGGAGCCTAGCAAGTATTTCCCTAAGCCTTATCACTATTTTGAAAGATAGAAGATTAAGGCTGAAGAGCTGAAAAAGAAAGATCTCAAAGGGAAGAAGTATGCTGCTGCTGATGACACTGAAGCTCCAGTTCAAGCAAAGATTCAATCTGGAAAGGGGATTGTAATCAAGGAACCAGAGCAGCCATAGGATAGCATTTTCTTAAGTTTACAAATTGTAATCATTTGCATTAAAACTCTATGTAAACTTTTGATTAATGAAAATATTGAAATTTGTAAGAACAATGTTATATGTTCAATCTATATACATTAATTGTTCTGAGATAATTGTTTATACATGTTCTGTTTATACATGTTTAAGTTCTTACCCTGTCATATATTATTGTTTTACATCATATTGAGAATTTGTTATGTATGGTGTATATCATTGACTAAGGGTTATGACTTCTCCAAATAGGGGGAGATTGTTGGGTACATTGGAATATATGTACCTGATTTGAAGAAGCCTCACCCTACTCAATGATATACATCAAGATGTATTTGATGTGCTTTGAGTTTATTTGTGCATGTTAAGTAACTGCAGGTTTGCAGGAAAAGTTTCTAAGTCCATGTGTCGACACCTAGAAGAAAAGTGTAGACACTTAAGAAGGCTTGTGTCTACACCTAGAGGAGTTGTGTCGACACTTGGAGTAATTGTGTCGACACCAGGAAGGCAGAGTCGACACCAGAAGGAAAGTGTTGACACATACAGGCAGTGTTGACACACAGTGAAGAATTGTCTACATAATCAGTGTCGACACTTAGAGGCAGTGTCGACACCCAGAGAAACTTTGTCGACAGCAAAAGTGTCGACACTAGGAGGCTGTATCGACACTCAGCAAACTTCAACAAAGTTCAAGTATAAGTATCGACACTAGGAGGCTCTGTCGACACTTAGTAAACTTCAACAAAGTTTAAGTACAAGTGTCGACACAAAGGAGATGTGTCGACACTCAGCAAAAGTTTAAACACAGAAGGCATGTGTCGACACAAAGAAGATGTGTCGACACTTAGCAAGTTTCAACATAAGAAGATGTTTCGACACAAAGGAGTTGTGTCAACACTTAGCATAAATCAACTAAGTATTGAAGAAGAAGGACTTGTGTAACAGTCCAAATTTCTGAAACAGGAATTTTTGGGTGACACGGCCTGGGACACGGGCGTGTCCCAGGGCGTGTCAGCGGACACGGCCTGTGACACGGGCGTGTCGCAGGGCGTGTCGAGGTAGTGCCGATGATCGGCCTTTGTGTCGACGATTTTTCGGTCGACGATGTGTCGAGAGAAGTCACAAGGCCCAGGACACGGGCGTGTCCCAGGCCGTGTCGTGTGCTCGACGACTTTTGCTCGACGATCGTCGAGTGTCGAGACGTGAGTGTTGAGTGTAGAGAGGTTGAACACGGCCTGTGATACGCCACATTTTATACGGAAAACTTCTCCCTAGGCTAGCTTAGTACTCCTATGAACACGGCTTGTGACACGGGCGTGTCACAGGGCATGTCAAATCGGGTCGACGAACTCAGCCCGACGAAGGATTTCGACAGGGCGTGTCTTTGTGCCGTGTCTGGGCACACGGCCTGGGACACGGGCGTAGCACAGGCCGTGTGAAGTCTCGGGATGGTTTGGGATTTTTTTCGCCCAGGCACACGGCCACAGACACGGGCGTTTCTGAAGGCGTGTTGGTGACACGGCCCATGACACGGGCGTGTCCCATGGGTGGGTGGCTGAACGCTGACCGTTGCTTTTATTTTCCACCATTGGGTGGATTGTCCCTATACAGGTGCTGGAGAGCCGAGCGGGACGCATAGAGGTTGATGTTCCTGCTGCTGTTGTTGCGATTGTTGCTAGCCCTCGAAGGCTAAATGTGTTACTTTTGTGTAGTTTCTTTTCATGTGGCCGGCCTGCGTGCCAATTTGTTTATGCCACTGTTTGATAGCCATGTAAGGCCATAAGGCCAACTTTGTTGACCTGTTGTAAGACATTCCTATCTTATATAAAATGTGGAGTTTATATTTGGACGTTCATGAGGAGTTCAAGTTGTAGTCTAGGCTTCTGCCAGAATGATTTGTGATAGGTGCGATGCGCTACTCTGGTATCATCCTGTACCTTCACCGCCTGTTTTGTGATATATCTTGTGGGGCCCCGGCCGAACCTTCTCGAATATACCATATGAACGGATGGGGTTGTTACAACTTGTGTCGACACACAGGATCAGTGTCGACACATTCTGAAAGAGCAGTGTCGAGAAGCTATTTCAACAACATAAGGAGTTGTGTCGACACCATGAAGGCTAGTGTCGACACTTAGTCTACTTGTGTCGACACTTAGTCTATTTGTGTCGACACATAAAGACTATCTGTCTCGACACTTTCAGACAGTGATAGAGATTTCAAGAAGTGACTGGATGACTTGATAGTTGTCATTTCAACCGGTCAACTGCTACTGTCAGAGCTGTCAGAAGGTTGTTAGAAACCGGATCAGCCGGTCACCATGAAGAAAGCTTATATAAAGTCTTATTCCTTCAACAGAAAGGGCAATCAATTGATTGATGAAGCAATCAATGAAGTGAAAAATAACACAACAAGAAGAAGACCTTCAAGAGAAGATCTAAGAAGTTGGAGAGAGAGAGAGCTCCTCTAAAGAAGACCAGATGTTGAACCAGGCTGATAAGGAAGATTCAGATTGATATCAGAATCTCAAGTCTGCAGTTGATTGAAGATCATCTGCATAGAGATACAACCCTACTGTGTTCTAATTCAAGAAGATTTAAAGAAAGCCAAGGGAGGTTGATCTCTGCCAAGTTCTTCCAAGAACTCATCAAGAAGCCAGTCAACTCTTCTCTCTCTATCAAGAGTTGTGGTTATATACTTTGTATTTTCTAATTTCTGTAGGAACTTGTATAGATCTGAGTTGTAAGCCTAAATCTATAAAGGCTGAGGTAGGGCATGTGATCCTGAGTGTAGGAGAATCATTTCTCTGAGTGTAGGCCTTATTGAAGGCTGAGGTAGGGCTGTTGTGCCTGAGTGTAGGTCTTGTTGAAGACTGAGTGGTAGGGCTTTTATGCCTGAGTTGTAGGAGTGGGATCACTCTGAGTTGTAGGAACCTATTTGGGGTTCTGAGTTGTAAGATCTGAGGATCTGAGGAGAAGTGGAGAAGTTAGGCCGAATCTAGTACACTACTAGATAGGCGAAGGGGGAAAGTGGATGTACCCAGATCTTGCGGAACCACTATAAAATCTGTGTGTACTCTGTGTGTGATTAATTTAGTGATTGATGTGTTATCTGTGCTGAATTGCTGTAGAGAATTGCATAAACAGGTCTAATAATTCAGTGTTTCTGCCTTAAAAGTTAAAAAAGATTAAGTGTGCCTATTCACCCCCTCTAGGTGATTAGGCACTGTTTCTTTCATCCGGGCTCGGCCTTCGGATGACGTCCGAGAACCAAGAAGGGCTGTCACTTCCTTCGATTATCCTGTCTTCTTTGTGAATGATCGCTGGGCTAGTTCTGACCCAAGAACTCCACAAGTGTAGCAACAAAGAGCTCGGATGGTAGCTTGGAGTTAGGAGAAGATGAAGGTGGCCGGACACTCAACTATTGCAAGCTTTCTGAGGAGAAACGGTGGCCGGATCAACTCTCCATGAAGGAGAGAGAAAATGGCGGCTGGAGGCGAGTATTCCCGCTCAGAGGAGCAGAAATGGCGGGGAAGCGCAGCTAGATCCTTGGAAAGAAGAAATCTACAACTTAAATAAAAAAGACATAAAAATTGGTCACGCACAGTTTGGCGCAAGGCCATGCGCAAACCGTGCGATATTAACTTTCAGGATAGACACGAGGAAGAAGAAGCATTGACCAGTGCATTTTCCTTCACGCACGGGCAGTTCCGCCCGTGCGTGAAGGACATCGCATGGGTAGCGACAGAGTGCTGGAAAATAGAAACATACAGGAAAACCGAGTGTTCTACTCGCGCACGGGCGCTAGCGCCCGTGCGTGAACACAATGCATGATTAGCCACAGAATGGAAAAAAACTGGGAAGCTACAGGAAATCTGTGACTTTACCTTGTGCACGGTTTCGAAGAAACCATGCCTCAACCATGCGTGAAGATCGTCGAACTCAGCTCAACAAAATTCTCCGAGCTCGGCTCGACGTTCTTCCAGCTGACTAAAACGCACGATTTCACGCAAGCCGTGCATTAAAGAAACGCACGACCGTTCGTTTTCCTAAAGACAGAATTACTGCCTTTGGGCAAGACGCACCACCTATACAACAAAACCAAACCTAGAGCGCAAGCACCCAGCACCAAATACTACAAAGAAAACAACATACAAGAGCCATGGGGAGCACCATGTGCATACCCCCAAAATAGAAAGCGCAATTGCAAACCCAAGGGCCAAAACAGTGCACAAAATGATCCATGACCGAATGATGCAAATATAACCGATTTCCGGTTGAAATACAGTGCACGAATGAGAAAAACATCCCAGATGAGTCTGCAAAACCCTATAAATACCGGACACATCACCAGCCTTGGGCATAACCTGGTTATGCGTGTTATGATGGGCACGGGGACGCTGAATCCGTATTATGTAGAGGCCATGAAGGTTTCGACTTTCGGCGCATGACAGTATGAGCAACCAGCATCGGTTGAACTGCACCCACAATATGGTGTTTGACTTGGTGTGAGTCAGTGCTCATAGATGTCATTGTGAGAATAGTGGTGGGGACTGAAATCTCGGCACACCGATAATGTGCCATGAGTGTATGGGGCGTGTGGTCGGCTGTGCCAACGCCTGCGGCGAATGTTTCTTAGCTTGCACTTTTTGTTGCCATGTTATTGTTGATAATAATGACTGCATGGAAGGAGCACCGCCACAACGAGCAAGTTGTGGGGTCATTATAATTTGGTTAGCTAATGCTGACCATTGCTTTTGTTTGCCACTATTGCGATGGGATGTTGCTTGCAGGTATAGTGGAGCCAAAAGGCAAATAGCGGGATGGAGCCCCGAATAGCTATGCCAGCCTCGAAGGACAAAGTTAATAACAGGTGTTTACCTTACAGTTCATGTGTGGATGGCATGCGTGCTGTTGTGTGTAAAATATTAACTTTTGAGTAAACCTTGTAAGTCCATAAGGACATGACTACACTTTTGTGTATTTTCAGTACTCATTCCTATTTCTCTATTTAATGGACATTCATGTTAGTATGGGTTCTATTTTATAACGTTTAAAATTACTTATGCTAGAATGTACTCTGTGTTAGGATACGTTGTATTAGATGATGGATTCAATTAGTAACTCCTTGGTTTGTCCGTAGTATATGTCGTCGGGCCACGGCCAGACATACTGTTATATGACATGTGACGGATAGTGGTGTTACAATTTGGAATGAGACTCTGGTCTTGGTCTCTATTAGGAGAATTCGTGGACGAAATCTTTTTAAGGGGTGGTGAGCACAGTCATGTGCGTCATCATTATAACATGAAAAGAACCCATGAATGTCCACTTAGGAATGGAAAATACACATGTTTGAGGAAAATGTGTGTTCCTATGATTGCTTTTTGCAATTTTGTTTGGTCACTTATTGGTGTGTACTTCAATAATAGGTGACAAGGAGTGGTACTGGACAATCAGAATGTCTGCACTCTGCGGAAAGCAGTGCACCCAATGATGCTCCTGCAACCCCTCCTTCGGCAAAGACGATAAGACTTGTTGTTGAGGTGGTGTTTGATATGATAAACGCCCAGCCAGGGAGGCAATCATAACCTTCTGCCCTTATTGTGGAGCAGGTACCGCTTTGTGCGGTAGAGCCTAGAGTGGTGGAAAGAGTAGTTGTAGAACCTGTGGTGCCAAGAAGGGCCACAGAAAGGCAGCTCAAACATGTGATGAGCTTCAATCCTGCAGTGTTTAGGGGCACTGGAACCACAACCCAGGCCGCGGATTGTTTCTCTCGTGTTAAGAGAGTCTTGTCAGCGAATGAAATGGAGGAATGGCACAAGTCAACCATAGCCACTTTCCTGTTGGATGGAGTGGGGCGTGTAACACCTCCCCTGTAATGACCGTATAATATGGGTCCGGTCGGGGCCCCACAACATATGGACGCCACAGCTTTAGTATTATAAGATGATATAACTACCTACACTCAAAACTCTTTGCACAACACAGCGGAAACACAAATAAGACTAGAAGTTATCCACCACTATAAGAGTAATAAATAGATGGCCTTATGGCCTTACAACATAAGAGAGTTCAAACTCAATTAATACAACAGTCATGATAGTGCACAAGCACTCCTAGTCAACCTCGGCATGCAAGGCGGACAACATGAGCATCAAAACATACACTGTCATAATGAGTAGAGCTACTACACAAGTTAACACTTCATGAGGCTTATGCCTTTATGGCCGGCGAGCTAGCTCCTGCTTGCGATCCTTGCCCTGTAAAATTATTAGTAACGTGGGTCAGCAAAGGATGACCTCAAACTGTGTAACAAACACATCTCCTCCCGGCCGCCCCTAACGGACCCTTAGGAACCCTCCAACTTGCAAGTCAGCACTTCGTATGCAATATATAAGTATAAAAAGAAGTGCATTAAGAACAAGCTTGGATGTCTCAAACATCATACACGTTCTCTACGGGTTGAACATATAATATAAAAAGGGGCCTACTTATGCAACATGTATGCAACACCCGGGTTTCACCCAAGGCACCCTATAGCGTATGCATCTAGCACATCATCACATCATTTGGGTACTCATCATTTCCCCATAGGCATAAAGCCGCAAACAAAAAGGGAGACACAATTCCCCCTAACGGCACACAAGCCGCCACATGGAACTCTTGCCTAGGCCCCACCCGCTCAAGTTCTTAGACCCGGGCTTGCCTGCAAGCTCTGACGTCTCTTGTCAGGATTCCAACAAACACAAACTGACCGATTCTAAGAAGCCTTGTCGGACCCCACCTGCTCATGGCCTCATTCCCCAGGTTTGCCCCCATGCTTGACATTCTCGTCAGTCTCACAGAATGGGACTAGTCTCAACGAGACACTCTCCACACATGACGTGTACGTCACGGGATAGCCAGCCGGCCACGAAGACACAGCCATGCCTTGGCACATCACAAACCAAGACAATTCCACCCTAGTCCCTCATTTGTACTGCAGCGTTCCCGCGCACCAAGGAAACCATCTACCACCAATGCGGAGCTAACCTTGTCCACCAAGGAAACCATCTACCGCCATTGAGGACCTAACCTTGTCCGGTTCCGACTACACGTACTCACTTGAGAAAAAGGGGAAAACATCACCACATCACCAACGGCATCTTGCCGCAACGGAATCTCTACGAATCCTTAAAGGTCGTATGCAACATCACCGAGTCGGACTAACGGTCGTGACTACGGCTTCACCCACCATGTCTAATCCACTAACGAAGCAGATCTCTAATGCAAAACATGCCGGGGATGGACTCAATCGACCCGGAGGTTCCTCTTGAACCTTGGCGACCCAAACCCCTCTCATTTGAGTGTTTGGTGCCCAAAACTAGAAAAGAAAAATGATGCTAAGACATGCATCCTAAAACCGAGAGGAGAAGTGTCGTTACCTTCCGACTCCTCTTCCTAGCCATGTCAAAAAAATAGGATGAAAACCTTTGCAAAGCTCTATCCTCCACGGATCTGGACTCGGCTCGCGATTTGGAGCACCGAAGCCTCTCCTACAGCCCAAACCCTCCTTCACCTTCTTCCTTGCTCTCCCTTCTCTCTAGAATTTAGTAAGAAAAAGCTTGGAGAAGAATGAGGGTTTCCAACCCTATTCTTGGACTTAACTCCCCAAGAGCATTCCTGGACCATCAGATCCCAAAATAAGGGAAAGAATGGCCACGATCCGTCTGAAAAAATAAAACACCTGGGCCAAACACGGCCTGGCACACGCCCGTGTCCAGGGCTGTGTCCCCCATTCACCGTCACAAATCGACGCACCTGGAACAACACTCGGGCATCCGACACGCCGGTGTTCGACCTGACATGCCCATGTCCCGACTGACACGGCTGTGTGGTCGGCCGTGTGCCACCATCGACACAGCCCCAAAAACAACCCGAGAAGGACACGGCCTGGGACACCCCCGTGTCCCAAGCCGTG
Source organism: Platanthera guangdongensis (assembly GCA_039583875.1). NCBI lineage: Eukaryota > Viridiplantae > Streptophyta > Magnoliopsida > Asparagales > Orchidaceae > Platanthera > Platanthera guangdongensis. The sequence continues at coordinate 139,743,975 of CM077163.1, read as the reverse complement.
TGGGAAGTCTCGACACTCGTCGATAGCCTTTGTGTTGACACCGCGGAAAAATATCGAGCGAAGTTCGTCGACCATGCGGGACACGGCATGTGACACGCCCGTGTCACAGGCCGTGTGCCCCAGTCTCGGCACTCGACACTCGTCGAGTGAATTTCGTCGAGTGGACTCTCGACACTCGACTGACACGGCCTTGGACACGCCCGTGTCCTAGGTCGTGTGCCTTGTCTCGACACTTCGTCGAGCAAAACGTCGTCGACCTCTCGACCAAAATGTCGACTGGAGCCTGACACGCCCTGGGACACGGCCGTGTCCCAGGCCGTGTGCCCCCTGCCGGAAACCAAACTTGGTCAGAAAAAGCTGGTCGACCCTCTCTCAAATTTTGCGGTGTTACAGGGAGACTATGGTGGGAAGAGCTGGAACTGCACCTCTTGGTCGGAAGTCAACTCACCGGCGTTTCGATGGATGAGTTCTCGAGGTTATTCCTGGATAAATACCTCCCATCGACGAAGAGGATCAACATGGATAATCAGTTCTGAAGAATGACACAGGGAGATAGTAGCGTTGATAAGTATCTACACGAGTTCACGAGGTTGGGTCATTATGCTAGCATTACTTTTGCTGACGAGGAGCGTAAGACCAACCGGTTCTACGAGGGTATGCGTGATGACCTAAGGCTACTGCTCTCTGGGCTGATGACACATAGTTTTCTAACCTTGATCAATACTGCCCGACCTCTAAAGAAGGATATGCAGAGAGTTCGAGAGAAGAAGGACTCATGCTTGAAGATGTCATATTTCAAAGTACCGAAACCGGTGAAGTCTGGTTACCCGAAGTGGAACAAGAAGGCCAAGCCTTCCGGATAGGCTTCTTCTTTGGTTACTTCTGGTGCGTTATCTGGACGTGGAGGCCTGATTCACTGTTTTACTTGTGGCAAGCTGGGGCATATAGCCCGTGAGTGCCGTAGTGGCCCTCCTAGATCAAAGAAAAAGACAGTAGAAGCTTATGCTGAAAAGGGAAAGATGGTGGAGTCGACCACATCCCACTACGCTCCATCCCAGCCTAGAGTTTACAACCTTGGCCAACATGAGGCCATAAAGCAGGCTGATGTGGTGACATGTATGATTTCATTTAATAGCACATTTAGCTTTACATACTTGTTGTCTTATGCACTTTAGCATGTGACTTGTTATGCTAGGCTTTGTTTTGATCATTAATTTTTTGGCGATAGCACTGTTCTATATGGGAGCTTCACACTCCATTTTGTCCGAGGAATTTGTATCGCGCATCGGGGTGCCTTCTTTGATCACAATGGATAAACTGGATGTGTTGCTGCCTAACAGGTGTTATATGTGTAACACCCCCATCTGTCACATGGCATATAACAGAAGGTCCAGCTGGAACCCGACGCCATATACCACAGACAGTCGGAAATGATACTAAATGAATAATCAAACCAACCAACTAAGACTACTCGTCCTAATCACAGAGCATTCTAGCGGAAGATTTTAAAGTTGAAAGAACCCAAAATTAATTCCATCAATATGAATGTCCACAGCTACAACAACAGGAATGAAACCCCAAATACACAGAAACAGGTACATGGCCTTAAGGCCTTACAAATGTTCACTTCATAAATAGTGTTTTACATACATCGGCTCGCAGGTCGGCCACACATGAAATATATAAATAAAACTATTCTACGGCCTTCTAGGGCCAGCACAGCAACATGGGATCCAGCCCGCTATTTGGCGCTCGGCTCCGCAGCACCTGCAAGCACATACCACCGCACAGTGGCAAATAAAGCAACGGTCAGCTAAAAGTCGACCAAATTATAACGACCCCGCCCCTTACTCGGGACGGCGGTGCTCTTTCCCTGCATAACATTAGCCCAACAATATATATATAGCGCAATAACAATTCGCCACAGGTGTAGGCTCGCACGGTCAAACACCCCGTGCACTCAGGGCACATTCATGGTGAACCCTGACCCATCAGTGCATTCACCACCACCCCCAGGATGGCAACAACATGTGAGCATTTAGCCTTTCTGACCACCGTCTAAGGCTCCGACTATGTCAACGGCCAGTCCCCGTCTTCGGGTCTCTCGCACCGAACCACATAGCCTAGGTCCAATTCCACTTGCCCGTTGCTCACGCCGCATGTCCAATTTAAGGAACTTTGCGCAGGCCAAGCTTCTCTCGGATCCCAAATTTTCCAAAACAATCTCATAACCCAGTTATGATCAAGGCCGGTTCCCAGACCGCCAAGTTAGCAGAACACGTTTCCGCTCAATTTTCCGGGTGCGCCTTGAATCTAACCTTCAAGGATCCCTGCTGCAATCTACCGCGTGGAAACCCGAAAAAATCCAAAGCACGGAGTCTTCTCCGGCAAAACCATATCAAATGCAACATCACTGATCCAGACAAAACACGTCCGGGTAGGCTTCACACACAATGCCTATGCCTGTACTTACGATTCCGGGCTCTACATGCAACACAAGGGGGACTATTCCCGTCAACCCCAAGGAACACCACGCACTCACCGCATACTCGCGGGAGCGGGATTCCCTATGCAGAAAGAAAGAGATTCAAGCGCTCGAGTTGAGAATCGTTACCCTTGTAGTCCGTTTTGGCGCCATGGAAAAACTACGCGGTTAGAACTCTTCGCAATGACCTTCCCTCCACGGATCCGCTCTCTGATTTCGAAACGGCGCTCCGATGCTCCGCCGGCGGCCAGAAACCTCCTTCTTCTTCCTCTCCTCTCTCACTTTGGAAGGGGAGAACTTTGGAGAGAAAATGAGGGAATAACTCCCTATTCCCGGCCTTAACAGAGCAGGATTTAATCTGGGCCATTGGATCCTAATTAAAGAAAATGAACGGCTCGGATCTGCACAAAATTCCCCAGACCTGGACCGCACACGGCTTGGCACACGGCCGTGTCCAAGGCCGTGTGCCTCGATCCAGGCACGATCGTCGAACTGAGAAATGCACACGGGCCAAGACACGCCCGTGTCTGACCTGACACGCCCGTGTCGGGTTCCTCGACACGCCCGTGTTCGTGGGCGTGTTACGCATAACCGCCACGGCAACGGACACGACCCATCAGGACACGGGTAGGGACACGGGTTGGCACACGCCCGTGTCGGATGACACGCCCGTGTCATCCGGCCGTGTTCCTGGCCGTGTCCTTCTCGGGTTGGAAACGGCCAAAAATCACCAGCCAGACACGGCCTTGGACACGCCCGTGTCCTAGGCCGTGTACCCCTACAGGCACCAAAAACTCTTTTTCCGCGACCGACTCGCACACAAAATTCGGGGCGTTACAAATCTCCCCCACTTAAGGAATTTCGTCCCGAAATTAAGCAAAGGTACACAAAAGCTAAATGATACCTGAGTGGAATAACTCGGGGTATTCCTCCAACATAGCTTGCTCTCGCTCCCAAGAAAGCTCCTCACGTCCGCAATTATCCCAACGGACTTTAACCATTCTGACCTCCTTGTTGCGGAGTCGTTTGACTGCAACATCTTCAATTCGTACTGGTCTGACCCTTGTTGTTAACTCATAATCAACCGGTACCTGATCGTCTGCAATGATCTGCGAAGCCTCTTGCACTGCCTTACGCAACACCGATACGTGGAATACGTCATGCAGCCCACTCAACTCCGTCGACAGCTTTAATCTATACGCCGCCTCGCCAACACGCTCCAGGATTTCAAATGGTCCAAGGTATCTCGGACTCAGCTTCTTCAAGCGTCGAACCCGCGATACACCCTTGAACGGCTTGATCTTCAAATATACCATGTCGCCAACGTTGAATTCCACATTTCTATGTTTGGCATTGTAATACTTTGATTGTCTATCCTGAGCAATCTTCAGCCTTTCCTGAATTGTCCGTATCATTGAAGTGGCATCTTCCACCGCTTGACGTTTATACAACTTTGATTCGCCTGCCTCCAACCAAGACAACGGCGTACGGCACTTCCTCCCATACAAAGCTTCGAAAGGCGCCATTCCAATGCTTGCCTGAAAGCTATTGTTGTACGCAAACTCCACCATGTACAGGTGATCCTCCCAATGCTTCCCGAAATCTAGGACGCACATGCGAAGCATGTCCTCCATAGTCCTGTTGACTCTCTCGGTTTGGCCATCCGTCTGCGGGTGAAAGGCTGTGCTGAACTTTAGCTTAGTGCCCAACAGACCATGCACCAACCTCCAGTCATTTGACGTGAAGCGTCCATCACGATCACTAACAATACTTCTAGGCACACCATGCAATCGTACTATATTATCCACGTAGAGTTTGGCTACCTTTTCCACTGGATCCTCCTTTCTCACTGGGATAAAGTGCGACACCTTTGTCAATCTATCAACGACCACCCAAATGGCGTCGTTTCCCTTCTGCGACTTCGGCAAACCGTGCACAAAATCCATAGATATGTCGTCAAACTTCCATTCTGGGATAGGAAGTGATTTCAAGAAACCTCCGGGCTTCTGGCATTCCGCCTTCACTAATGCACAAGTACGACACTTGGCCACATAAAGTGCCACATCCTTCTTCAAACCCGGCCACCAGAATAATTTCTTCATGTCTCTATACATCTTCGTGCTTCCCGGGTGGATTGAGTACTTGGTATGATGAGCCTCATACATCAACTCCTCCCGAATATTATCCGCACTAGGAACGCATAGACGACTGTCCTTCCTTAGCAACCCATCTACAACCACAAACTGGGAATTTGACCCATCCAAAGCTTCATCCAAGATTTGCTTCATGCTGCTATCCTGAACCAAAGCCCTCCGAACTCTATCCGTTAGGTCACACTGCACCTCTGTCCAAAACAATTTTGCCTCGGCACTAGACTGCTTGTCAACGCAAGATATCTCCAATGCCTCCAACTCTTGTACCAATCTTTCATCATGTACTGATAACCAATTGGCTTGTGCGGGAATCTTACGACTCAACGCATCCGCCACTGCATTTCCCTTCCCAGGTACATAGTGTATCTTGAAGGTGTAGTCCCCTAAGAACTCCATCCACCTCCTCTGCCTCATGTTCAGATCCTTTTGGTCCAATAGGTACTTCAAACTCTTATGATCGGTGTAAATATCCACCTTCACACCGTACAGATAGTGCCTCCAAAGCTTTAGAGCAAAAATCACGGCCGCTAACTCTAAGTCGTGGACCGGATAATTCCTCTCGTGAACCTTCAATTGTCGTGAACCATAAGCTATCACTCTCCCATGCTGTAGCAGAACACAGCCCAAACCACTGCCTGAAGCATCACTATAGATCTCGAACCCTTCGGTTCCACTTGGCGAACATAAAATGGGCGTCGTGGTCAACCGCCTCTTCAATTCATCAAAAGCCTGTTCGCACTCCGGAGACCACACAAACTTCTGATCCTTTCTTGTCAACGTCGTGAGTGGTAGTGTTATCCGCGAGAAGTTCTCTACGAAGCGCCTGTAGTAGCCAGCAAGTCACAGAAAACTCCGGACCTCTGCCACTGTAGTCAAAGTAGGCCACTCCCGTATCGCCACTATCTGCGCCGGATCCACAGCTATTCCTTCTCCACTGACAACATGACCTAGGAACGCTATCGAGGATAACCAGAATTCACACTTGGAGAACTTTGCATATAACTGACTTTTCCTCAATGTTTCCAACACCAGGTGTAAATGCTTGTAGTGATCTTCCTCGCACCGCGAATATACCAGGATATCATCAATAAATACTATCACGAACTGATCCAAATATTCTCTGAACGTCCTATTCATCAGATCCATAAACACGGATGGAGCATTCGTCAACCCAAACGGCATGACTGTGAACTCAAAATGCCCAAACCGCGTACTGAATGCTGTCTTTGGAATGTCGCTCTCCCTTATCCTCAACTGATAGTAACCAGACTTCAAATCTAACTTCGAATATACAGTTGACCCAACCAACTGATCAAATAGATCGTCAATCCTCGGGATTGCATATTTGTTCTTCTCCGTAAGTTTGTTCAATTCCCGATAATCGATACAAAGCCGCAAGCTCCCATCTTTCTTCTTAACAAAGAGAACTGGTGCGCTCCAAGGCGACGAACTTGGACGCACATAACCTTGCTCTAGCAACTCCTGCAGTTGCACCTTCAACTCTGCCATTTCTCTCGGGGCTATCCGATAGGGGGAGCGTGACACCGGTTTGGCACCCGGTACCAGCTCTATAGTAAAGTCTATCTCCCGCTGAGGAGGGCCTCCTGGGAGATCATCTGGAAACACATCAGGGTACTCGGACACAACAGGGATGTTGCCCAAACTAGGTTTAGGCGTCGAAGTCTGCACTAGAGTGACATACAGTTCTGCCCCAGACCGAACTGCCTTAAACACCTGAAGGGCCGATATCAGAACTTTCCTTGACCCCTTCATGCCCGCAAAAGTAGTCTCCCGATCAGTGTCCAGACCCAACTTGACTTCTTTACGGTTGCAATCAATGCATGCACTCTGCTCCGAGAGCCAATCCATACCGAAGATTACATCGAACTCCACTAATGGTAGAACCAACGCCCGCAAATCAAACTCCCGGTCTCCAATCCGAATCTTTACAACACAGATTCTATCCGCACGCATTGAGCACCCATTAGGCAACAACACATCCAACTTGTTTTCTGCCATCGAGAACGGAACTCCGATGCGCGATATAAACTTTTCAGACAAGAAGGAATGTGATGCTCCCGTATCAAAAAGGGCTCTCGCCGCAAACCCAAAGATCAACACAAAGCCTAGCACTAACAAACGTAAGCTAACAAATACAAAAGTAACAACTATAAAAGTTAAACCACTATAATTTAACTCATACCTGTCACTACGTCTGCTTGCTTTATGGCCTCCTGTAGACCAAGGTTGTAGACTCTAGGCTGGGCTGGAGCATGATGGGATGCGGTTGACTCCACCGCCTTCCCTTTCTCCTCATAAGTCGCTCCAGGTCTCCTCTCGGACTTTGGACGTCCGCTCCAACACTCCCGAGCAAAATGCCCCGTCTTCCCGCAGTTGTAGCAAGCTCCGGGGACTCGACTTGTAGTTGCCCCTGATGCATCAGCCGAAGGGGCTGAGTTTGAAGTCCTCCGCTTCTTGTTCCATCTACGGAAACCTGTCTTGTTACTTGGCACCTTGAACTCGGTATTCCTTTCTCCTGGGTCCCTCTTCTCTTGAACTTTCTTCGCAACCTTTTCCAACGATCGGGCCGAATTGACCAAGGCTAGGAAGCCCTGCGCCTTAGGCCCAGCAAGGAGTAACTGTAAATCGCCACGAAGACCCTCATAGAATCGGTTGGTCTTCCTCTCTTCTTCAGAAAACATAGCACCAGCATAACGACCCAACCGTGTGAACTCATGCAGATATTCGTCCACGCTTCTGGATCCCTGAGTCAACCCAAGAAATTGATTCTCCATCTCCAACTTCTGAGCAGAAGGTACAAATCTGGCTAGGAACAATCTTGAAAATTCTTCTATCGGCACATCCGCAAGTTGCCTTCACACTAGAAGATGAAACTCCAACTCGTCCCACCACAGCCTCGCCTCACCTTCCAAAAGAAAAGTCGCTATGGTGGTCTTCTGCCACTCCTCAGTCATTGTGGCCGTCAACACCCTCTTTATGGAAGAGAGCCAGTCCTCAGCTTGAGTTGGCGTTCCAACCCCATTAAACCTCGGAGGATTAAAGCCCATCACGTGCTTTAGCTGCCGCTCCGTAATTCTCCTCGGCTCTACTAACTCAACTGCTGCGCGTTCAACCACTCTCGGCTCTGCCGCCCTAACCGGTTCTTGCTCATCCGCAGGAGGTGCGCGATGCATTTGCCCCGCAGGTTGGGCATTTATCATTGCGAACACGGCTTCAGCCACCATCCTGATGGTTTCCGCTGAAGGAGGTGTAGCAGGCACGTCCCTTAGTGCACTACTTTCCGCTGATTGCGGACGCTCTGACTGACCAGCACCGCTCCTAGCTGCCTATAATAGCAAAGACACACGATTAGACGACAAACAAATTGCTAAAAGCAATCATTGGAACACTCAGGTTCCACAAAACAAGTGTATTTTCATTCCTAAGTGGACATTCATGGGTTCTTTTTAATGTTATAACGATGACGCACACATGTGCTCACCACCCCTTAAAAGAATTCGCCCACGAATTCATTTAAGCTTGATCGTAACCAGAAGTCTGATACCAAATTGTAACACCCCCATCTGTCACATGGCATATAACAGAAGGTCCAGCTGGAACCCGACGCCATATACCACAGACAGTCGGAAATGATACTAAATGAATAATCAAACCAACCAACTAAGACTACTCGTCCTAATCACAGAGCATTCTAGCGGAAGATTTTAAAGTTGAAAGAACCCAAAATTAATTCCATCAATATGAATGTCCACAGCTACAACAACAGGAATGAAACCCCAAATACACAGAAACAGGTACATGGCCTTAAGGCCTTACAAATGTTCACTTCATAAATAGTGTTTTACATACATCGGCTCGCAGGCCGGCCACACATGAAATATATAAATAAAACTATTCTACGGCCTTCTAGGGCCAGCACAGCAACATGGGCTCCAGCCCGCTATTTGGCGCTCGGCTCCGCAGCACCTGCAAGCACATACCACCGCACAGTGGCAAATAAAGCAACGGTCAGCTAAAAGCCGACCAAATTATAACGACCCCGCCCCTTACTCGGGACGGCGGTGCTCTTTCCCTGCATAACATTAGCCCAACAATATATATATAGCGCAATAACAATTCGCCACAGGTGTAGGCTCGCACGGCCAAACACCCCGTGCACTCAGGGCACATTCATGGTGAACCCTGACCCATCAGTGCATTCACCACCACCCCCAGGATGGCAACAACATGTGAGCATTTAGCCTTTCTGACCACCGTCTAAGGCTCCGACTATGCCAACGGCCAGTCCCCGTCTTCGGGTCTCTCGCACCGAACCACATAGCCTAGGTCCAATTCCACTTGCCCGTTGCTCACGCCGCATGTCCAATTTAAGGAACTTTGCGCGGGCCAAGCTTCTCTCGGATCCCAAATTTTCCAGAACAATCTCATAACCCAGTTATGATCAAGGCCGGTTCCCAGACCGCCAAGTTAGCAGAACACGTTTCCGCTCAATTTTTCGGGTGCGCCTTGAAGCTAACCTTCAAGGATCCCTGCTGCAATCTACCGCGTGGAAACCCGAAAAATCCAAAGCACGGAGTCTTCTCCGGCAAAACCATATCAAATGCAACATCACCGATCCAGACAAAACACGTCCGGGTAGGCTTCACACACAATGCCTATGCCCGTACTTACGATTCCGGGCTCTACATGCAACACAAGGGGGACTATTCCCGTCAACCCCAAGGAACACCACGCACTCACCGCATACTCGCAGGAGCGGGATTCCTTATGCAGAAAGAAAGAGATTCAAGCGCTCGAGTTGAGAATCGTTACCCTTGTAGTCCGTTTTGGCGCCATGGAAAAACTACGCGGTTAGAACTCTTCGCAATGACCTTCCCTCCACGGATCCGCTCTCCGATTTCGAAACGGTGCTAAGATGCTCCGCCGGCGGCCGGAAACCTCCTTCTTCTTCCTCTCTTCTCTCACTTTGGAAGGGGAGAACTTTGGAGAGAAAATGAGGGAATAACTCCCTATTCCCGGCCTTAACAGAGCAGGATTTAATCTGGGCCATTGGATCCTAATTAAAGAAAATGAACGGCTCGGATCTGCACAAAATTCCCCAGACCTGGACCGCACACGGCTTGGCACACGGTCGTGTCCAAGGCCGTGTGCCTCGATCCAGGCACGATCGTCGAACTGAGAAATGCACACGGGCCAAGACACGCCCGTGTCGGGTTCCTCGACACGCCCGTGTTCGTGGGCGTGTCACGCATAACCGCCACGGCAACGGACACGACCCATCAGGACACGGGTAGGGACACGGGTTGGCACACGCCCGTGTCGGATGACACGCCCGTGTCATCCGGCCGTGTTCTTGGCTGTGTCCTTCTCGGGTTGGAAACGGCCAAAAATCACCAGCCAGACACGGCCTTGGACACGCCCGTGTCCTAGGCCGTGTACCCCTACAGGCACCAAAAACTCTTTTTCCGCGACCGACTCGCACACAAAATTCGGGGCGTTACAATATGTGTACGGATAGAGTTTCCTGCATGAAGGTGTGGATTGGGAGCAAGAGTTTGACTTATAAGCTTTGCTACTTCCGATAGTGGTGTTTGATGTAATATTTGGAATAGAATGGCTTTTGCAGCAGCATGCGTACCTTGATTTCAACCGCAAGATGGTCTGACTGGGTGTGGATACAGTGCTTAAGATGACATTCTCTGGCTTAAAGGGGTAGAGACAGTCTCTGATGTCTACTATCCAGGTATTTAAGGCAGTTTGCAGTGGTGTTGAGCTATTTTCACCTTAGTGGTGACTTCGAATCCCAAGCCAGGTTTGGATAATATCACAATTGTATCATAGTTTCCCGATGTTTTCCCCGAAAATCTCCCTGGAGCCCAACCTTAGTGTGAGATTGACTTCACCGTCAAACTAGTACTGGGTGCCAAGACTGTGTCACGCTCCCCAAACCGCTTAGCGCCTAAGGAGATGGCAGAATTGAAGGTACAGCTACAAGAGCTGTTAGATCAAGGGTACGTGCGTCCAAGTTCGCCGCCTTGGAGCGCTCTAGTCCTTTTTGTTAAGAAGAAGGACAAAATCTTACGACGGTTTATTAATTACCGAGAGTTGAATAAGTTGACAAAGAAAAATGTATATTTGATTTCGAGGATTGATGATCGTTCTATCAGCTGGTTGGGTCGACAGTGTACTCGTAGCTAGATTTGAAATTTGGGTACTATCAGCTGAGAATAAGGGAAATTGACATTCCCAAGACAGATTTAACACACATTACGGGCATTATGAATTCACCGTCAAGCCGTTTGGCCTGACGAATGCGCCATCTGTGTTTATGTATTTGATGAACAGGACGTTCAGGGAGTACTTGGACCAGTTCGTGATAGTTTTCATCGATGATATATCGGTGTACATGCAATGCGAGGATGATCATTTCAAGCATCTACATATGGTCTTGGAGACACTAAGGAGGAACCAAATGTATGCCAAGTTCTCCAAATGTGAGTTTTGGCTATCCTCGGTAGCATTCCTTGGTCATGTGGCCAGTGGTGAGGGAATTGTAGTAGATCCGGTGAAGGTAGCTGCGATACGGGGATGGCCTATTTTGTCTACTATGTCGGACGTCCGGGGATTCTTGGGGCTTGCCGGCTATTACCGGTGTTTCTTGGAGAAATTCTCGCGGATAGCGCCGCCCCTCAATACCCTGACAAGGAAGGATCAGAAGTTTGTTTAGTCGTCGGAGTGTGCTGAAGATTTTGAAGAACTAAAGTGTCGTCTGACCATGGCGCCTTTCTTATGCTCGCCTTGTGGTTCAGAGGGCTTTGTGATATATAGTGACGCCTCTAGGAGAGGATTAGGCAGTGTTCTGCTTCAGCACGGGAAGGTGATAGCTTATGGATCGCGCCAGTTGATGGTCCATGAGAGGGATTACCCAGTCCATGATTTGGAGTTGGCAGCTGTATTATTCGCTCTAAAGCTTTGGAGGCATTATCTATATGGCTTTTGGGTCAATATCTATTCATTTCACAAGAGCCTGAAGTATCTGATAGATCAGAAGGATCTGAACAAGCGTCAACGTAGGTGTATGGAGTTTCTTGGGAATTACACCTATAAGATTCAATATGTTCCTGGGAAGAGGAATGTTGTGGCAGATGCTTTTAGCTGTAGGGCCCCTGTACGGGCCAACTAGATACAGATGCACGATGAGCGGCTCATTCTGGGTCTAGAGGACTTGGAGATCTCTTGTGTTGATAAGGGATCCAGTACAAATGCGTGTTTGAGTTGAACGGAGATTCAATATGACCTGGCTGATCGGATTCGGCAGGATTTGTAGCTAGATGACCGCATGAAGCGGTTCATGGCTGAGGCTTTGGATGGTTCAAAGCCCAATTTACTATAGCTGACAGGTTATTATGGAAGGACAGTCGTTTGTGCCTCCCAAGAGTGGGTAAATTTCTCGAAGAATTGATGTATGAAGCGTATTTTACCAAGTACTCGATTCAACCCAGGAGGACTAAGATGTTCAAGGACATGAAGAAATTATTCTGGTGGCTGGGTCTGAAGAAAGACATAGCGTTGTATGTTGCAAAGTGTCGGACCTGTGCCTTAGAAAGGGGTTTTCTCTTTCTCTCTTTTCTTTTTGTATTAGCTTTGTAATAGGTTTTAGACTTAATAAAAATGTAGATTGTTTCTCATTTCTATGTTTTGGACTTCATCTATGTGCCCACCCTTTGCAATCCTATTTATTCTTTGTTTTAACTTTATTTTTCTTCTTTTTAAAATGTGTGTGTATGTGTGTATGAGAGTAAATGTTATGTTTTCATTTTTTTTGGATAAGTAGTTGTTATCTTCTCATTTCATTAGATTTTATTAACTTATAATTTTTTTAGCTTTTACTTCATTCCTATAAATCCGTAAAAACGTTTTGAAAGTGATTTTCGTTTTTTTTCACTAACTTAGCTTTTCATTTTTCTGTTGTAAAACTTTTCTTCCTTTTTAATTTATTTGCACTTTTTAGCATTTTTATGGAGTTATAGGAAAGATTATATAGTTGTTTTAATTTTTCGTGCATTTTGATTTTTATTTTAAACTTTTGCACGTTTAATTTTTTTGACTTCATTTTACGCATTTCTATCGCATTCTAGCGGTAGAAATGTATTTGTTTTAATTTTTTGATAACTTTGTTTTTCGTATTTTTGTACGTGTGCGTGTGTGTATGAGTTAGATTTTACTGCTTTATTTCAATTATGTCGAGTGTGTGAGTGTGTGCATTTATTTCCGCATACTCGTTAAAAGTTAAATGGCTCATTATTTTCCTTTGATGTAATATTTATTTCTGCCTACTCGCTAGGAGTTAAATGGCAGGTCTTTATTTTCCCTACTCATTTGAGTAGGATTTGTGTGCGTGCGTATTTAATATCATGTCGAGAGTGTGTGTGCGTGAGTTTTAATTTCTGTCGAGTGTGTGGGTGCGTTGCATTTATTTTGTCCTACTCGTTTGAGTAAGACTTGCTTTATTTTCTCCCGCCCATGCATTTGCGTCGGGACTCGCATTTTACTGCTTTCATTTCAGTCCTACTCGTTTGAGTCGGACTTGCAATTTTCAGCTTTCATTTACTGCTTTCATTTTACTGCTTTCACTTTCCTGCTTTCACTTTCCTGCTTTCTTTATCGCTTTCTTTATTGCTTTCCTTGCAAGCCGTCCCCATTCCGATGAGTGGCTAACCGTTCTTAGCCCTCAGTATCGAAGAGCATTGCGACAGAAAAAATTCCTTTAAATAATTAAAGACTTTTTTTCTATTTAATTAAAAGTACTTAAGGTTTGTCTAGGGTTTACGACGCGTAGGACCACATAATCGATGTGTGGGCCCTATTTCCGTAGTCCATATGCTAGCTAGCCGAGAGGCTGTGCATATGGACCGATCACCCCTTGGCAAAGAGAGTTCCGCACTAAACCTCGAGAGAGGAGGCGCGCCAGCTCTACCGAATTGGGTTCTCTAACCAATAGCGGGGTTCTTAGCGTAATGCGGGCGTTAAGACTAATCCTTCGTTGGACTAACGTTCGGTCGAATAGTCTTAGAGTTCAGGTGAGTGATAACCCTATAGCTAGGTGAGCTCATTCTAGTGGAACCTCCACGGCCAAGTCTCCGCCTTAATTAATTTGAAACTTAGGATATCTTTTTATTAAAAGTTTATTTTAGTTCGATGCAATTCGATGCAGTTGCGCTAAGCTCTTCATCAGCTCCACCTTATTGCTTTTTTTTTATGCTTTCTTTTTCTGCCATTTTTTATTATATATAAAATACCCGACAAGTAATTATCGGTAAAATAATAGTCCCCTCCAGGGAAGAGTGAAAATATTCGAACCGACCCTGAGAACAATACGACCTTGATGTTCCACCCGGAATATCCTGTACTACTCACGATAGGTGCACTTGCCTCCTTTCGTTAAAACTCGCTTTCACTGTTTTATATCCAAAAAAATAAATACGTGCGCCCCGTTTTCTAAATAAAATCCAATCCGCTTTTCTAATTAAATAAACCGCTCGGGTCGCCGCGTGAACCGTAATCTCTTTAGAGTTTTAATAATCAATCAAGTTTTTGGCGCCGTTGCCGGGGACTTTCGAGTCGTTATTTTGAACCTTGGAAATCTATTAATTTTACTTATATCTATATATATAACAAAAATTTAAAATGGCCAAAAAAAAAATAATACTAATAATAATCCTAAAAATAATAATAATAACAACTTAAAAAAAAATTATTACAAAATCTTAAAAACTAAAAAAAATTTTAAAAAAACCCTATAAAACTAAAAATTTGAAAAACAAAAATCTATAAAACTAAAACACTAAAAAATCTAGAAAATGAAAAAAAAAACACTTAAAGTTTTTTTTCATTATTTTTATAACTAAAAAAAATCAACAAAAACCAAAAAAACTAAAAACACACAAAAAAATCTAAAAACTCTAAAAACCTAAAAACAAAAAATCAAAAAAACTTAAAAACCTAAAAACATCACAAAAACCTACAAAAATCTCTAACAAAAAAAATAAAATATATAAATTTAGTTATTAAAAATGTATATATTTTTTGTTTAGCTTATTTTCACTTATTTTTGTTCCCTTTGGCGCACTTTTTCACTCTTGTCTGCACTAAGGGTCGCATTTTGTAAGCACTCATAAGCTAAGACGTCAGCTTCAAGTCCCACGCACTTGCCACCCGCTACCGCCCACAACCCCTTTTTAGCCGAGTGTATCTTTTTCATGTTATCTTTTTGCTTTTTTTTCTTTCCTCTACCTAATGCAGGGTTTCAACCCGGGCCTCCCAGACTCGTCTTAAGGGAAGCTTCTACCCTCACTTTCTCATTTTTGTACATATTATGATCTGTATATTATCGTTCCGCATACTTAGATTACAACATTGAGGACAATGTTGGGTTTAAGTAT
Organism: Platanthera guangdongensis; assembly: GCA_039583875.1. NCBI lineage: Eukaryota > Viridiplantae > Streptophyta > Magnoliopsida > Asparagales > Orchidaceae > Platanthera > Platanthera guangdongensis. The sequence continues at coordinate 139,728,874 of CM077163.1, read as the reverse complement.
GAGGGTGTTTTCCTATTCTGCATTTTTTTTATTCTGTACTCATCAAAAATACAAAAAAAAATTGCAAAACATAAAACTTAAATAAAAAATTCCTTTGTTTTTTATAATAAAAAAACTCCAAAAATAGTCATAAAACAAAAAAATCACAAAAAAAAAACTTATAAAACAACAAAAAATTCAAAATTTTTTTGTCTTTTTCATTGTAAATAGTTTTTGTAAAAATCTCCCCCCCCCCCTTGTTCTTATTTATAAACACTCGCATTTTGCCTCCGCGCGGCGTTCGACTCATCGAACCAACCACCCAAATAAGAGTCTGTTCGCGGGCCGCCCTCGAGTTTTTTTTCCTTTGTATAATATCTGAAAACAAAAAAAAATTTCTCTTTCCCCACTATCTTCTTTGTAAAATAACCTCTTTCTTTCCTCCTTTTTGTAAATAACTTATCAAAATACACTAAAAAACTCAAAAAATTGAGCAAAACAAAAAACTCATCAAAAAAAAGACAATAATTAAAAAAATTCACAAAAAAAAAGATGATAATCACAAAAATACAAAAAAAGAGATAAAAACCCTAAAATCCCAAAAATATTTTGTTAATTATGTAACAAATAAAATCGAATATCTCAATTCTTAATTTTCTTGCTATCCAAAATTTTTTTTTGAGTTTATTTATTTGTGAATTTTATTAATTCTCTGTTTCCTATTCGTTTGTTAATTATTAATTGAAAAATTTTAATAGCCGGGGTTAAGTTTTAAAGAATTTATTATGCTTTGTTAAAGATAGCGAACTCATTTTAGGCACTACTTCTAATTTTTCATTGATAGCAGCACGTGTATTATGTTAGGAAATAACGAATATAGAATTCAATTATACTTACTTTTAGCTTTCTGAAAAATTGGAACGTACAATTTATTAAGGTTGCTCTCAAATATTTTTAGGATTAAAAAAATCTAGTTTTCTTTTCTCCCCTTACCTATCATGACCTACTTGGCATGATAAGAATTTTATCCTTAAAAATATCTTATGTCAATGGGAATAAGATTTCATTCCGTAAACATAGTTACCCAATAAGATTAAAAAGATTATATGTTATGCAGTAAGAGGATAAAATTCATTACTCCTACACATATACATTGGGTTAATTTTATTATGAAGTTGAAAAAAAAACAAAGATCATATTAGGAAAATAAGATTTCATTTTCCTAATAATCCTATAAAGGAAAAAAAATGGAGGTTTGAGAAAAAATTACCTCACCTCAAAATCCAAACCCTCTTCATAAACCAACATAAACCCCCTTAGCCAATTTCACGATTCTAGAATTAATTCAAAAATCTATTTAGGAGCATAATTACTAAATTATATTATTTCCAGTAGCACTCCTATAAGCTAGAGTTCATATAATTCCAAACTATTTTTGTTATTCTAACCATTACAATTATTGCTTTCTATTTGATTACATCAAGAAGTCTTTTGGCCAAAACTTTTGCGCTATTTAAATCATCTACATAATTTTAGGACTTAACACTTATACCCCGTATATTTATTTAGATATCTTTTATAATTGATTAAGCGGTAGCTAAACTTAGAGTTTTTTCTATTTCTTATAATTTCACCTCAAACTTTTGTTCTGGAATAGCAAAAGCTTAAGTATGGGGGTATTTGATGAATTATAAATATACTCATTTTTATGTACATTAAATAAGTCGTTTTACTTTATTTTTCTCTTTTTTTTACTTCTTTTTGTTCAATAAAATGCTCCTATTTTTGTAAATATTATACTAACTTATTTTATTTTATTTTTCAGGAAAAATAAAAAATCTGCCCAAAACAGTAAGTACACGCCTGTGTACTTACTAGTCACGCCCGTGTCCAGGGCGTGACAATTCAATTTCCCGTGAAATCAGCTCGACGAATTCAAGCTCGACGATCGTCGACACGCCCGGCCCCACGCCCGTGTTAATCTGACACGGGGCGTGACCCAAGACCGTGACCAATTCAACAAGCTCGACGAAAATTCTGCTCGACGTTTTCAGCTCGACGATCGTCGACCAACCCGACACGCCCAACGTCACGCCCGTGACCAAGGGCGTGACTCCTCCACCTGGCTGACAAAGACCCGCGCTTGACGATCTTCCCGCTTGACGATCGTCGAACTCGATCTTCCCACTCGACGATTGTTTTGCTCGACGATTTGTCCTGCTTGACGATTTGTCCTACTCGACGATTTTTCCTTCTTGACGATCTTCCCGCTCGATGATCGTCAAACTCCTCGACATTCGCGCTCGACGATTTTTCAACTCGACAAGACCCGGTGACAGCTCAAAGACCCGCGCCCAGATCTACCTCCCCGACACGCCCAGCATCATGCCCGTGAACTGGGGCGTGACCTATGCGAGACCGACATGTGTCCAGCCCGAAGTCCACTTTCCCGTCAAATCAACGGCCGTATTTTGTACAGTGCTGACACGCCCCCCCCCCCCCTACACGCCCGTGTCAGGGGGCGTGTCACCTGAAAGTTTTGCCTATTTCAACCAGCTTGCTGGATGTAATCTTGTTCCCCTTTTGGATCCATTCTGTAAGGGGAGGTGCTGCGTAGATGGATTTCCAACCTATGGAAAGGGGTTTTCTCTTTCTCTCTTTTCTTTTTGTATTAGCTTTGTAATAGGTTTTAGACTTAATAAAAATGTAGATTGTTTCTCATTTCTATGTTTTGGACTTCATCTATGTGTCCACCCTTTGCAATCTTATTTATTCTTTGTTTTAACTTTATTTTTCTTCTTTTTAAAATGTGTGTGTGTGTGCATGAGAGTAAATGTTATGTTTTCATTTTTTTTGGATAAGTAGTTGTTATGTTCTCATTTCATTAGCTTTTGTTAACTTAGAATTTTTATAGTTTTTACTTCATTCCTATAGATCCGTAAAAACGTTTTGAAAGTGATTTTCGTTTTTTTTCACTTAGCTTTTCATTTTTCTGTTGTAAAACTTTTCTTCCTTTTTAATTTATTTGCACTTTTTTAGCATTTTTACGGAGTTATAGGAATGATTATATAGTTGTTTTAATTTTTCGTGCATTTTGATTTTTGTTTTAAACTTTTGCCCGTTTAATTTTTTTGACTTCATTTTACGCATTTCTACCGCATTCTAGCAGTAGAAATGTATTTGTTTTAATTTTTTGATAACTTTGTTTTTCGTATTTTTTTACGTGTGCGTGCGTGTATGAGTTAGATTTTACTGCTTTATTTCAGTTATGTTGACTGTGTGAGTGTGTGCATTTATTTCCTCCTACTCGTTAAGAGTTAAATGGCACATTGTTTTCCTTTGATGTAATATTTATTTCTGCCTACTCGCTAGGTGTTAAATGGAAGGTCTTTATTTTCCCTACTCATTTGAGTAGGATTTGTGTGCGTGCGTATTTAATTTCATATCGAGAGTGTATGTGCGTGAGTTTTAATTTCTGTCAAGTGTGTGGGTGTGTTGCATTTATTTTGTCCTACTCGTTTGAGTAGGACTCGCTTTATTTTCTCCCGCCCACGCATTTGCTCCGGGACTCACATTTTACTGCGTTCATTTTAGTCCTACTCGTTTGAGTAGGACTTGCAATTTTCAGCTTTCTTTTACTGCTTTCATTTTACTGCTTTCACTTTCCTTCTTTCTTTATCGCTTTCTTTATTGCTTTCCTCGCAAGCCGTCAACATTCCGATGAGTGGCCAACCGTTCTTAGCCCTCAGTATCGAAAAACATTGGGACAAAAAAAATCATTAAAATAATTAAAGGTCTTATTTTTCTATTTAATTAAAAGGAGTTAAGGTTTGCCTAGGGTTTACGACGCGTAAGACCACATAATCGATGTGTGGGCCCTATTTTCGTAGTCCATATGCTAGCTAGCCGAGAGGCCGTGCATATGGACCGATCACCCCTTGGCAAAGAGAGTTCCGCACTAACCCTCGAGAGAGGAGAGCGCCAACTCTACCGGATTGGGTTCCCCACCCAATAGCGGGGTTCTTAGCGTAATGTAGGCATTAAGAGGAATTCTTCGTCGGACTAATGTTCGGTCGAATAGTCTTAGCGTTCAGGTGAGCGATAGTCATATAGCTAGGTGAGCTCATTCTAGTGGAACCTCCACGGCCAAGTCTCCGCCTTAATTAATTTGAAACTTAGGATCTCTTTTTATTAAAAGTTTTTTTTAGTTCGATGTGATTCGATGCAGTTGCACTAAGTTCTTCATCGGCTCCACCTTATTGCTTTCTTTTTATGCTTTCTTTTTCTGTCATTTTTTATTATATATAAAATACCCGACAAGTAATTATCGGTAAAATAATAGTCCCCTCCAGGGAAGAGTAGAAATAATCGAACCTACCCTGAGAACAATATGACCTTGATATTCCACCTGGAATATCCTGTACTACTCACGATAGGTGCACTTGCCTCCTATCTTTAAAACTCGTTTTCACTATTTTATATCCAAAAAAATAAATACACGCGCCCCGTTTTCTAAATAAAATCCAATCCGCTTTTCTAATTAAATAAAACCACCAGGTCGCCGCGTGAACCGTAATCTTTTTGGAGTTTTAATAATCAATCAAATGGCCTGGCAAAAGTCAAGGTTAAAATAAGCAAGCTGGATAAGAAGCTGGATTCGTTGTTTATTCAGGGAGGCAAAGCCCTCTATCACACTGTATCAGGACTGAAAAATAATATGGCGGTATTGAAGAATACTGATTCAAATGATCTTACAATGATTGATGCTCATAACAAATCTATGGCACACTTTGATTATACAATGCATAGCTACGTCAATGTCATCGCCGCCGAAGACAAAAAGGGGGAGAATGCCCTTACAACTAAGTTGGATTTGCTGGGAACTTCTATGGGACAAAACTTCAAGAAAATAAATGACTACATGTATGATAATACTAAATGGCTATATAATCAACTGACCATAAATCAAGTTCCCGTTGTGCTTGTACCAGCATCTGACGAGGTTCATCCTTTCCATGATTACTCTCAGTACTGCCCAGACACTCAGAATATACAGAATTTTGATCAGGATATTATTGCTGCTACTGCGTTATTCCCAGAGATTCAGAGGATAAAAGACCCTGCTCCCCTAGTTAATAAAAGAAGAAAATATGGGGAAGACACGTCTAAAGTAAGGCCAGAACCAGTAAGAGAAGAATTGTTTAGAGAAATGGAATAGGTCCAGAGCCCTATTTCCAGAGGAATCATATTAGATACATTCTCCTTTGTCGATCTTGGAGCAAAAAAGCATCAAGTTCACTATGACTAAGTGGAATGGAAGAAATACATGGTGGCATGCACAAAGAGGAGAATACATTTCAGGAACAACCATAATGTTGATTCAATGCCTCCAGCCCCTCCTAGATATTATCCAAAGCTAAGGGCGTATTTTGCAAGACAGCGTGCGAAGATGCAGAACAAACAAATTCAATGAATCATATGTATATTGTTGAATATTGTGGGATGCCCTCTTATAAACAGAACAATTTGATATATATTTATATTATTTCCTTATTTATCTAGAATGTGTGGTATTTTTAATTTCATTTTTTATGTTTTATTATTCATTATGTGCAATTCAACTTAGCTTGTAGGATTTTGGCTTCTTCAAATAGGTGCAGATTGTTCAGTATTGCATCTATAATAACACTGATTTGTCTTGGTCCTACCATAGTGATCTGGAAGTGATAAAACATGTAGCCTCACTGCCAACTCAGTATGAGCCTATCATGGTCGCACATTAGATTGTGGAAAAATTACGAGTTTGGATCTGTATGGTGTAGCTCATATAATGAGCAAAAGGGACTGAAATATTCTAAGGCAAAAGCGTTGAGTGTGTTGAGACCAGTCAATGCTTTTGTTGAGATAAGTGTTAACTCGTCGAATGATGGTGTTGAGTGTGTTGAGTTGACTCATCGATTCGTCGAGTATCAAGTGTTGATTCATCGACTGCCGCACTTAATCATTGAGTGCATTGAGTCAACTCAACGATTTGTTGAGTAAAGGAGTTTACTTGACGAGTCTGGGTCTTACACGTTGAGTGCATTGAGTGCACTCAATGCCTTCAACGAGTAAAGGGCTTACTTGGCGAATCTGGCACTTAGGTGCTGAGTGTATTATATTCACTCAACTATATTCGATGAATCTGTCCTTAGGTGTTGAGTGCGTTGAGTGCACTCAATGCCATTCGACAATCAAGTGTTGATTTGTCAAGTATGGCACAGAAAGCTTTGAGAGCTTTGAGTCCACTCAACGCCTTCGCAGAGTTAAGCATTGCTCAGCTGAGGATGGCGTTGAGTTCATCATGTATTCTATAGACACCCAACAATTCATCGTGTATGAAATGATACTCGACGGTTCGTTATATATCATGTAGATACTCGACGATTCGTCATGACAAATAGTTGTCTAGCCGAAGGTCTATTTTTATAAGTCCTGGGTCTACGAATAGCGATAGTCTGTTTTGTTTATTCCCTTTGGGTATAAATAGGAAACATTAGGGCTTGAACATTATGTGATTATTCTTTCTGTCTAAGCACATGAGCTGTCACTGTGCGAAAAGACAAAAGCCCTAAAAGCTGATGGAATCATTCCGCCGATCCCGTGGTCGAGCCCAATCCCGATCCCAGCGAGTGTCGCTGCCGCCTCTCCTTCAATAGACCTAGCAGTCTGTGGAGACGTTGAGTGTCCTCTCTCGACCTAGAACTTATGCGACAATTTGCTACTTGTTCTCCCGATCATGTGGATTTCCTGTAGAGGCGCGGATATACTTTCTGCGCTCAAGACTCAAGTCGCTAGTGACCGGTTGGAATTTTTCTGGAGCATCTAGGTTGAATATTGACTCAATCACTCAATGGTAATTTTATTACAGCATGCTTTCCTTCTTGATTCATGAATATTGCTATATCCGAACTAGTTTGGGTTTATCTTGTTCTTATTTCCGTTGCATGCACAAGTGTTGTGCCATCTCATAAAACCCAATAGTGGTATCACAGGGAGGTCGTCGTCAATATTCATTGTTTTAGAAGTTGCTAAATCCATGACGTGTAGATTTGGATATTTAGAAACGTTCAAAATGCCCAAATCTAGTCTTTGACCTTTCAAATAACGTGTCCGATTTCTTTATAGTTTACTCCTTAATAATAACAATCACTTTGTTGGTTTGTGAATCTAAGCATGTGTTAGATTTTGAGTCCCACGTGGAGTGACGAGCTCATCTACTGTGTAAGTGGAGTTAGTGTTGCTCATGTCCAATGCATGTAGGTTTGAAGATTTAGACATGTTCTATATGTTCAGACTTAGCCCAGTTCTTCAAGTGTTGATGATTCTTGTGCACATTTGGGATGCATTTGGATTATGCTTGTTGTATTTTATTATGCTTGATGTGCACGCTGGTTAAGTGTTATCCATGATTAAAGAGGTAATCATCTATCTAAAATCCCTTAAGCAATATTAAGTATTTGGATGCATTCCAATGGATGAAACTCTTCCAGCCTCGATTGATGAAGTGTGGGCTTGCTAAAGCAAGGTGCATTAATCTATCTTGGTGAGGGTGCGAACGAATAATTATGATATCCCAATGTCGACATCGGGTCTAGCTTAACTGGGAGACCTCAAAGGTTGAGTGCCCAGAGGCATAGGGTTGGCATGTACCATATGATGAATGCGAATAAAGAGTTATTCACCAGCTATACAAGAATTGCATAGTGATGCAATTGGCAAGCGTTGCCTACCTAAATAGCTGCATTGTGAGAGAAAAGCCAAAGCTGACTCATAGTGTTAGTGAAATATGGATCTTGTCCACTAAGAGGGTTACTCGCCAAACTCTTCGAATTGATATCGAGGGTTATCAGTTTGATAAACAATAGTGAGAGCTTTTGATTATAGTCCTAATTGAAAGGTAAATTGTATTTTGAAATGTGGTACTAATTTGCTTTGCTTGAATTCTTGTAGAATTTCCATGGAAAGTGGTTCACACTCCACCCTGTCCCTCAGAGCGATCCTTGAGAAGGAGAAGCGTAGTGGTAAAAATTATTTGGACTAGTACAGGAACCTGAGAATTGTTCTCAGGCAAGAGCGCAAGCTCTATGTTTTTTTAAGAGGAATCCCCTGATGAGCCTGCTGGGAATGCACCCGGCACTGATACAGATGCTTATATGAAGTATCTCGACGACTCCTTAGACGTCGAATGTCTTATGTTAGCGACCATGAACTCTGAGCTTCAGAAATAACATGAGAACATGTGTTGCAAGGACATTGACGAGCATCTCAAGAAAATGTTTCAAGGGCAAGCTCGTCAAGAGAGATTCGACATCACTAAGGTGTTGTTACAGTGTAAGATGGGAGCTCGGGACATAGTAGGGACTCACGTACTCAAGATGATTGGGTATATCGAGAACCTTGACAGACTAGGGTTCCCACTGGGCCAAGAGTTGGTTACAGACCTGGTCTTGTAATCATTGCTAGACAATCATGAGCAGTTCATCTTGAATTATAACATGAATGAAATAGACAAGACACTGCCCGAGCTCCTAGTCATGTTGCGAACTTTCGAGATAAACATGAAGAAGGCCATTCCTGTTAGCCCCCTATTGATGGTACATAAAGTCAAGGGCAAGGCTAAGGGATTCCAGAAGATGAAGGTGGGACCTAAGTCTGGACTGGAGCCCAAGACTTCTACACTGAAAAGGAAATGCTCAGGGAAAGAAGGAATGTGCCACCACAGTGGCAAGGCTGGTCATCGGAGGAGGAATTGTCCTTCATATATTGAGGGTCTGTAAAAGATAAGATGAGGTATGACCTCCACTTCAGGTATATATATTATAAAGATAAACATTTCTTCTCCTTCATCCTGGTTATTGGATACCGTATGTGATTCTCACATTTGTATAAATCTTCAGGAACTAATAAGGAGGAGAATACTGAGTAAAGGAGAGGTGGACCTACATGTTGGCAATGGAGCAAGAGTTGGTGCTGTTTCTATGGGGGTTTATCGTCTTTTTTTGCCCAGTGGGCTTGTAATTGAACTAGATAATTGTTATTTTGTTCCTTCCATAACTAGAAACATTATATACATTTCATGTTTGGATATGGTAGATTTTTCTTTTATTTTTAAGAACAATTATTGTTCAATATTTAAGAATGATGTTTGTTATGCTGTAGCCCAAATATTTAATGGTCTCTATGTTTTGAACTTAGATCATCCGATCTATAATAATTAAAATACTAAAAGACTAAGAACAAATGACTCGAACCCTACGTATCTTTGGAATTGTCGTTCGGGCCATATAAATGAGAAACGTATATCCAAGCTACATAGAGATGGACAATTGGACTCATTTGATTATGAATCATTTGAGAGATGTGAATCTTGTTTGTTAGGCAAGATGAATAAAGTCCATTTCACTAGCTTTAATGAGAGGGCTGATGATCTCTTGGGTATAGTACATAGTGATGTATGTGGACACGAGTTCTTTGGCTAGAGATGGGTTCTTCTACATTATTATATTTACTGATGATTTTAGTAGATACGGATACATATATCTTATGAAGTGCAAATCTGAAACCTTTGAAAAGTTCAAAGTGTTTAAAAGCGAAGTAGAAAACAAGCTGGGTAAAAAGGTTAAAGAACTCTGATCTGATTGAGGTGGAGAATACCTAAGTCATGAGTTCCGTGATCATCTGATAGAGTGGGGTATTGTATCACAACTCACTCCACCTAAAACACTACAACATAATTGTGTGTCTGAGAGGAGGAATCGTACTTTGTTAGATATGGTACGATCAATGATGAGTCATGCAGATCTGCCTGTTTCCTTTTGGGGTTATGTTCTTATTTTTAAGTGATTTTTTATTCCGTGAAAAGACACAAACATCACCTATTCATCCCCTCTAGTTGATTTAGGTAGACGCTATATACTTTCAGAAGGGTAGTGCTGTAAGACCCCCCTCCCCCTTACCAAGGAGGGCTACCGGATCTTATGCCCAGAACCGCCGTCTTACGGTGGCACTAACTCACGGGTTAGTCGACACCGCAACACCCCGATCCTGCCGGCTAGTACGAATATGAGAAGAAGAAGTAAACTGTATATAAAAACCATCAGTCCACAAGTCACAGTACAATCATGTAAAAGAAATGAATAGTACAATAGTCCACAATATAGTACCAATGAAAGAGTAAAAAGGGCTTATGCCCAGTACATCAAATCTCTCTCTCACAAAATCATAAATGCGGAAGCTACACTAGAACATCAAGACTCGTCCCACCTGAGGACGCACAGTAGTGGTAGTAGCCTGCTGAAGCGGTATCTGCTCCTCATGTCCTGCCTCCTCGACGTGCTGGTGCTCCATCTCCACGGGCTCCTAAAAATAGTTGGTCACCGACCATTAGTCAAAAAGACTAAGTCGTTTCCTCCGCACCTCGCCCCGCAGCTCCTAGGCACCGAGCGGGAGGACGAAGCGGAGGACAACAAGGGGTAACAAAGTGGAAGCAGGTGACAATATCTAACTAGAGTTGTAATAAATAATGTAATTCTACTCTAGCAGTTCTAAGTACGGTACAAGTAATAAGTAAGAGCGGTGCAGTGAAGGAAAGTATAGAAACAGCAGTGTGAACAAGTAAATAAGCTAAGCTACCACTAAGCTATCATCACAAACGTACCCTAACTTATATAAATGCCCATACAAATATATAAGTTATGGTTTCCAGGAAATTTAACTTATCATATAAAAGAGCCCATACTAATTTATATGATAAGGATCTATGAAGCGTATGACCTAATATGAATGAATGATATGATGCAATTTTATGCGCAGGCAAGTGCAACTCACACACAACGACTCTGTGATCACAGACCTTTAGTTCCCACTTTTTGAGAGCTAGCATCACTCTCGGGTACCACCGCTGTGGCTACGGCAGCAGCGGAGCGGGCGTCTCCGCTTCTAGACCGGTATGCACACTACCAAGCCTTAGACCCCTCTCATACGCCTCTGTACACGTCCAAGGTGCACTCTAGAGTCTCGCGTACGTACTTTGCTGACAAACCCGTCAGTCTTGTTGGGTCGGATGTGCGTTATCGGGGATCATCCTCCAGACCGCAGTGTAAAACAACCCACTGGCCCCTCTAACTCTCACAACCGCCTAGTGCACCGTACTGCCATCGGTGTGACGAACGGCCAGTACCGCATGCCCCGCCACGATATTTTTGCACATGCAAGTAAATCATACCGAGCCTCCCGCTCGCAGGACCAAAACCCGTCCTGAATCCCTCAAACCCAAACCCGGGTGAGAACGCACATTAGTGCATTTATGCCAACTCCCTCAAACCCCAAACGGGTGAGCATATATCATAAATCTCTCCAACCCCCACACGGGCGAGAAGGTACAACAATGTCCTAACCTATTAAGCTACTCTTGTCTACGGTTTATTATACTTAGAGATTTAAGGTTAATCCCAGGACTGCCCCCGGTATTCCCTGTGAAGGGCTCTCAAGGGGCACTAGGAACTGTGTTGGGATTACGCCCAGCGTTCCCTTTCGCAAGGATATTTATTTTAGTTGATGGCTACCCATGTATCTCCCCAGCTCTCCTTATTGCTTTAGTATAACCCTAGTGACTTAAGGTATTACCGGGAAACTGACGGTCTTCCGCCGATCCCCGCTCCAGTTGCTAGCTAAGACTTGCACTTTTAATCCCTCACTAAGACAACTCTACCCACCAGGGTTACTCATGTTGAACTCTCTCTTATTTCTGCCGATAATCAATCCTCTGGTAATCCCCTAAGGCAAGACCTATTTGTATTATATGCAGACCATGACCTATGAATATCCTAAAAATATGATCTTCCAAAACTTAAGGCATCTTGCCTCTAAATATTTATCCTAAGGTATTATGGACTAAGAGAACTACCCTAAGGATTCTCGTAATTTTCCTTGGTCAAATAGTCCTTTAATTAATTCTTTTAATTTAAATGTTAGGTCACTTTACACATGAAGTAGTTTGATTAAGTATCCACTGACCTAGGGAATTTTTCCTGAGATGTATATTGACAAAATATTGCTGCCTACAGAATTTCATAATTTTCCTTAAATTATTTATTATCATTTTCAATTTAATATCAATTCCACACAAATTCCATTTTCCAAATGATGTATAGGCATTATGTACTCAAATATTCCAGAAACATTACAAAGCTTTTAGGACACTAATTTATGACTATTGGCAGAGAATCATCAACATTTATTGTAAGATGGCCTATAGGATTCCATTATAAGATATTTACCAAAATGCCATTGTACTAACTTAACACAAATAATGCATCCATTAAATTCTGGGAAATTTATGCAAGACTAATAATAACATTTTATAGCAATAGAATAAATTCCAAATTTTTCAGAAGTATATATCCATCATTTCAAGAATTTACAAGATAAGGGTAAAATGGGGAATTTAGGATATCTACTCCAAATGTTCTTCAAAACTGAGAAATCATATTTTTCCTAAGTCCAATGTGATCTCATCTATTCCTTGGCAAAATTGTTTGAATTTGTACTTGAAGAAACCCTATTATCCAATTTTATTTCCAAAATAGCTATATTTAAAATAAATTCCAATAAATAGCATTTTGATTCCAAAAATTCCATTATTAATTTGAGGGATGAATTTTACCCTAATGAACCACTATAAATAATTTCATGACCCTTGCATGTCACCATTGGGCTAAATACACCAATTTGCATTTTTGCTATTTGCACACCAAGGCTTCACATAGGCTAGCACATGCAAGTGGATTCTCCAACATGCAGTGAACCCAAGGTGCTGAAAATTTTATCATGCACCAGGGATGACCCCACCGACCTACCACCAAAGTTTGGGGCCATGGGGAGGAGTAGAGCTCCATATATGTCATTTATTTATATTTTGCTATTTTACCAAAAACTATAGGAAAATATTCTCTAAAAATTCCTAAATTTTGGCAGGAGCTAAGTATGCCCTAATCATGCATGTGCCCAAAATTTGGGGCCATGGTGATCAATAGTTTGACCTAAGCATCCAATTTAATGTCTGCCCTACACTAGGACCAGTCCTAGGAGAAAAGTCCTACAGGACTGTACACTACACCAAAATGTATGTTTAGGGTGGCATATTAAAGGTAAGACCCTAGGCTACATTTTCATTAAGGGGCTAAGTTCTGGAAATGCCTCTAATAGGCCTATATTTAACATGCAAAGTGACTGAAAAGGTGTGACAGAAATTTCACTATTCATCAAATAATTAAATTAAATCATTTATCTGTAGCACGAATCTTAAAGTAAAATCCGACGGGATCTGGTCATCGTCCCCGATGATTTGACGGCCACGATCGTTTCTTCCTGGACGATGTTGGCAGGCCTTTTCCGGCAAGCTGAGCCACCACCACCGCCGGCGGATATCGCCACCACCTTCGTTAAGGTGGGGGCTAGCGTTTCCCGGCGGTGGGGCCGCCGGAGTTGGATCCTCCGGCGAACCCGAGCAAGAAGAGAAATGCTCGATTTTCTCCAATTTCTCTCATGGCATCGGGCTCAATTGAGCCCGATATCTCCCTAGATTGATCTAGAAACCTAGTACGGGAAGAGGCGAGGCGAAACGGACCTGAATCGAAGCTTGGCTGCGGGTCAGGCGGCGGTTTGCCGTGGTGGTGGTGCGCCGGCGAGCTCCACCCCGAAAGCTCAAATCTCCACCGTTCTCCATGATTAAGCAGTCGAATTCCACTCCTCTCGGCCTTCTGAAGCTAATGGTGAGCTCTGTTTGGACTGAGGTGGCCTATAAGTGGAGTTAACTCCAAGGTGAGCTCGGTTTGAGCATTGGAGGCTTCACCCATGGTGCCATGTGGCTCACTGCCTTGGTTTTTTGCTGGAATTGAAGAGGGGAGGTCGGCCACCTGGTTTTGGGCAACCTAAACCAGCTGATGGGGTGGCCATGTGGCCACCATTTTCTTCATTCCCTTTTCTCTCTCCTCTTCTCCTAAAAATTCCAATTTTACCCCCTTGCATGTATTCTCTCTCCTGATTTAGAGGGGTAGGACTGGTCTTGTTCACTTGGGCTGACTATGGGCCAATATTGGTGGGCTTGGTCCAAGGGGAAATGGCTTGGCCTTCATTTCACTCTTTAGGACAATTTGTTGACCAAATTGACTTAGGGAGTTGACTTGGTCAACCATGGTGGGTGGACTGACCCCACTTGGTGGAAATGGGTCTAGTGGCACCACCCAACTTGGTTTGGGTCAAGGGGGTGCCCCACTTAGGTTAATTAGGCCTATGAGTGTGGGTTTGACCAAATTAAGCCCAAGGTTGACTTTGGTCAATTGGGGTCAAAATGTTGACCCAGTGACACACCCTAGGGTCCACTTAGATTGTCTTTAGGGTTAGGGTAATGTGGTGGGGTCATGGTGTGGCTAGGGTCCCTAATTAGGCTAGTTTGACCTAGTTTGACTAAGGTCTTATAGTGGGCCCCACATGGCTACCACCCACTACCTAGGGTCAAACCTAGTTGATCTCCTTAAATCTCACCCCATGCCTAACCCAATCTAAGTTGAGGGGTCCAGAAGTAACATGGGATGTTACAAATTCCAATAAACAAGAAAATAATTTCGTCCCCGAAATTTAAGTTCGGGTCTACGGGGTTCTATTTGCAAGAATCATCAAGAAATTTAAAAACATAACTTAAATGTACCTGATGCGAATAGCTCCGGGTGTTGCTCCAGCATCAGATCCCTCGGCTCCCAAGTGTGCTCCTCCCGTCCATGGTTGGACCACAGCACCTTCACAAGAGGGACCTTCTTCTTCCGCAACACTCGGATGGCTGTATCGTCAATCCGGATCGGCTCCAATCTCACTGATCTGTCAGGCTCTACCGGTCCGGCTGTAGTAGTGATGTGCTGCTCCTGCCGAAGGAGAGCTCTTCGCAAGGAAGAGATATGGAAGACGTCATGTAATGCACCCAACTCTGGTGGCAGCTGCAGTCGGTAAGCCAAGGGGCCGATCCGCTCCAGGATCAGGTATGGCCCCATGTATCGTGGACTGAGCTTCTTATGCCTCCGCACCCGAGAAACACCGTGTACTGGACGTATCTTCAAGAATACCCTGTCTCCAACCTGGAACTCCACCTTCCGGTGTCGAGCATCATAATACTTTGCCTGCCTGCTCTAGGACTCCAGTAGCCGATCCCTGATCAATCGAATCTGAGCCTCAGTGTCCTCTATATAATCAGATCCCAGAGCCCTGGTATCCACATCCTGAACCCATGACAGCGGTGTCCGGCATCTCCTCCCATAAAGCGCCTCGTATAGAGCCATCCTGATGCTAGCCTGGTGGCTGTTATTATACGAGAACTCGATCAATGGCAGCAGCCTCTCCCAAGGCCTCCCCGTATCCAATATGCATAATCTGAGCAGGTCCTCCATGGTCCGGATGGTCCGCTCGGTCTGTCCGTCGGTCTGCGGGTGGAAGGCGGTACTAAAGGTAAGCCGAGATCCCAAATAAGCATGCACGGCCCTCCACTCGCTCGAAGTGAACCGACCATCACGGTCCGAAACAATAGTCCTGGGATACCATGATATCTGATGTACTGCTCCACAAATAGTCTCACCAGGACTGCAACTGGGGCATCCTTCCGAACTGGAATAAACCGCGCTACCTTGGTCAATCTGTCCACTATAACCCATATAGAATCATGCCCAGAGTGGGAGCGAGGCAATCCGTGTACA
Source organism: Platanthera guangdongensis (assembly GCA_039583875.1). NCBI lineage: Eukaryota > Viridiplantae > Streptophyta > Magnoliopsida > Asparagales > Orchidaceae > Platanthera > Platanthera guangdongensis. The sequence continues at coordinate 139,713,113 of CM077163.1, read as the reverse complement.
AAGTCCATAGCAATGTCCTCGAACTTCCACTCTGGAACCGGCAGTGGCTGTAGTAAACCTCCCGGGCTCTTGCATTCCGCCTTCACACGCTGGCAGGTCTCGCAATGGGTCACAAAATCCGTGATCTCCCTCTTCATCCCGGGCCAATACATAGATCTCCGCAAATCTGCCCACATCTTGGTGATGTCGGGGTGCACTGAATATCTCGAGCAATGTGCCTCTCGGAGTATGTCCTCCCGGATACTGCCTCCTGCTGTTATGTAGATGCGTCCCCGGAACCTAAGAAGATCATCCTGTAGCATGTAGTCCTCGACCCTGCCCCTCTCTAAGGCACTGAAAATCGGCTGTAACGCAGCATCCAGCCTCTGATGTGCTCGGATGCGCTCCTGTATATCATCGCCGCTGATCACTGAGCTCAAATACTCTCTATATACGACTGGCTCGGTCTCGGACACCATGGTGATGTGCATGTACTCCATCATCTGTAGCAGCTCTAAAGACATCAATCGGGGCTCCGGTCCAGAAGTGCCGGCCCTCCTGCTCAAAGCATCCGCAACCGTGTTCGCTTTCCCCGGGTGATAGTGGATCTTGTAATCATAATCACAGAGGAACTCCAGCCACCTCCTCTGTCTCAGGTTTAGGTCCTTCTGCGTATCGATATACTTGAGATTCTTGTGATCTGAAAAGTTGTCACAATGAATCCCGTATAAATAATGCCTCCATATCTTTAGGGCGAAAACCACAGCCCCGAGCTCTAGATCATGTACTGGATAGTTATGCTCATGCTTCTTCAACTATCTCGAAACATAAGCAATAACGTGTCCATGCTGCATCCGGACTGCACCCATCCCCTGATAAGAGGTTCAAAAACCTCTCCTCCAAAGCATCCCTGTCCGTAGCAGAAACGAAGTGCTCCAGAAACACATCGCCAAACTCCTCCCAAGATATCTCTGACAGCTCAAAGTCCGCATAAGTAGACGCCCGGACTGATTTCCACCATCTCTTTGCATGAGCCTCTAGCACAGAGGTGGCTAGGGGTACTGCCTGGCCGACTGGGCAGCTGATGCCCGCTAAGATCTCGTGTATGGGCTCCAGCCATTCTTCCGTCTTCACCGCATCCTCTGTCCCGCGGTACGTCGGTGGGGACAGGCTCTTGAATGCACTCAGCCAGCTCGACCCCGGATTTGGCTTTGGAGCCGGGACTTGCTGGGCTCTAAAGGCATCCAAAATCACCGTCAGGGTCTGCTCCATCTCCGTATGTAGGAATGGAGTGGCAGCTGGAGGGGGAGGAGCCACATTTTACGGTGCTGCGACCTGTGGAGGTTGCATAAAGGTAAGGTTAAAACAAAACTGGCCTAAAAAATATTGTACTTTGTGGACCATTTATGTGACTTTACACATGGGCACACCACTGCTTCCGCTACATAGTTTGTCCGCAAACTAATGCTGGGGCGGGAGTGGTCCCATGTTGTGGAGTTCTTTCTCATATGATCGTTGTTCAAGTGATACCAGTTTGTAAGACCCCCCCTCCCCCTTACCAAGGAGGGCTACCGGATCTTATGCCCAGAACCGCCGTCTTACGGTGGCACTAACTCACGGGTTAGTCGACACCGCAACACGCCGATCCTGCCGGCTAGTACGATCATTAACCTGTAGGCCAATATGAGAAGAAGAAGTAAACTGTATATAAAAACCATCAGTCCACAAGTCACAGTACAATCATGTAAAAGAAATGAATAGTACAATAGTCCACAATATAGTACCAATGAAAGAGTAAAAAGGGCTTATGCCCAGTACATCAAATCTCTCTCTCACAAAATCATAAATGCGGAAGCTACACTAGAACATCAAGACTCGTCCCACCTGAGGACGCACAGTAGTGGTAGTAGCCTGCTGAAGCGGTATCTGCTCCTCATGTCCTGCCTCCTCGACGTGCTGGTGCTCCATCTCCACGGGCTCCTAAAAATAGTTGGTCACCGACCATTAGTCAAAAAGACTAAGTCGTTTCCTCCGCACCTCGCCCCGCAGCTCCTAGGCACCGAGCGAGAGGACGAAGCGGAGGACAACAAGGGGTAACAAAGTGGAAGCAGGTGACAATATCTAACTAGAGTTGTAATAAGTAATGTAATTCTACTCTAGCAGTTCTAAGTACGGTACAAGTAATAAGTAAGAGCGGTGCAGTGAAGGAAAGTATAGAAACAGCAGTGTGAACAAGTAAATAAGCTAAGCTACCACTAAGCTATCATCACAAACGTACCCTAACTTATATAAATGCCCATACAAATATATAAGTTAGGGTTTCCAGGAAATTTAACTTATCATATAAAAGAGCCCATACTAATTTATATGATAAGGATCTATGAAGCGTATGACCTAATATGAATGAATGATATGATGCAATTTTATGCGCAGGCAAGTGCAACTCACACACAACGACTCTGTGATCACAGACCTTTAGTTCCCACTTTTTGAGAGCTAGCATCACTCTCGGGTACCACCGCTGTGGCTACGGCAGCAGCGGAGCGGGCGTCTCCGCTTCTAGACCGGTATGCACACTACCAAGCCTTAGACCCCTCTCATACGCCTTTGTACACGTCCAAGGTGCACTCTAGAGTCTCGCGTACGTACTTTGCTGACAAACCCGTCAGTCTTGTTGGGTCGGATGTGCGTTATCGGGGATCGTCCTCCAGACTGCAGTGTAAAACAACCCACTGGCCCCTCTAACTCTCACAACTGCCTGGTGCACCGTACTGCCATCGGTGTGACGAACGGCCAGTACCGCATGCCCCGCCACGATATTTATGCACATGCAAGTAAATCATACCGAGCCTCCCGCTCGCAGGACCAAAACCCGTCCTGAATCCCTCAAACCCAAACACGGGTGAGAACGCACATTAGTGCCTTTATGCCAACTCCCTCAAACCCCAAACGGGTGAGCATATATCATAAATCTCTCCAACCCCCACACGGGCGAGAAGGTACAACAATGTCCTAACCTATTAAGCTACTCTTGTCTACGGTTTATTATACTTAGAGATTTAAGGTTAATCCCAGGACTGCCCCCGGTATTCCCTGTGAAGGGCTCTCAAGGGGCACTAGGAACTGTCTTGGGATTACGCCCAGCGTTCCCTTTCGCAAGGATATTTATTTTAGTTGATGGCTACCCATGTATCTCCCCAGCTCTCCTTATTGCTTTAGTATAACCCTAGTGACTTAAGGTATTATCGGGAAACCGACGGTCTTCCGCCGATCCCCGCTCCAGTTGCTAGCTAAGACTTGCACTTTTAATCCCTCACTAAGACAACTCTACCCACCAGGGTTACTCATGTTGAACTCTCTCTTATTTCTGCTGATAATCAATCCTCTGGTAATCCCCTAAGGCAAGACCTATTTGTATTATATGCAGACCATGACCTATGAATATCCTAAAAATGTGATCTTCCAAAACTTAAGGCATCTTGCCTCTAAATATTTATCCTAAGGTATTATGGACTAAGGGAACTACCCTAAGGATTCTCGTAATTTTCCTTGGTCAAATAGTCCTTTAATTAATTCTTTTAATTTAAATGTTAGGTCACTTTACACATGAAGTAGTTTGATTAGGTATCCACTGACCTAGGGAATTTTTCCTGAGATGTATATTGACAAAATATTACTGCCTACAGAATTTCATAAATTTCCTTAAATTATTTATTATCATGTTCAATTTAATATCAATTCCACACAAATTCCATCTTCCAAATGATGTATAGGCATTATGTACTCAAAACTTCCAGAAAAATTACAAAGCTTTTAGGACACTAATTTATGACTATTGGCAGAGAATCATCAACATTTATTGTAAGATGGCCTATAGGATTCCATTATAAGATATTTACCAAAATGTCATTGTACTAACTTAACACAAATAATTCATCCATTAAATTCTGAGAAATTTATGCAAGACTAATAATAACATTTTATAACAATAGAATAAATTCCAAATTTTTCAGAAGTATATATCCATCATTTCAAGAATTTACAAGATAAGGGTAAAATGGGGAATTTAGGGTATCTACTCCAAAAGTTCTTCAAAACAGAGAAATCATATTTTTCCTAAGTCCAATGTGATCTCATCTATGCCTTGGAAAAATTTTTTGAATTTGTACTTGAAGAAACCCTATTTTCCAATTTTATTTCCAAAATAGCTATATTTAAAATAAATTCCAATAAATAGAATTTTGATTCCAAAAATTCCATTATTAATTTGAGGGATGAATTTTACCCTAATGAACCACTATAAATAATTTCATGACCCTTGCATGTCACCATTGGGCTAAATACACCAATTTGCATTTTTGCTATTTGCACACCAAGGCTTAACATAGGCTAGCACATGCAAGTGGATTCTCCAACATGCAGTGAACCCAAGGTGCTGAAACTTTTATCATGCACCAGGGATGACCCCACTGACCTACCACCAAAGTTTGGGGCCATGGGGAGGAGTAGAGCTCCATATATGTCATTTATTTATATTTTGCTATTTTACCAAAAACTATAGGAAACTATTCTCTAAAAATTCCTAAATTTTGGCAGGAGCTAAGTATGCCCTAATCATGCATGTGCCCAAAAGTTGGGGCCATGGTGATCAATAGTTTGACCTAGGCATCCAATTTAATTTCTGCCCTACACTAGGACCAGTCCTAGGAGAAACGTCCTACAGGACTGTACACTACACCGAAATGTATGTTTAGGGTGGCATATTAAAGGTAAGACCCTAGGCTACATTGTTCATTAAGGGGCTAAGTTCTGGAAATGCCTCTAAGAGGCCTATATTTAAAATGCAAAGTGACTGAAAAGGTGTGACAGAAATTTCACTATTCATCAAATAATTAAATTAAATCATTTATCTGTAGCACGAATCTTAAAGTAAAATCCGACGGGATCTGGTCATCGTCCCCGATGATTTGACGGCCACGATCGTTTCTTCCTGGACGATGTTGGCTGGCCTTTTCCGGCCAGCTGAGCCACCACCACCGCCGGCGGATATCGCCACCACCTTCGTTAAGGTGGGGGCTAGCGTTTCCCGGCGGTGGGGCCGCCGGAGTTGGCTCCTCCGGCGAACCCGAGCAAGAAGAGAAATGCTCGATTTTCTCCAATTTCTCTCATGGCATCGGGCTCAATTGAGCCCGATATCTCCCTAGATTGATCTAGAAACCTAGTACGGGAAGAGGCGAGGCGAAACGGACCTGAATCGAAGCTTGGCTGCGGGTCAGGCGGCGGTTTGCCGTGGTGGTGGTGCGCCGGCAAGCTCCACCCTGAAAGCTCAAATCTCCACCGTTCTCCATGATTAAGCAGTCGAATTCCACTCCTCTCGGCCTTCTGAAGCTAATGGTGAGCTCTGTTTGGACTGAGGTGGCCTATAAGTGGAGTTAACTCCAAGGTGAGCTCGGTTTGAGCATTGGAGGCTTCACCCATGGTGCCATGTGGCTCACTGCCTTGGTTTTCTGCTGGAATTGAAGAGGGGAGGTCGGCCACCTGGTTTTGGGCAGCCTAAACCAGCTGATGGGGTGGCCATGTGGCCACTATTTTCTTCATTCCCTTTTCTCTCTCCTCTTCTCCTAAAAATTCCAATTTTACCCCCTTGCATGTATTCTCTCTCCTGATTTAGAGTGGTAGGACTGGTCTTGTTCACTTGGGCTGACTATGGGCCAATTTTGGTGGGCTTGGTCCAAGGGGAAATGGCTTGGCCTTCATTTCACTCTTTAGGTCAATTTGTTGACCAAATTGACTTAGGGAGTTGACTTGGTCAACCATTGTGGGTGGACTGACCCCACTTGGTGGAAATGGGTCTAGTGGCACCACCCAACTTGGTTTGGGTCAAGGGGGTGCCCCACTTAGGTTAATTAGGCCTATGAGTGTGGGTTTGACCAAATTAAGCCCAAGGTTGACTTTGGTCAATTGGGGTCAAAATGTTGACCCAGTGACACACCCTAGGGTCCACTTAGATTGTCTTTAGGGTTAGGGTAATGTGGTGGGGTCATGGTGTGGCTAGGGTCCCTAATTAGGCTAGTTTGACCTAGTTTGACTAAGGTCTTATAGTGGGCCCCACATGGCTACCACCCACTACCTAGGGTCAAACCTTATTGATCTCCTTAAATCTCACCCCATGCCTAACCCAATCTAAGTTGAGGGGTCCAGAAGTAACATGGGATGTTACAAGTGCTGCCCTATTACGACTTCCACTAGGAGGAGGGCTACGCCTCGGCCACGTGCTTGGTGTTCGTTGAGATAAAGGGAAACAGGGAGCTGCAGCAATAACCACGCCAGGTAGTGCAGATTGAGGAAGTCCTTCCTGGGGCAGAGGAGGATAGGTGCGAGGACCAGGCCGATGTTGGAGGTCGCGGAGGGATTGGTGTAATCCACCGGGGGTGGGGGAGTTGAGGTCCCCCACAAGGCAAGCCTCCATACTATGTATCGCTGGAGCATTTTCGACACGCTAGCGATCCAGGCCATGGTCAAAAATATTGTCGTCTCTCAGATCCTCATTGATAATGGGAGCTCGGTCAAAGTCATCTTCAAGAAATATTTTGATGCGATGAAGGTGGGGGCTTGGATGGTGTTGGCCTCGGATGGGCCACAGTTTAGATTTTCTAGAGAAAGGAAGGAGGTGGAAGGAGGAGTGGGAATCCATGTCACTCTATGGGCAGTACAGTAACTACAATTTCGTCAATGTGGAAGCTCCGAAAAGTTACAATGCAATCTTCTGACTGCCCCTCATTTGCTCCTTCCGCTGCATACCCTCTTCCTTCCATCAGTGCCTAAAGTTTAATGCTGAAGGTATTCAAGTCTGGGTCTTCGGAGACACCAAGGTGGCAAGAGAGTGCTACGTCATGACATTCAACACCATCTCCTGTTGGGGAGGATTTGAGGAGATGGAGAGGAGGATGGAGGAAGTGTCCAGGCAGTAGGCTTGAGGGGGAGCAGAGGAGATGGAGGTGGAGGAGGAAGAGATCCATGCCAGTGTGGAGATAGCGGAAGAAGTGCTGGGGAGCAAGCGAGGTGATGGATACAGAGGAAACTGAGGAAGAAGCTCTAACCACAAGCGAGGGGTTCGTAGGCGAGTGGGGAGATAAGTCCTGGATGGAAGCAGCAGAGAGTTGGTCGAGATGAAGGTTCTCACCCTGGAAGGCATGGTGGATAAGGTGCAGATCAGTGGAGGGATGAGCCATGAGGACTAATAGAGGATGCTGGAGTGCATCCAAAAGAACGTCGACATCTTCGCTTGGAGCACGGCGGACTTGCCGGGAATTGATGTGGACGTCACTTGCCACCACCTCAAGCTGGATCATGAGGCTCTCCCCATCCGGTAGAAGAAGAGGTCTACCGCAGATAACCTGGACGAGCCCATTTGGGTGGAGGTGGGTTAGATCCTAAATGTCGGATTCGTGTCTGAGATCCAGTACCCCGGTTGGGTCACCAATGTTGTAATGATTAAAAAAGGAGACAGCCGTTGGAGGATGTGTATAGATTTTTCTCTTCTTAATAAATCATGTCCTAAAGATTGTTACCCCTTGCTTTGGATCGATGTGCTTATTGACTCAGCCGTCAGTTTTTTTGTAATGAGTTTTTAGATGATTTTTCACGTTATCATCATATCAGGATACACCCATCCAATATAAAAGATGTCTCCTTCATCACTGGGAATGGGTTCTACTACTACAAGATGATGACCTTGGGGCTAAAAAATGTAGGGGCAACATATCAAAGGATGATGGATCGGGTGTTCCAAGATCAGAAGGGGAGGAACCTGGAGGTTTACATGGATGATCTCATGATCAAAAGTCGGGACATGAACTCTCACCTCCGAGACCTAGAGGAGACCTTCAGTACCCTGCAAAAATATAAAATGAGGCTGAAACCCTTAGTGTGTCATCGGGGAGAGTATGGGAAGTTCCTAGGCCATATCCTTACTCCCACAGGAGTGGAGCCCAACCCTGACAAAGTAAGGGTGATTATGGAGTTATGGTTGCCTCAGAATGCCAAGGAGGTGCAGTGGCTGTCAGGGATGCTTGCGGGGTTGAGCAGGTTCCTCTCTTGGCAGTATAGAAGTGCTCTCCCTTCTATAAAGCTCTAAAGGGAAATCATAAATTCAAATGGTCGGAAGAATGGGAGGAAGCATTCCAGGCCTTGAAGAGGCGGTTGACCCATGCCCCGCTACTCCAAGGACAAAAGGAAGGGGAATATCTGTACCTATACCATGGGCTCAGGGCAAGGCCTTGAGCTCCATTCTGGCCTGAGAAGAGGGATAGAAACTACTTCCTATCTATTACGTGAGTAGGTTCTTGAGGAAATTGGAGCTCTGATACACAATTTTAGAGAAGTTGGCCTTTGCCCTGGTTATCTTGGCTCGGAGGCTCCGGCCCTACTTCCATGTACACTCCATCTGAGTGGTTATGTAACGACCCGGCCCACGGCATGCTCGCCGACCCCAAGCGACATTACAGGGCTGCAGCCCGTGCCACCCAAACCCATCTAGGGCATGTTTCTCAGCACGGTGGGTTTTTGAGCATGTCAGGTTTCGAACCCAGAACCTCCTTAACAAGGCACCTTCAACAGCCCTCATCACTAACTAAGCTGCAGCTCAGTTGGTGATGAGGGTTGTTGAAGGTGCCTTGTTAAGGAGGTGCTGGGTTCGAAACCTTGCATGCTCAAAAACCCGCCGTGCTGAGAAATAGGCCGGAGATGGGTTTGGGTGGCACGGGCTACAGCCCTGTAACGTCGCTTGGGGTAGGCAAGCGTGCCGTGGGCCGGGTCGTTATATAAAAAGTGTACTTTTATGTAATGACCCGACCCACGACATGCTCGCTGACCCCAAGCGATGTTACAGGGCTGCAGCTCGTGCCACACAAATCCATCTCCGACCTGTTTCTCAGCACGGCGGGTTTTTGAGCATGCCAGGTTTCGAACCCAACACCTCCTTAACAAGGCACCTTCAACAGCCCTCATCACCAACTGAGCTGACTAGACATCCCCTCCTCCACATCTTTGAGAGGATGGAGAATTTAGCAAGGTTGGCGAAATTATTGGTGGAGCTGAGTGAATTTGATATTTTTTTGTTCCCCGCCTCTCGTTCAAGGATCAAGTGATGGCCAACTTTCTGGCGGATTATGTGATCGAGGATGAGGAGACAGAGCTCACTCGCCCAATTCATTGGAAGGTGAAGGTAGATGGCACCTCAGGCAGACATTCCTTGGGGGTAGGAGTGATCCTGGAGAGCCCCAGGGAACAAAGATCGAGTAGACAGTGGTTGTCCATTTTCCCATCACCAACAATCAAGCAGAGTGTGAAGCAGTGATATCAGGGTTGCGTCTAGCCAGGGAGCTGGGAGTACATGATGTGGAAGTGCTCATAGATTCCATGGTGGTTGCCTCCTAGGTCACGAGGAGTTTGAGGTAAAAGAACCTACTCTCCAGTTGTACTTAGCAAAAGTGAATGGGATCATCGGCATGTTCCAAACGTTCTCCATCTGACATGTGTCACGGGAGGAAAACGAGCATGTGGATTAGTTGGCCAAGCACGGACTTCGATGGAAGGTACCATCACCGACTTATTCCGCCCTTCCATCGAAGTGGGAGAGCTGATGGAGGTGGAATAACACCCCTCATGGATGGATCCTTTCACAACCTTCCTATCCATGGGGAAGTTTCTGGAAGGTATGGATAGAAAGCGATTCAAGCAAAATTTAGCATACGACCTCATGCACGACGGGTAGTTGTATAAAAAGACTCTCAAGGTTGTTGGCATATTACATAGTGGAGGGAGAAATCAAGAGGATCTTGGAAGAAGACCACTCAGGAGAATGTGGGAGTCACTCTGGCAGTAAAACCCTGGAGGGGAGGATAGTCGCTGAATTCACAAAGAAATGCCATAAGTGCCAATTATTCGCCCCTCTCCAACTACTGCCACCTCAGCGGCTTCGGAGCATCATGGCACCATGGCCATTCGCCATCTAGGGAATGGATCTGTTAGAACCCTTCCGTAAGGCCAGTGGGCAGAGGAGATTCTTGCTAGTCATGATTGACTATTTTTATAAGATATTGGAGGTTAAGGCACTGGCTAAGGTGACCTCCCAGGTAATCAGAAATTTTGTATGGGGGGAGATTATCTGCCGGCATGGATTGCCTCAGTCCATTGTCCCAGACAATGGGCCAGAATTTGCTAGTACCGAGTTTATTAGTTTTTGTGGCCAACTTGTGATTAATCTCAAGTTCGCGTCGGACCATTATCCCAGGATCAACGGGCAGGTGGAGGCGGCGAACAAGATCATCGTGAACCTCTTAAAGAAGAACGTGGAAAACTTGAAGGGGAGCTGGGTGGAACCGCTCCCTTCGGTACTCTAGGCCCTGAGGACCACCCTCAACAGAGCCACGAGGGAGACCCCCTTCAAGCTCTCCCATGGATGTGAAGTAGTGCTCCCCTTAGAGTTTGAGTTCTGGAACCTCGGGTAGTTGAGGTAGAGGAAGGCAGAGAAGAGTGGAGGGCCAAGAACGAGGATAAGTTGCGACTCTCCTTAAATATGGTGGAGGAGTTGCGTGATATGTCTATCATCCAGTAGGAAGTGGTCAAATAGAGGAAGACTAAGTACTTTAACAAGAATGTCTGGATCAAACAGTTCGCGGAAGGCGATCTCGTCCTGAAAAAGGTGGATGTAGCAGGAATATCAGCTGTCGTGGGAAAGCTCAACCCCAACTGGGAGGGTCCATACATTGTAAAAGAAGCATTACTGTGAGGAGGGTATCGCCACCAGAATATAGAGGGTGAGACCCTAAGTCACACCTGGATTGGTGATGACTTGAAGCATTTCTACCCATGAATCATGTACGCACATCCCTTTTATAAATTTGAAATCTCTTGGTCTTTCAGGTCTTCTTATAATAGAATATATGATAGGCCATGTTCATAACGTCAACCCCGAGCGGATCCCGCTGCCAGGCTTTCATCTAGATGACAGGGCTGGATATCACTCGAGAGAGTCTACTCAGACCCCGAGCAGATCCCAATGCCAGGAATTGATCTAGTTGGCAGGGCTGAATGTCATACAAGAGAGTCTACCCATACCACAAGCAGATCCCGCTTCCAGGATTTCATCTAGCTGGTAGGGCTGGATATCACTCAAGAGAGTCTACCTAGACCCCAAGAAGATCCCGCTGCCCGACACTTATCTAGCTGATAGGGCTGGATGTCAATCGAGAGAGTCAACCCAGACTCTGAGCAGATCTTGTGGCCAGGCTTTCATTTAGCTGGCAGGGCTGGATGTCACTCGAGAAAGTCAACCTAGACCCTGAGAAGATCCCGCTGCCAGGCTTTCAACTAGCTGGTAGGGCTGGATGTCGAGTGAGTCTACCCAGACATGAGAAGATCATATAACCAGACTTTCATCTAGCTCGCAGAGCTGGATGTCACTCTAGAGAGTCTACCCAGACCCCGAGCAGATCCCACTGCCAGACTTTCATCTAGCTGTATGGCTGAAAGTCACTCGAGAGAGACTTCCCAGACCCCGAGCAAATTCGATTGCCAGGATTTCATCTAGTTTGCAGGGTTGGATGTCACTCGAGAGAGTCTACCTAGACCCTGAGCAGATTCTGCTGCCAGGCTCTCATTAGCTGGCAGGGATTTATGTCACTCGAGAGAGTCTCCCCAGATCCCGAGAAGATCTCGTAGACAGGCTTTCATCTTGCTGGCAGCTATGGATGTCACTCGAGATAGTCTACCCAAACCCCGAGAAGATTCCGCTGCCAGGCTTTCATCTAGATTACAGGGCTTGTTGTCACTTGAGAGAGTGTATCCAGATCCTGAGTAGATCCCGCTGCCAGACTTTCATGTAGCTGGAAGGGTCACTGGAGAGAGTCTATCAAGACCACTAGCAGATCCCGCTGCCAGGCTCTCATCTATATGGAAGGGTTGGATGTCACTCAAGAGAGTCTACCCAGACCCCAAGCAGATCCCGCTAACAGGCTTTCATCTAGGTGGCATGGCTGGATGTCACTCGAGAGAGTCTACCTAGACCCCGAGAAGTGTTGAAGTTGGAGACCGGGCGGTCTGTCTTGGCGGGTTGGAGACCGCGCGGTCTGGCGGTTTGACTCGGCGACTTGTAAACCGGGCGGTCTAGCAATCTTCTCAGGCGACCTCTCTACATCTCTTATTGTAAGCCGTGCGGTTAGTCCTTATGTCTAACCGCGCGGCCTGTGCGGTTTACTTTGTACAGTCCGCTTAGCTTGTAATTTTTAGTCACACATCTCTTATTTGTATTCTCTCTTCTCTCCTCCATTCTATATAAGGGAGGGCATACCTTTGTAATAGTTATCTTTTTTTGGATAATAAAATTTCGATTATTCAAAAGTTTATTCGGCTTGTTCTCTTCTTTTCGCTTCCTTTCTCTACTTTCTAACATGGTATCAGAGGACACGGTCTTTTCCTCCTGATTCTGTGCGCTCTCTATTGTTCGCGGCTTGTCTTCCGCGTTCTGCGGCTTGTTCGCGGCTTGCCTTCTCCTCTGTCCGCGCGGCTTGTTTCTATCCGCGCGGCTTGTTTCTGTCCGCTGCCTGTTTGCGCGGCTTGCTCTTCTTGTTTCTCTTCTCCTCCTGCTCTTTGTCGCAGCGACCTGTTTCCGTGTCGCCGCGCTCCTTGCTCTTTCCTGCCGCTCCGACTTCCTAGTCGCTGCGGTCTGTCTCTGTCCGCGTGTGTTGTCTCTGCACTCGCGGTTTGCTGCTGTGATCTGCCTGACCGTGCGGGTTGTACCTTTCTTCCCGCATCTTGGTCGCGGTCACCTGCTCTTCTCCTCTCTTCTGTTCGCTCGGCCTTTTCAGTCCGCGCGACCTCTTCCCCGCTGTGCCCTTGACCGCATTCTCGCAACTGTTGTGATCTGCCTGACCGTGCGGGTTGTCCCTTTCTTACCCGCATCTTGGTCGCGGTCACCTGCTCTTCTCCTCTCTTCTGTTCGCTCGGCCCTTTGCAGTCCGCGCGACTTCTTCCCCGCTGTGCCTTGATCTGAATCCTAGCCGCTCGTGTTCACGCGGCTTCTTCCCTTTTGTTCCCGCCGCGGTTTCACGCGGATTCTTCCTTCTTTGAGCGGCCTCTCCGCCTCTTCGCTCTTAGCCGCTTCTCTTGTTAGTCGCCGCGACCTCCTGGTTTTGTCGCGCGGCTTGTGCTCTGCACCTTGGTCGTGGCCCTTCGTGCCGCTGGTGTGCTGTCTCCGAGACCGCTGCAGTTTCTTCTTCCTCCCTTCATGGCTTTCGCCTCGGTTGTCACGTCTTCTGGTCGTGCACACGTTGTTACTCAGGGCAAATGGCTGATCGACACTGGTGCTACGAATCATATGACCGGCCATCTCCCATGTTTCTCTCTCCTAGAAAAACATGCTCGCTTGCCCCCAGTTACTCTCGCTGACGGCTCTTCATCATCAGTTCATGGCACAGGGATAGTTCATGTCACCCCGTCTCTTCACTTGACGGATACTCTATATGTGCCCCAGTTCCCGTGCAACTTATTATCTGTTACATCTCTTTGCAAGCAATTAAAGTGTTCCATCACATTTACTTCTACTTCTTGCTCTTTTCAGGATCCGGACTCCCAACGGACGATTGCTACTGGGACTGAGAGTGGCGGCTTATACTTCCTCGACAACATTTCTGCTTTTTCCACCTTCTTCTCCACCTCCACAGATCTTCTCCAATGGCATCTCCACCTTGGTCATGCTCCTCCCCGTCTTCTTCGTCAACTTCTGCCCCACCTTCCTCCTCAAAGTCCTCCGCTCAACTGTGAGGCCTGTCAGCTTGGCAAGCATCACCGCTCCTCCTTCCCTCCAAAGCACGTTCGTAGCTCTACCCGTCCGTTTGATCTTATCCACTCCGACATCTGGGGTCCTTCTCCTACTCTTACCATTGGTCGGGGTAGTTCCTATTTTGTCACGTTCATTGATGATTTCTCTCGCTGTACGTGGGTGTATCTGTTAAAAGATCGCTCCGAATTATTCTCTGTATGGACATCCTTCTATCTCATGATCAAAACTCAGTTTGATATTTTTATCAAAGTTTTTCGGTCTGATAATGCCGCAGAATATCTCAGTCGTGACTTCTCTACATTCTGCATGCAAAATGGGATTCTTCATCAAACTAGTTGTGTCTATTCTTCACAACAAAATGGTGTAGCCGAACGCAAAAACCGACACCTGCTCGATGTCGCTCGCACCTTGATGACCCAGATGCATGTTCCTCACTCCTATTGGGGCTATGCTGTTCTCCTTGTCTGCTACCTCATCAATCGCATTCCCTCCACGGTTCTCCATGGCCAAACCCCGTTCTCCATTTTGTATCCGGGCAAGGAGCCGTTTCATCTCCCTCTCCAAATCTTTGGATGCACTGCCTTTGTGCATGCCCCTTCTGCCACCCGTGATAAGCTCTCCCCTCGCTCCATCAAATGTGTCTTTCTGGGGTATTCCACCACTCAGAAAGGCTACTGTTGCTTTGATCCCGTCCTTCGTAAGCAGTTCGTCTCTGCTGACGTCACCTTCTTCGAGAATACCTCCTACTTCTCGGATGCCTCTTCTCCTCTTCTCCCAGCTTCTGATTCTCCTGCCGTTCCCTTCGTTCCCTCGTCTCCTCCTACACTCTCCACCACTACACCGTCTCCACCCCCTCCTCTTCCTCCACCACTCTCTCTCCCTTCCCCACCACCCTCTCCCTCCTCTCCGCTGCCGTCGCTCTCTTCTCCCGGGCCAGCTTTCTCTACCACGGATGCTCCGGATGCCGCGGGCCCGGCTGACCTGGATCTTCCTATAGCTCTTCGCAAAGGGGTGCGGACGTGCACCTTACACCCCCTTGCTGCTGTTGTTTCCTATGATCGACTTACTCCTTCTCGCAGGGCCTTTGCACTGGCTATCTCTGCCACTGCCACACCCCGCTCCTATCAGGAGGCCCTTGCTATTCCTCACTGGAAGCTGGCCATGGATGAGGAAATGGCGACCCTCACTGAGCGGGGTACCTGGACTCTTGTTCCTCCTCCCTTTGGCACTGATGTTGTTGGCTGTCGCTGGGTCTTTGTGGTCAAATTTAGCCCAGACGGCACTGTGGATCGGTATAAGGCTCGCCTTGTGGCTAAGGGCTTTACTCAGACCTATGGGGTTGATTACTTTGACACCTTCTCCCCTGTGGCTCGTCTCAGCACAATCCGGGTTCTTCTCTCTGTGGCCGTCAATCGGGATTGGCCAATTTCTCAGCTGGACGTCAAGAATGCCTTCCTTTATGGTGATCTTCACGAGGCCGTTTACATGGAGCAACCTCCTGGGTATGTTGCTCAGGGGGAGACACGAGTATGCCGGCTGCAGAAGGCAATTTATGGCCTCAAGCAGAGTCCTCGAGCTTGCTTTGACAAGTTCAGCGGTATTGTGGCGGCTGTTGGTTTTGTGCGAAGCTCTGCTGATCACTCTCTCTTTATTCGCAAAACTCCTTCTGGGCTGGTTGTTCTTGCTGTATACGTCGATGATATTCTTCTCACTGGCGATGACCAGGAAGGGGTAGCCCTGACAAAGCTACATCTTAGCCAACATCTGATCACTAAAGATATGGGCTCTCCAAAGTACTTTCTGGGGATCGAACTCTCTCGGAAGCCCGACTCCTTAGTTCTCTCTCAGCGTAAGTATGCCCTTGATCTTTTAAAAGAGGCAGGATTGACTGGAGCTAAACCTGCCCGATGTCCCATGACTATTGGGGAGGACAAAACCTGGACAGATGATTCGCCTCTTCTTTCAGATAGTTCGCGGTACAGGCGTCTGGTTGGTAAGCTCATATATCTCACAGTGACCAGACCCGACATTTCGTATGCTGTGGGCAAGGTGAGTCAATTCATGCAAGCTCCCAGGGATTGTCATCTTCAGTCCGCCTTGCGGATCTTGGAATATGTCAAAGCAGCGCCTGGGAAAGGATTACTGTTTCAGAAGAATGGTCATCTGAGGATTGAAGCCTACTCAGATGCAAGTTATGCTGATGACAAAGGGGATCGCAAGTCTACCTCAGGTTTTTGCACCTTTGTTGGGGGAAATCTGGTGAGCTGGAAGAGTAAAAAACAGTCTGTTGTCTCCAGGTCCAGTGCAGAAGCTGAGTATCGCAGTATGGCGTCAACCACTTGTGAGTTGAAATGGTTGCGGGCTCTCATGCTAGATTTAGGAGAGGTGTACAACCATCCTCTTCCTATGTTCTGTGATAACAAGGCCGCCATATACATCTCCAAAAATCCGGTATTCCATGAAAGAACAAAACACATTGAGGTTGACTGCCATTTCATTCGTGAAGAGATTTTAAAAGAACAGATTTGCACTCCGTTTGTCACATCTGATAAAGAGCTAGCTGACATCTTCACCAAGCCAGTCTCCGCCTCGTTTCTGCATGTTTGCGACAAGCTGGGCATGATTGATATATATGCTCCAGCTTGAGGGGGAGTGTTGAAGTTGGAGACCGGGCGGTCTGTCTTGGCGGGTTGGAGACCGCGCGGTCTGGCGGTTTGACTCGGCGACTTGTAAACCGGGCGGTCTAGCAATCTTCTCAGGCGACCTCTCTGCATCTCTTATTGTAAGCCGTGCGGTTAGTCCTTATGTCTAACCGCGCGGCCTGTGCGGTTTACTTTGTACAGTCCGCTTAGCTTGTAATTTTTAGTCCCACATCTCTTATTTGTATTCTCTCTTCTCTCCTCCATTCTATATAAGGGAGGGCATACCTTTGTAATAGTTATCTTTTTTTGGATATTAAAATTTCGATTATTCAAAAGTTTATTCGGCTTGTTCTCTTCTTTTCGCTTCCTTTCTCTACTTTCTAACAAGAAGATCCCACTGCAAGTCTTTCATCTAGCTGGCAGGGTTGGATGTCATGAGAGAGAGTATACCCAGACCCCGAACAGATCCCACTGCCATGCTTTCATCTAGCTGGAAGGGATGGATGTCAATCAAGAGAGTCTACCCAGACCCCGAGCATATCCCACAGGCCTGCTTTCATCTAGCTCGCAGGGCTGGATATCACTCGAGAGAGTCTACCCAGACCCCGAGCAGATCCCGCTGCCAGGCTCTTACTTAGCTGGCAGGGTTAGATGTCACTCAAGGGAGTCTACCCAGACCTTGATCAGATCCCACTGCTAGATTTTCATCTAGCTGGCATGGCTGGATGTCACTCGAGAGAGTCTACCCAGACCCCGAGCAGATCACACTTCCAGGCTTTCATCTAGCTGGCAGGCTGAATGTCACTCAAGAGAGTCTACCCAGACCCTGAGTAGGTCCCTCTGCCATGCTCTCATCTAGTTGGAAGGGTTGTATGTCACTCTAAATAGTCTAGTCGGACCCCGACCAGATCCAGCTGCCAGGTTTTCATCTAGCTGGCAGTGCTGGATGTCACTCGGGAGAGTCTACCTAGACCACGAGCAGATCCTACCCCTAGGCTTTCATCTAGCTAGTAGGACTGGATGTCACTCGAGAGAGTCTACCCCAGTCTCGATCTGCTCCCGCTGTCAGGCTTTAACCTAGCTGGCAGGGCAGGGGCCCTCGGTGGACATTATTCTTGCTCTGTAGCCAAGTACCGAGCTGCTCCCGCTGTCAGGATTTCACCTAGCTGGCATTGCAGGGGCCCTCAGTGGACATTGTTCTTTCTTTATAGTCAATTCCCAGGATCCTCCCGCTATCAAGCTCCCATCTAACTGATAGGGCAAGGACCTCAGTGGACATTGTGAAATGCCTCTAGAACCAATTCCCGGGAAGCTTCGACCAGTCAACATGGGGCATTTGAAGATAAAAATGAGGTCGAGGTTGGAAGGAACAGATCATAAGGAAAACAAAAGATTTGATCCAGCATTCTCCGGGCAAGCATGTAGTGGCGAGCCGGGATCTCGACAATAACTCATGGGTAGAACTATTAAAGCAAGGCAATGCTAAAGGTGGCGAGCCGAGATCTCAGCACCTGTGAAGTAAGGTGAGCCAAGACTGTCCTTTGCCAGTACACTCCATCCCCTCCAGATTTTACTTGGGAAAATCTGAGCCTAGCACGAATCTTTAAAATGGAAAGAAACCCCGAGGCGAGCTGGTTGGACGCGGGTCCAGCTCGACGAGTTGTCTAGTCCCTAATATTTAGGGGTGGTGAGTTCTTATGGCATCTGTGCGGGTATGTATCCTAACTCAACAAATAGATTCTAGCGGTGAGTCTACCCTAGAGAGGTCCCTTAGCGAGGGGGTGACACACGCACTCGTGTGTAATACAGGAAAGTTAATATAGAAGAATGAGAAAATGCATTAAGTCTTTTCATTAATGTATATTGACCATTATAAACGCACTCACCTCAGCGAGGTTTCAAAAGAGGTGGGGGTGGAAGATACTTATAAATAAAACAAAAAGAAAAATATACGAGCTATCTTTCGCCCTCCCCTCTAGAATGGCAGTCGTCGAAGCCGGAAACATCGTTGAAGAGTGAGCCGAAGCTGTCCTCCTTTTCGCCAGGGGTGAAGCGGCGGTGGGGGGCAAAGCAACGACACTAGGTCCCTTGTGGTCATTTCCTCGCAACCCGCCGTCAACACCTGCATGTCTTGCATGAACTACAGGGTATAGTCAGCAGTGCTGATGGAGTTAACTGTAACTTCTCGGCGACCTCCGCCTCACTGAACAGCTTCGGCCTTTTGGCTGGGACACCCGGCTCGCCGTTAGAGGAGGGAAGGATGATATCCATCAGGCGAGTCAGCTCGCCTTGGATCCCCTTGTTCTGCTCCTCCAGCTTCTTATTCTTATCTTCCAGCTTGGCAGTGTGAGCGCGCATTCGGTTCGCAGCTTCGACAGCCTACAAGGCGAAAAAGGTAAGAGAAGAAGTCGTGCAAGTACTGAGTAAAATGAAAAGGGGTTTGCTGACACTTACCACCCTGCTGACATTTTTGTTGAGGATGTCCTCGACAATTTCCAGCCGCCTCGCCAGGTCGACGGCTTCATCGTTTGCGATATCTTTGTAACGCCCCGAATTTTGTGTGCGAGTCGGTCGCGGAAAAAGAGTTTTTGGTGCCTGTAGGGGTACACGGCCTAGGACACGGGCGTGTCCAAGGCCGTGTCTGGCTGGTGATTTTTGGCCGTTTCCAACCCGAGAAGGACACGGCCAGGAACACGGCCGGATGACACGGGCGTGTCATCCGACACGGGCGTGTGCCAACCCGTGTCCCTACCCGTGTCCTGATGGGTCGTGTCCGTTGCCGTGGCGGTTATGCGTGACACGCCCACGAACACGGGCGTGTCGAGGAACCCGACACGGGCGTGTCAGGTCAGACACGGGCGTGTCTTGGCCCGTGTGCATTTCTCAGTTCGACGATCGTGCCTGGATCGAGGCACACGGCCTTGGACACGGCCGTGTGCCAAGCCGTGTGCGGTCCAGGTCGGGGGAATTTTGTGCAGATCCGAGCCGTTCATTTTCTTTAATTAGGATCCAATGGCCCAGATTAAATCCTGCTCTGTTAAGGCCGGGAATAGGGAGTTATTCCCTCATTTTCTCTCCAAAGTTCTCCCCTTCCAAAGTGAGAGAGGAGAGGAAGAAGAAGGAGGTTTCCGGCCGCCGGCGGAGCATCGGAGCGCCGTTTCGAAATCGGAGAGCGGATCCGTGGAGGGAAGGTCATTGCGAAGAGTTCTAACCGCGTAGTTTTTCCATGGCGCCAAAACGGACTACAAGGGTAACGATTCTCAACTCGAGCGCTTGAATCTCTTTCTTTCTACATAAGGAATCCCGCTCCCGCGAGTATGCGGTGAGTGCGTGGTGTTCCTTGGGGTTGACGGGAATAGTCCCCCTTGTGTTGCATGTAGAGCCCGGAATCGTAAGTACGGGCATAGGCATTGTGTGTGAAGCCTACCCGGACGTGTTTTGTTTGGATCGGTGATGTTGCATTTGATATGGTTTTGCCGGAGAAGACTCCGTGCTTTGGATTTTTTTGGGTTTCCACGCGGTAGATTGTAGCAGGGATCCTTGAAGGTTAGCTTCAAGGCGCACCCGGAAAATTGAGCGGAAACGTGTTCTGCTAACTTGGCGGTCTGGGAACCGGCCTTGATCATAACTGGGTTATGAGATTGTTTTGGAAAATTTGGGATCCGAGAGAAGCTTGGCCCGCGCAAAGTTCCTTAAATTGGACATGCGGCGTGAGCAACGGGCAAGTGGAATTGGACCTAGGCTATGTGGTTCGGTGCGAGAGACCCGAAGACGGGGACTGGCCGTTGGCATAGTCGGAGCCTTAGACGGTGGTCAGAAAGGCTAAATGCTCACATGTTGTTGCCATCCTGGGGGTGGTGGTGAATGCACTGATGGGTCAGGGTTCACCATGAATGTGCCCTGAGTGCACGGGGTGTTTGGCCGTGCGAGCCTACACCTGTGGCGAATTGTTATTGCGCTATATATATATTGTTGGGCTAATGTTATGCAGGGAAAGAGCACCGCCGTCCCGAGTAAGGGGCGGGGTCGTTATAATTTGGTCGGCTTTTAGCTGACCGTTGCTTTATTTGCCACTGTGCGGTGGTATGTGCTTGCAGGTGCTGCGGAGCCGAGCGCCAAATAGCGGGCTGGAGCCCATGTTGCTGTGCTGGCCCTAGAAGGCCGTAGAATAGTTTTATTTATATATTTCATGTGTGGCCGGCCTGCGAGCCGATGTATGTAAAACACTATTTATGAAGTGAACATTTGTAAGGCCTTAAGGCCATGTACCTGTTTCTGTGTATTTGGGGTTTCATTCCTGTTGTTGTAGCTGTGGACATTCATATTGATGGAATTAATTTTGGGTTCTTTCAAATTTAAAATCTTCCGTTAGAATGCTCTGTGATTAGGACGAGTAGTCTTAGTTGGTTGGTTTGATTATTCATTTAGTATCATTTTCGACTGTCTGTGGTATATGGCGTCGGGTTCCAGCTGGACCTTCTGTTATATGCCATGTGACAGATGGGGGTGTTACAATTTGGTATCAGACTTCTGGTTACGATCAAGCTTAAATGAATTCGTGGGCGAATTCTTTTAAGGGGTGGTGAGCACATGCGTGCGTCATCGTTATAACATTAAAAAGAACCCATGAATGTCCACTTAGGAATGAAAATACACTTGTTTTGTGGAACCTGAGTGTTCCAATGATTGTTTTTTAGCAATTTGTTTGTCGTCTAATCGTGTGTCTTTGCTATTATAGGCAGCTAGGAGCGGTGCTGGTCAGTCAGAGCGTCCGCAATCAGCGGAAAGTAGTGCACCAAGGGACGTGCCTGCTACACCTCCTTCAGCGGAAACCATCAGGATGGTGGCTGAAGCCGTGTTCGCAATGATAAATGCCCAACCTGCGGGGCAAATGCATCGCGCACCTCCTGCGGATGAGCAAGAACCGGTTAGGGCGGCAGAGCCAAGAGTGGTTGAACGCGCAGCAGTTGAGTTAGTAGAGCTGAGGAGAATTACGGAGCGGCAGCTAAAGTACGTGATGGGCTTTAATCCTCCAAGGTTTAATGGGGTTGGAACGCCAACTCAAGCTAAGGACTGGCTCTCTTCCATAAAGAGGGTGTTGACGGCCACAATGACTGAGGAGTGGCAGAAGACCACCATAGCGACTTTTCTTTTGGAAGGTGAGGCGAGGCTGTGGTGGGACGAGTTGGAGTTTCATCTTCTAGTGGGAAGGCAACTTGCGGATGTGCCGATAGAAGAATTTTCAAGATTGTTCCTAGCCAGATTTGTACCTTCTGCTCAGAAGTTGGAGATGGAGAATCAATTTCTTGGGTTGACTCAGGGATCCAGAAGCGTGGACGAATATCTGCATGAGTTCACACGGTTGGGTCGTTATGCTGGTGCTATGTTTTCTGAAGAAGTGAGGAAGACCAACCGATTCTATGAGGGTCTTCGTGGCGATTTACAGTTACTCCTTGCTGGGCCTAAGGCGCAGGGCTTCCTAGCCTTGGTCAATTCGGCCCAATCGTTGGAAAAGGTTGCGAAGAAAGTTCAAGAGAAGAGGGACCCAGGAGAAAGGAAGACCGAGTTCAAGGTGCCAAGTAACAAGACAGGTTTCCGCAGATGGAACAAGAAGCAGAGGACTTCAAACTCAGCCCCTTCGGCTGATGCATCGGGGGCAACTACAAGTCGAGTCCCCGGAGCTTGCTACAACTGTGGGAAGACGGGGCATTTTGCTCGGGAGTGTTGGAGCGGACGTCCAAAGTCCGAGAGGAGACCTGAAGCGACTTATGAGGAGAAAGGGAAGGCGATGGAGTCAACCGCATCCCATCATGCTCCAGCCCAGCCTAGAGTCTACAACCTTGGTCTACAAGAGGCCATAAAGCAAGCAGACGTAGTGACAGGTATGAGTTAAATTATAGTGGTTTAACTTTTATAGTTGTTACTTTTGTATTTGTTAGCTTACGTTTGTTAGTGCTAGGCTTTGTGTTGATCTTTGGGTTTCCGGCGAGAGCCCTTTTTGATACGGGAGCATCACATTCCTTCTTGTCTGAAAAGTTTATATCGCGCATCGGAGTTCCGTTCTCGATGGCAGAAAACAAGTTGGATGTGTTGTTGCCTAATGGGTGCTCAATGCGTGTGGATAGAATCTGTGTTGTAAAGATTCGGATTGGAGACCGGGAGTTTGATTTGCGGGCATTGGTTCTACCATTAGTGGAGTTCGATGTAATCTTCGGTATGGATTGGCTCTCGGAGCAGAGTGCATGCATTGATTGCAACCGTAAAGAAGTCAAGTTGGGTCTGGACACTGATCGGGAGACTACTTTTGCGGGCATGAAGGGGTCAAGGAAAGTTCTGATATCGGCCCTTCAGGTGTTTAAGGCAGTTCGGTCTGGGGCAGAACTGTATGTCACTCTAGTGCAGACTTCGACGCCTAAACCTAGTTTGGGCAACATCCTTGTTGTGTCCGAGTACCCTGATGTGTTTCCAAATGATCTCCCAGGAGCCCCTCCTCAGCGGGAGATAGACTTTACTATAGAGCTGGTACCGGGTGCCAAACCGGTGTCACGCTCCCCCTATCGGATAGCCCCGAGAGAAATGGCAGAGTTGAAGGTGCAACTGCAGGAGTTGCTAGAGCAAGGTTATGTGCGTCCAAGTTCGTCGCCTTGGAGCGCACCAGTTCTCTTTGTTAAGAAGAAAGATGGGAGCTTGCGGCTTTGTATCGATTATCGGGAATTGAACAAACTTACGGAGAAGAACAAATATCCAATCCCGAGGATTGACGATCTGTTTGATCAGTTGGTTGGGTCAACTGTATATTCGAAGTTAGATTTGAAGTCTGGTTACTATCAGTTGAGGATAAGGGAGAGCGACATTCCAAAGACAGCATTCAGTACGCGGTTTGGGCATTTTGAGTTCACAGTCATGCCGTTTGGGTTGACGAATGCTCCATCCGTGTTTATGGATCTGATGAATAGGACGTTCAGAGAATATTTGGATCAGTTCGTGATAGTATTTATTGATGATATCCTGGTATATTCACGGTGCGAGGAAGATCACTACAAGCATTTACACCTGGTGTTGGAAACATTGAGGAAAAGTCAGTTATATGCAAAGTTCTCCAAGTGTGAATTCTGGTTATCCTCGATAGCGTTCCTAGGTCATGTTGTCAGTGGAGAAGGAATAGCTGTGGATCCGGCGAAGATAGTGGCGATACGGGAGTGGCCTACTTTGACTACAGTGGCAGAGGTCCGGAGTTTTCTAGGACTTGCTGGCTACTACAGGCGCTTCGTAGAGAACTTCTCGCGGATAGCACTACCACTCACGACGTTGACAAGAAAGGATCAGAAGTTTGTGTGGTCTCCGGAGTGCGAACAGGCTTTTGAAGAATTGAAGAGGCGGTTGACCACGGCGCCCATTTTATGTTCGCCAAGTGGAACCGAAGGGTTCGAGATCTATAGTGATGCTTCGGGCAGTGGTTTGGGCCGTGTTCTGCTACAGCATGGGAGAGTGATAGCTTATGGTTCACGACAATTGAAGGTTCACGAGAGGAATTATCCGGTCCACGACTTAGAGTTAGCGGCCGTGATTTTTGCTCTAAAGCTTTGGAGGCACTATCTGTACGGTGTGAAGGTGGATATTTACACCGATCATAAGAGTTTGAAGTACCTATTGGACCAAAAGGATCTGAACATGAGGCAGAGGAGGTGGATGGAGTTCTTAGGGGACTACACCTTCAAGATACACTATGTACCTGGGAAGGGAAATGCAGTGGCGGATGCGTTGAGTCGTAAGATTCCCGCACAAGCCAATTGGTTATCAGTACATGATGAAAGATTGGTACAAGAGTTGGAGGAATTAGAGATATCTTGCGTTGACAAGCAGTCTAGTGCCGAGGCAAAATTGTTTTGGACAGAGGTGCAGTGTGACCTAGCGGATAGAGTTCGGAGGGCTTTGGTTCAGGATAGCAGCATGAAGCAAATCTTGGATGAAGCTTTGGATGGGTCAAATTCCCAGTTTGTGGTTGTAGATAGGTTGCTAAGGAAGGACAGTCGTCTATGCGTTCCTAGTGCGGATAATATTCGGGAGGAGTTGATGTATGAGGCTCATCATACCAAGTACTCAATCCACCCGGGAAGCACGAAGATGTATAGAGACATGAAGAAATTATTCTGGTGGCCGGGTTTGAAGAAGGATGTGGCACTTTATGTGGCCAAGTGTCGTACTTGTGCATTAGTGAAGGCGGAATGCCAGAAGCCCGGAGGTTTCTTGAAATCACTTCCTATCCCAGAATGGAAGTTTGACGACATATCTATGGATTTTGTGCACGGTTTGCCGAAGTCGCGGAAGGGAAACGACGCCATTTGGGTGGTCGTTGATAGATTGACAAAGGTGTCGCACTTTATCCCAGTGAGAAAGGAGGATCCAGTGGAAAAGTTAGCCAAACTCTACGTGGATAATATAGTACGATTGCATGGTGTGCCTAGAAGTATTGTTAGTGATCATGATGGACGCTTCACGTCAAATGACTGGAGGTTGGTGCATGGTCTGTTGGGCACTAAGCTAAAGTTCAGCACAGCCTTTCACCCGCAGACGGATGGCCAAACCGAGAGAGTCAACATGACTATGGAGGACATGCTTCGCATGTGCGTCCTAGATTTCGGGAAGCATTGGGAGGATCACCTGTACATGGTGGAGTTTGCGTACAACAATAGCTTTCAGGCAAGCATTGGAATGGCGCCTTTCGAAGCTTTGTATGGGAGGAAGTGCCGTACGCCGTTGTCTTGGTTGGAGGCAGGCGAATCAAAGCTGTATAAACGTCAAGCGGTGGAAGATGCCACTTCAATGATACAGACAATTCAGGAAAGGCTGAAGATTGCTCAGGATAGACAATCAAAGTATTACAATGCCAAACATAGAAATGTGGAATTCAACGTTGGCGACATGGTATATTTGAAGATCAAGCCGTTCAAGGGTGTATCGCGGGTTCGACGCTTGAAGAAGCTGAGTCCGAGATACCTTGGACCATTTGAAATCCTGGAGCGTGTTGGCGAGGCGGCGTATAGATTAAAGCTGTCGACGGAGTTGAGTGGGCTGCATGACGTATTCCACGTATCGGTGTTGCGTAAGGCAGTGCAAGAGGCTTCGCAGATCATTGCAGACGATCAGGTACCGGTTGATTATGAGTTAACAACAAGGGTCAGACCAGTACGAATTGAAGATGTTGCAGTCAAACGACTCCGCAACAAGGAGGTCAGAATGGTTAAAGTCCGTTGGGATAATTGCGGACGTGAGGAGCTTTCTTGGGAGCGAGAGCAAGCTATGTTGGAGGAATACCCCGAGTTATTCCACTCAGGTATCATTTAGCTTTTGTGTACCTTTGCTTAATTTCGGGACGAAATTCCTTAAGTGGGGGAGATTTGTAACGCCCCGAATTTTGTGTGCGAGTCGGTCGCGGAAAAAGAGTTTTTGGTGCCTGTAGGGGTACACGGCCTAGGACACGGGCGTGTCCAAGGCCGTGTCTGGCTGGTGATTTTTGGCCGTTTCCAACCCGAGAAGGACACAGCCAGGAACACGGCCGGATGACACGGGCGTGTCATCCGACACGGGCGTGTGCCAACCCGTGTCCCTACCCGTGTCCTGATGGGTCGTGTCCGTTGCCGTGGCGGTTATGCGTGACACGCCCACGAACACGGGCGTGTCGAGGAACCCGACACGGGCGTGTCAGGTCAGACACGGGCGTGTCTTGGCCCGTGTGCATTTCTCAGTTCGACGATCGTGCCTGGATCGAGGCACACGGCCTTGGACACGGCCGTGTGCCAAGCCGTGTGCGGTCCAGGTCTGGGGAATTTTGTGCAGATCCGAGCCGTTCATTTTCTTTAATTAGGATCCAATGGCCCAGATTAAATCCTGCTCTGTTAAGGCCGGGAATAGGGAGTTATTCCCTCATTTTCTCTCCAAAGTTCTCCCCTTCCAAAGTGAGAGAGGAGAGGAAGAAGAAGGAGGTTTCTGGCCGCCGGCGGAGCATCGGAGCGCCGTTTCGAAATCAGAGAGCGGATCCGTGGAGGGAAGGTCATTGCGAAGAGTTCTAACCGCGTAGTTTTTCCATGGCGCCAAAACGGACTACAAGGGTAACGATTCTCAACTCGAGCGCTTGAATCTCTTTCTTTCTGCATAAGGAATCCCGCTCCCGCGAGTATGCGGTGAGTGCGTGGTGTTCCTTGGGGTTGACGGGAATAGTCCCCCTTGTGTTGTATGTAGAGCCCGGAATCGTAAGTACAGGCATAGGCATTGTGTGTGAAGCCTACCCGGACGTGTTTTGTCTGGATCAGTGATGTTGCATTTGATATGGTTTTGCCGGAGAAGACTCCGTGCTTTGGATTTTTTCGGGTTTCCACGCGGTAGATTGCAGCAGGGATCCTTGAAGGTTAGCTTCAAGGCGCACCCGGAAAATTGAGCGGAAACGTGTTCTGCTAACTTGGCGGTCTGGGAACCGGCCTTGATCATAACTGGGTTATGAGATTGTTTTGGAAAATTTGGGATCCGAGAGAAGCTTGGCCCGCGCAAAGTTCCTTAAATTGGACATGCGGCGTGAGCAACGGGCAAGTGGAATTGGACCTAGGCTATGTGGTTCGGTGCGAGAGACCCGAAGACGGGGACTGGCCGTTGGCATAGTCGGAGCCTTAGACGGTGGTCAGAAAGGCTAAATGCTCACATGTTGTTGCCATCCTGGGGGTGGTGGTGAATGCACTGATGGGTCAGGGTTCACCATGAATGTGCCCTGAGTGCTCGGGGTGTTTGGCCGTGCGAGCCTACACCTGTGGCGAATTGTTATTGCGCTATATATATATTGTTGGGCTAATGTTATGCAGGGAAAGAGCACCGTCGTCCCGAGTAAGGGGCGGGGTCGTTATAATTTGGTCGGCTTTTAGCTGACCGTTGCTTTATTTGCCACTGTGCGGTGGTATGTGCTTGCAGGTGCTGCGGAGCTGAGCGCCAAATAGCGGGCTGGAGCCCATGTTGCTGTGCTGGCCCTAGAAGGCCGTAGAATAGTTTTATTTATATATTTCATGTGTGGCCGGCCTGCGACCCGATGTATGTAAAACACTATTTATGAAGTGAACATTTGTAAGGCCTTAAGGCCATGTACCTGTTTCTGTGTATTTGGGGTTTCATTCCTGTTGTTGTAGCTGTGGACATTCATATTGATGGAATTAATTTTGGGTTCTTTCAACTTTAAAATCTTCCGCTAGAATGCTCTGTGATTAGGACGAGTAGTCTTAGTTGGTTGGTTTGATTATTCATTTAGTATCATTTCCGACTGTCTGTGGTATATGGCGTCGGGTTCCAGCTGGACCTTCTGTTATATGCCATGTGACAGATGGGGGTGTTACAATCTTGATCCTGCTCGGCTATCGCCAAGTTATGGCTGAGGTGGAAGCCACGTCAAACTGAAATGTATGTGAGATCCATGGTGTGCATCTGGGCACGCAAGAACTTATGGGTGACACACTGGAGGCTCATATTGTTGTAGGTCTCGGCATCCTCGTGGACATATAACCCAAAGTTGAGGGCATAAGCTTGCCCACTTGGAGAGGAAGCGTTAAGATCTTCTGGGTGTGTTGTGGGACCTCCGTGCTGGTGCCATCGATCTGTTTCTAGTTCTATGTTTTTGGTCATCTAAGCTTGTGGGGAGAAGTAAGTGTGCGATCACCCCTTCCCCAAGGGTTCAGACTCCAAAGAAGCCGAATTTCGGTTTCAACATCAAGGACATTATGGATCATTTCGTGGTTATATTCATCGATGATGTTCTAGCATATTCTAGAAGTGTTGAAGAGCATGCTTTGAATTTGCGCTTAGTTTTGTCTACTCTGAGGAGGCACAAGTTGTATGCGAAGTTAAGTGTGAATTTTGGTTATATCAGGTGTTCTTCTTGGGTCACTTTGTAAGTAAAGATGGCATCTCCTTGGATGCATCCAAAATAACATTAGTTATGTATTGGAAAAGGCCTACAATGCCTAAGGATAAAAAAAGCTTCTTGGGGTTGGTAGGTTATTATAGAAGATTTGTACAAAGTTTTCCAGTGCTGTCTGCATCTTTGACCAAGCTCATGCAGAAGAATGCGATGTTCATTTAGAGCAACAACTGTGAGGAAGCTTTCTAGGAATTGAAGAATAGGTTTTGTTCTGCCCTAGTCTTGGCTTTGCCTACTGAGGGAGTGAAGTTTGTTGTATATGTCGATGCTTCACGAGTTGGCCTCGGTTGTGTTCTGATGCAAGAAGGCAAGGTGACTGCATATGGTTCTAGGTAATTGAACGTTCATGAAAGGAATTATCTTATTCATGACTAGGAGTTTGCTGCGATTATTAATGCTTTGAAGCTGTTGAGACATCTTTTATATGGAGTGTCATGCAAGATTGTTATGGATCATAAGAGTTTGAAGTATATATTTACTCAAAAGGAGATGAATTTGCGTTTGTAGAGGTGGATGGAGTATGTTGCAGAGTATGAGGTTGATATACTTTATCATCCGGGCAAGACCAAATTGGTAGATGATGCTTTGAGTCGAAAAACCTGTCATATCTTTAATCTTTATATGCAATATTTAGAGGAAGAGTTCTTACGGATGAAGATAACTATTGGGAGTAGCACCTTGTCGTCTTACTTAGAAGTTGGAGAGCGTTGATGGATCTCACTTACACGATTACATCGGAAGGATGATCCATATTTGCAACGCATTCGTGGTAGAGCTAAAAGGTGAGAACTACCGGACTTCTCTATAGATAGTAATGGTACATTGAGGTACCATGGTAGTTATGGCATTATCACTGTTGAGATATCGAGGAAAATATTTGTGGAGAATCAGATGGTTTTAATATTGTCTACCATACTGTTCTACGAAGAAGTACGGAGATATAAAGAAGATTGTTTGGTGATCAGGTCTGAAGAATGATATAGAAAAGTTCATATCAGAATGCTATACCTATCACCGGGTTAAGGCAAATCATAGAAGACCTGGTGGTAAGTTGAGCCCCTTGGATATTCTAATTTTAAAATGGGAGAGCATTTCTACGGAATTCATTACTTGGTTGCCAAGGTCTCCTCGAGGGCAAGATGTCGTATGTGTTATAGCCAACAGATTGACGAAGTATGCTCATTTTGCGGCCTTCAAGATTGATTACTCCATGGTGAAGATAACAAAGCTTTATTTGAGTGAAGTTATCAGGTTGCATGGTGTTCTAGTGAGTATAGTGTCAGATCAGGCGTCTAAGTTTATGTCTCTTTTTTGGCAAAGCTTACAGGGAGCATTGAGCAATGACCTTAGGTATTCTACCACTTATCATCCACAGACAAATGGTCAAATAGAGAGGGTCAATCAGATTGTGGAGGACATGACTAGATGTGATATCCTAGAGCATGGTTGAGCCTGAGACGTGCGTCTTAGATTCATGGAGTTCACTTATAATAACAACTATATAGAAAGCTTGCAGATGGTCCCCTTTGAAGTTTTGTATGAGAGGCGTTGGCGAACTCCTTTGTTTTGGGCTGAGGTGGGTGAAAAGCCATTGTTCTGTCTAGAGACCTTGGAAGAGATGAGCATTTTTGTCATAAATATTCGTGAGAAACTTCGATTGTCTCAAGAGTGTTATGAGAAGTATGTAAAATGATGGAGGGTTAATCTGGAGTTCGCTGTTGGGGACATAGTTTTCTTGAATGTTTTTCTGATCCTAGCTATTAAGAGATTTAGGAAGGTCTGTAAGTTGGATCCCATATATATGGGATCCTTTTCAGATTGTTGAGCGCATCAAAGTTTCTACTTATAGGCTGGAGTTTCCTGCTACCATCCCTGGTGTTCATGATGTGTTTCATGTGAGCCAGCTGAGAAAATGTTTGTGAAGTGATCATTAAGTCCTTAGCTCTGTTCCCCAATTATAGCCTAATCGTTTTTTTATCGAGGTGTCTATTTGTATTCTGGTGATGTAGGATTCAGTGTTGAGGAGAAAGAAAATTCTTAGGTTAAAGTCTTTTGGCGAAATCAGGACGTCAGGAGCGCAATCTATGAATTGGAGTCTGCGATGAGAGAATCACATCCTCATCTTTTCTCCTAGATTTCTTTGGTAAGTCTTCCTATAAAGCGATTTTTTAATTTATCCCTTTTTTAACTTGAGGTCCAAATTGCATTCTAAGTTTCGAGATGAAACTTCCATTTATTTAGAGTGACTGTAATACCCCTGAATTTCTAATAATTCATTGTAATATTTTAATTGAAGTAATTTTAGGAAAAGGGTATTACGTTAGCGCAGGATTGTCGGGGCGACGCCATTGATGTTTTTTTTTGTGTTTGTTTGTTCAAGACGTTCAAATTTAAAGCTTGTCAAAAATTAAATCTTAGACTTAATTAAATTAAGTAATGAATTTAAGAATCAGAAATTTCGAGCTTGTTAAAATTAAATTAATTAATTTTAAAATTTTACTTTAAGAATCAGAATTTTCTAAGCTTTTAATTTAAAACAAAATTAATTAATTAGGAATCTTTTTACTAATCTCGATTCAGAATAGTCAAAACTGACATTGGAAATGACAAAAAACATTAAATTCTTACCATGAGAACTTCATTTATCTTTAATTAAATATAAGGCCAACATTTGTTTTTTTTAAGTTCCAATGTTAATTTCTTTCTTCTTTCTCAAGACAACCGGATAAACAGAGAGAGAGAGAAAACGAGAGGCGGAGGAATCCTCTTTTTCAGAAGCCGTCCGGCCGCCCAATCAGGAGTTCTGGTGCTCAAAATCTTCGATGGAGCATAGATTTGGAAATCTCTCATCAAGATCTTCATTGGCGTCGTGAGTTTTTCTATCTGTTGAGGTTTTAGCGCTAGTGTTAGCGACCCTAATCGTCGTTCTTGCAAGATCTTCGTTTATTCCTCTTGTCGAGCTAGAGTGTGGGTCGATCTTTGGCGCAGAGGGTGAAGGAGACCAAAATCTGGTGGTTTGAAGTAGAGGCAAGTGGTGGTTTGCCCCCCTTTTGCTACTTTTTTTTTATAAATTCCTCTGTGTAAAGCTTAAGTTTGATGCAAGGTTTGTTCTTATTTTCTTTTTTTGCCATGGATACTTGTGAGAATAATTACATCTTTTGCTAATCTTTTTCCTTCGAACATATTTGTTAAGTTATTTGCTCATAAAATTTCTTTAAAATCTAAGTAAAATTCCACATAAAGATTTATGCCTAGGTATATATTTGACTATATGATTTCTCCCTATGTATAAATTCAACTAAATGAATGGACTGCATGGATTTGACTGCATCTTCCAAAATTTACTGCATCTTCCAAAATTTACTGCATCATACAATTTTGACTGCATGAATCTAGCTAAGTCCAAATTCAACTACATCATCCAAATTTGCCTGTATGAATTTGGCTAAGTCGAAATTTGACTGAATCATCCAAATTCGATTGCATGAATCTAGGAAAGTCCAAATTATAGTACATCATCCAAATTCGACTACGTGATTCTGGTTAAGTCTAAATTTGACTTCATCATCCAAATTTTACTGTATCATCTAATTTTGACTGCATGAATCTTGCTAAATCCAAATCCGACTGCATCATCCAAATTTGACTGCATGAATCTGGCCAAGTCCAAATTCAACTATATCATCCAAATTCGACTATATAAATCTAACAAAGACCAAATTTGATTACATCATCCAAATTTGACTGCAAGAATTTGGCTAAGTCGAAATTCGACTGGATCATCCAAATTCGACTACATAAATCTAGCTAAGTCCAAATTCGACTACATCATCCAAATTAGACTGCATCGTCCAATTTTGACTACACGAATCTTGGTAAGTCCAAATTTGATTGCATCATCCAAATTGGCTTGCATGAGTCTGATTAAGTCCAAATTCAACTGTATCATCCAAATTTGACTACATCATCATATTTTGAATATATTAATCTAGCTAAGTCCAAATTCGACTACATCATCCAATTTTGACAGCATGAATCTGGCTATGTCCAAATTCGACTAAATCATCCAAATTTGAATGCATGAATCTGGCTAAGTCCAAATTCGACTACATCATCCAAATTTGACTGCATGAATCTTGCTAAGTCCAAATTTGGTTGCATCATCCAAATTTGACTACATAATCCAATTTTGACTCCATGAATCTGGCTAAGTCCAAATTCGGCTACATCATCAAAATTTCACTGCATGAATCTTGCTAAATCCAAATTCGACTACATCATCCAATTTTGACTGCATGAATTTAGCTAAGTCCAAATTCAACTACATCATCCAAATTTGATCGCGTCATCCAAATTTTGACTACATGAATCTAGTTAAGTCCAAATTCAGCTACATCATCCAAATTGAACTGCATGAATCTGGCACTCTCCAAATTTGACTACAAAATCCAAATTCTACTACATCATCCAAATTTGACTGCAAAATCCAAATTCTACTACATCATCCAAATTTGACTGCATCATCCCAATTTGACCGCATGACTAAAATTTGACTACATAAGTTAAAATCTGAGCAAGTATAAAATCAGATGCATAGCTAGTCCTTTCAATTGTGCCAGGTATATAGAAGTCATAACATCAGCTTGATGAGATTCCCCTTTGGAAGCAAACATCCTCATCCTCCTTCCTTATATCTCCCTTAGTTTCTGAGTCAGACCTCATGAACTCAGAGGAATGATCATCAACGTTAGCAACTGCTTATTAGACTAAAATATTTCAATTGAATATACAGTCTCTTGAGCAGGGAGCTCTGTATGACTCTTCCCCTCAACCTCAACACTATCCATAGTAATTGTGTAGTCTCCAGCAACTTTGTTGAGCACATCTTATTCTTCTGAAACTAGAATTTGCTCCCCCTTAGCTTGAGTACTGGAGGGCAACAACTGCAATTCATCTGGAATCTGATCTATCATTCTCTGCAGATTATCCAAGATGGATGCAATCTTGTCTTATAAAGGTTAAACTTGCTCCTCCTTAATAGGAGCATCCAACCTGAGAGTCTCTGCCTCAATCTCAATACAGATTCTGTCCACCACATCTCCAGCCAAATTTTCAATTGCATCTGCTGGAATGTCTTCAGACTGAGAAACACTGCTTGGTAGAGTCCTTGCTAGGTTCTGATGACGTGGACACCTAAGCACTAACATCTCTTCTAGTATCTACAGAAGATTCAAACAACTATGGATCATGAGGTTCTTCATCTGTGCTCTCAGAAGAGCTGCTTTCAAAGCTTTCTTCGGTGATGGTGACTGTTTTCCTTTTCTTCTTATTATCTGCCTGTTGGTATCGGAATAATACCCTGTCCCACCTATCAAACATCTTGGATTCCATATCTCTTATGACCCCCTATCCGTCACATAGCATATAGCAGTAGGTCCAGCCAGGGATCGACGCCATATACCACACATAGACCGGGTGGTTACGCAATGGAAACCATCCAAATAATATCAACATCATACACAGAGCATTCTAGTGGAAGCAATTAAAAAATTGTTGCATTAATAAAGAACCCAACACTAGCATGAATGTCCACTAATAAGCCAAAAAGAATGAATTACAAATACACAAGTACTGGCCTTATGACCTTACAATTATTTTACTCAAATTTCAAAGCTCGGCTCGCAGGCCGGCCATACATGAATAAAAGAAAACACTCAAAATTAGGCCTTCAAGGGCCGACTCAGCAACTTGGGTTTTAGCCCGCTATTTACTGCTCGGCTCAGCAGGACCTGCAAGCAAAATCCACCACAGCGGTGGCAAACCAAAGCAACAATCAACAATGTTGACCAAATTATAACGATCCCTCCCCCAATTCGGGGCGGCGATGCTCCTACCCTGCAGTGTATTAGCATAACCAAGCAGTAAATATATATACATTGCATCACAAGCGTTGGCACGCACGGCCAGACGCCCCATGAACTCAGGGCACATTCTCGGTGAACCGGTCAATGTCACGTCAATTTAATCCATGGACACCCCGGTCTCACCACCGCCACTTTGACGGCCAAACTATGAGCATTTTGTCTTCCCGGCATGGGTCACATCAATTTAAGCCATATACCGCAGAAGACCCTCATCTATGCCAACGGCTCACACCGAACGACATAGAGCAGGTACGGTTCCGTCTAACCCGTGCTCACATCGCAACGACAATTTAAATCATATGCGCGGGTCAAACTTCTCCCGAGTCCCGTTTCCGTTACACACTTCACATAACCCGGTTATGTTCAAGTTGACTCCCAGGCCACCAAGTTGGCAGAATCACACATCTGCCCAGTTTTCCGGGTGCACCTTGGGGTTAATCCCCAAGGCTCCCTGTTGCAATCTACCACGTAGAAAACCCGAAAAACAAACATTCGCACGTAGTCTTCTCCGGCCATTTATGCAATGCAACATCACCAATACAGACCAACTTTTCCGGGTAGGCTTCACACATCATGCCTATATCCGTTCTCGATTATGAACTCTACATGTACACAACGGGGACTATTCATGTTTACCCGAAGGAACGCCTTAACTCACCGCAAACTCGCGAGAGCGGGCTTCCTATGCAAGGGAAAACAAGAGCTTCACATACTCAAGTAGAGAATCGTTACCTTAGCGTTCTTCCTTGGCACCATGGAAAAGTATGTAGATGAAAAGCACTGCCCTCTCCTTGCCTCCGTAGATCCGAAGTCGGTTCACGATTTGGAGCTCCGAAGCTCCGCCGGTGACCGAATCTAGACTTCTTCTTACTCGTTGCTCTCCCCTCTCTCTAGAACTTAGACAGAGAACCAGCGAACAGAAGATGAGGGTTTTGAAACCCTACACTCGGGTATATCGCAATAGGAATAACCTCCAACCGTCGGATTCCAACATAAAGAAATGTACGGCTACGATCCGGGTCTGGCCTGGAAAAATTGTGCCGAACAATGCACGGTTCACAAACTAGAGCAGGACACGTCCGCGATAAACTCAACTGTGTCGGGACATTTAGTCAAGACCCTGCCAAGACCCCTGTGTCGACAGTCTGTGTCGACACTCTATGTCGACACTCTGTGTCGACACAACACAACCTATGTCGACACCCTGTGTCGACACCCTGTGTCGACACCCTGTGTCGACACCCTGTGTCGACACCCTGTGTCGACACCCTGTGTCGACACCCTGTGTCGACACCCTGTGTCGACACCCTGTGTCGACACCCTGTGTCGACACCCTGTGTCGACACCCTGTGTCGACACAGCAGGCCCTGTGTCGACACAGCAGGCCCTGTGTCGACACAGCAGGCCCTGTGTCGACACAGCAGGCCCTGTGTCGACACAGCAGGCCCTGTGTCGACACAGCAGGCCCTGTGTCGACACAGCAGGCCCTGTGTCGACACAGCAGGCCCTGTGTCGACACAGCAGGCCCTGTGTCGACACAGCAGGCCCTGTGTCGACACAGCAGGCCCTGTCAAACACGCCACAACTCGCCAAGGACCCGGCCTATGACACGCCCGTGTCCCAAGCCGTGTGACCCATGCCAAATTCCAAACTTGACTCAAAACGCCTCCTGTCGCTCTTTTGAGTTTTGGGACGTTACAACTCCCCCCCTCTTAAAAGAATTTCGTCGACGAAATTACATAAATGAAAGATAAGCATAAAACTTAAACCGTACCTGAGCAAAACAACTCCAGGTACTCCTCAAGCATAGTCTACTCTCGCTCCCAAGAGAGCTCCTCCCGACCGTAATTGTCCCAACGTACCTTGACCATCTTGATCTCT
This sequence comes from Platanthera guangdongensis, assembly GCA_039583875.1. Taxonomy (NCBI): domain Eukaryota; kingdom Viridiplantae; phylum Streptophyta; class Magnoliopsida; order Asparagales; family Orchidaceae; genus Platanthera; species Platanthera guangdongensis. Next base: position 139,676,891 of record CM077163.1, on the reverse strand, counting down.
TTATTGCGTAGCCGCTTGACTTCCGAGTTCTCAATACGTACGGGCTTGACCTTCATCGTCAACCCACTATCGACCGACACTTGATTGACCGCGATAACTTGCGTAGGCTCTTGCACCGCCTTCCGTAGCATCGATATATGGAATAAATCATGTAGACCACTAAGATCCACTGACAGCTTCAACCAGTACGCTGCTTCACCAGTCCGCTCCAGAACCTCAAACGGTCCAAGGTACCTCGGGCTTAGCTTCTTCAAGCGCCGCACCCGCGAGACACCATTGAATGTCTTGATCTTCAAGTACACCCAATCGCCAACAACGAACTCCACGTTCCTATGCTTGACATTATAGTACTTAGCCTGACGCTCCTGAGCGATTAGCAACCTCTCCCAAATGGTTCTCACCAAAGAAGTAGCATCCCCCACCTCTAGTCTCTTATACAACTTTTACTCACCCGTTTCCAACTAGGACAACGACGTGCGACATTTTCTACCATAAAGGGCCTCGAAGGGCGCCATTTGAATGCTCGCCTTGTAGCTATTGTGGTAAGCGAATTCCACCAAGTATAGGTGATCTTCCCATTGCTTTCCAAAGTCCAGGACACACATGCGAAGCATGTCTTCCATTGTCCAATTGACCCTCTCGGTCTGCCCATCCGTTTGCGGATGAAAGGCTGTGCTAAAACTCAGCTTTGTCCCCAACATTTGCTGCACCAGCCTCCAATCATTGGACGTGAACCTCCCATCTCTGTTACTCACGATGCTGCTGGTTACACCATGAAGCCGCACAATATTATCCATATACAGCTTTGCCAATTTCTCAATCGGATCATCCTTACTATGCGGAATGAAATGCGACACCTTCGTTAGACGATCTACGACCATCCAAATGACGCCGTTCCCCTTTTGCGACCTTGGCAACCCGTGCACAAAGTCCATAGTAATGTCGTCAAACTTCCACTCCGGAATAGGAAAAGATTTCAAGAATCCTCCCAGCTTTTGGCATTTCGCCTTCACCAAGGCGCAAGTCTGACACTTCGCCACGTAGAGGGCCACATCCTTTTTCAGTCCTGGCCACCAGAATAATTTCTTAACATCGCGGTACATCTTCGTGCTCCCTGAGTGAATTGAGTACTTAGTATGATGCCCCTCGTACAACAATTCCACCCGCAAATTGCCCAAGCTTGGGACGCACAGACGACCGTCTTTCCAAAGTAATCCGTCTCCCACAATGAATTGAGAATTTGACCCAGCCAGAGCCTCTATCATGAGTTGCTTCATGTGGATATCCATATCCAAAGCCTGCCGAATCTGATCAGCAAGGTCATATTGGACTTCAGTCCAATTCAATAATGCTTCAGCACTTGATTGCTTGTCTACGCAAGAGATCTATAACGCCTCTAACTCCCGAACCAACCGCTCGTCATGGAGCGACAGCCAATTATCTTGAGCTGGGGCCCGGCGACTCAACGCGTCCGCAACCGCATTGCATTTACCAGACACGTAGTGTATCTTGAATGTATAGTCCCCCAGGAACTCCATCCACCTACGCTGCCGCATGTTCAGATCTTTCTGATCCAGCAAATATGTCAGGCTCTTGTGATCGGTGTAGATATTAATCTTCACACCGTAAGAATAATGTCTCCAAAGCTTCAAGGCAAAAATCACGCCCGGTAACTCTAAGTCATGGACCAGATAGTTCCTCTCGTGCACCTTCAGCTGTCTCGAGCCATATGCTATAACGCTTTCATGCTATAACAACACACAACCCAAACCACTGCCCGAAGTATCGCTATAAATCTCAAAACCTTCGGTCCCACACGACGAACTAAGAACTTGTGCCGTGGTTAACCGACACTTCAACTCCTCAAAAGATCGCGCGCACTCCGGCGTCCAAACGAACTTCTGCTCTTTCCTCGTCAAAGTAGTGAGAGGTAACGCTATCTGCGAGAATTTTTCCACGAAGCCCCTATAATAGCCGGCAAGCCCCAGAAAGCTCCGAACTTCCGCTACCGTAGAAAGCTCAGGCCACTCTTATATCACAATAATCTTCGCCGGATCCACAACAATACCCTCTCCACTCACTATATGGCCGAGGAATGCCACTGAGAACAACCAAAACTCGTACTTTGAGAACTTGACATACAATCGATTCCTCCTTAGGGTCTCCAAAACCAAATGAAGATACCTGAAGTGATCTTCCTCACTCTGCGAGTACACCAAAATATCATCGATGAAGACGATCACAAAATGGTCCAAGTACTCCCTGAACGTCCGGTTCATCAAATCCATGAAAATCGATGGCACATTAGTCAGCCCAAACGGCATGACCGTAAATTCGTAATGCCCGTATCTTGTACTGAACGCTGTCTTAGGGATATCACTCTCCCGTATTCTCAGCTAATAATAACTAGACTTGAGATCCAACTTAGAGTACATCGTCGACCCGACCAACTGATCAAAAAGATCATCGATGCTTGGGATTTGATACTTGTTCTTTTCCGTTAGCTTGTTTAACTCCCGATAATCAATACAAATTCTCAAGCTCCGGTCCTTCTTCTTTGCAAAGAGGACAGGTGCGCTCCAAGGCGACGAACTTGGACACACAAACCCTTGCTCCAACAACTCTTGAAGTTGCACCTTCAGCTCTGCCATTTCCTTAGGCGCTAGCCGATACGGAGATCGTGACACAGGCTTCGCACATGGCACTAGCTCAATAGTGTAATCTATCTCCCGTTGAGGCGGGCCTCCAGGAAGATCGGCGGGGAACACATTGTTGGGTTTCTCTATAAGGATGGCACAACGCTTGTGCACGCAGCGGAAGAATAAAAACATCAAGAAAACCCAAAAGAGATGGGATCGGGCCATAGTAGTTGAATCAAGAAATTAACATACAACTATGCAAAATTACCTCAATGGCGTTGAGTCACAACTCAACGGTGATGCTCCAAACTTCGTCTTCTTGCTAGTGGCGAGTTCTACGTGGAATAATATCCACGTCTCTGCAGAAATCCACACGAGCGGGAGAACGCCGATCTTTCCATCGCACGGAAAATCGGGAAGGAGAAAGACCGCACCTTGCTTTCCCACGGACTGCTAGGTCCGCGCCAGGGATTGCAACGCCAGCGACGATCGCCGGAGAGAAAGGAAGTCGACGGAGCGAGCACGGCGGCGGCGGAACACTTCCGTCGGTGGCGGGATTCGAGATCAACGGAACGAACGGAAAGGCGGAACGCTTCCGTCGCGGGATTCGGTTCGATCGGCTGCCAAAAGCCTAATTCCCGAAAACCCTAAGTGTCCCTTTTATACCGAAGGCATAAATAGACTTAGAAATATCGCTCTCCGCAGACCACCCAGTAAAATAGGGTCTCAGAATCGGCGAGAATCAATCGGCGATCGGCGAGAATCGGCGACGATCGCCGAGAATCGGCGACGATCGCCGAAAATCATCAACCAGATTCAGCGGGAATCAGAATCGGCGTGAATCACAATCGGCGAGAATCAGAGTGCAACACTCGACGATTCACGCCGATCGTGGGTCGATGATTCATGTCGATCGGCGAGAATCAGAGTACCCATTCTCGACGATTCTCGTCGATCGGCGAGAATCAGAGTGACGATTCTCGTCGATCGGCGGGAATCAGAGCACTAACGATCGATGATTCTCGTCGACCCTCGGTCGACTATTCTTACCAGTCCTTCAAGGCAACATTTGCCCATCCCGTCGATCCTTTAAGGCAACACTTTGCCCATAACCCCATTCAGGTCGGTGATTGGTAACCTTTACCAACACAGTCAATCATCCAACTTCTCCACATCTCTTATGTGCGACCCTGCAGGCTCATATCGCGTTGGCAGTGAGATTATATGTTTGACCACTTCTAGATCACCATGGTAACTCCAACAGACTCCCACTTGATCTTGAAAGTATCAAATCAAAAACCTCACAGACAATGAGCGGCATCTAGCAATGCATCATTGCTCCCCAAGCAATAAGAGTTTATAACTCATAAGCCTTTATGACCAATGTATCAGCGTTGTCTTTGTCCCTTTGTCCCTTACATCCAGAAAGAACTAGAGGCATGGACCGTGTCACCCTCGTAATAGCTCAATCCAAATTTCTTTATCCAGGACGGACTTCCAGAGAATGGTGAGTCCAATATCACATATTGTCTCAACCAAGCATGGCCATGCATTTCTCAGTACAGTTCCATCAAGGGGCCCATGGATGCAACTCCTGTCATACAGGAGGATAAATCCCATATCTGCTCACACACAAACACCCAAATGATTCGTAACATGCCCAACAACCACCCTTATCATCAACCTTTCTCAAGGAAGACTTTAGATGGCATCAAAGCACGCTCTTCCTCACTCGATGAATGCTGTGACTTCAGGTCAAAGGACCACAACACCATTGTCAATTGAGACCTACTCGTGACACGATTGGATGACAATCCACAGAGTAGTCTCAGGTTGAGTCTGTCCAGTACAACTTGTTCACTAACAAGTACCCACGTGATGACTTGATATCACAATATCATGACCTGTGAGAACCGGTCATCAATCAACGCACGTGCTAGCCTTCATGTACCATCATCACCCTTAGTTTCTATGATGATACTCGACCCGGGACCTTTTAAGAATGAAACTTCAAATAAATCGTAGGCTCTCACATTCAAGTCACGTATTTGATGTCCCACGGAAGCGAACATTCTAAGGGTATCTATTATGTTAACATTTAACTATCATATAGAAAAACTCATAATAAAAGAACTTGCCATTAATTATAAGAGAAAAACTACGTACACTGTTCATCATATGAACAAATGACCAACAAGATACATGTTTACATGCAATCCACAAGATTCTCACTAGAGTTGATCATTTAGGTATCGTATACCCATCGATCTAGTATGACCATCATGCTTTCTCTGCGCGAGAGGCTTTGTCAGTGGATCCGCAATATTCTCCTCAGTCGGCACTCTGCAAATGTTCACATCTCCTCGTTCGACAATCTCACGAATAAGATGAAACCGCCGAAGTATGTGCTTGGAGCGCTGATGGGATCTAGGTTCCTTAGATTGTGCAATTGCACCATTGTTATCACAGTAGAGAACTACGTGACCAACAATGCTAGGAACTACATCTAGCTCGCCGATGAATTTCCTAATCCATACAGCCTCCTTCGCCGCATTAGCTGCGGCGATATACTCGGCCTCTGTTGTAGAATCAGCAACTGTCTCTTGCTTGGAACTCTTCCAGCTCACAGCTCCTCCATTCAGGCAAAACACAAAACCTGACTGAGACTTGGAGTCGTCTCTATCAGTTTGGAAGCTAGCATCCGTGTAACCACTTACAACGAGCTCTTCCTCTCCACCATACACCAAGAACACATCCTTAGTCCTTCTCAAGTACTTCAGGACATTCTTGACTGCAATCCAGTGACACTCACCGGGGTCTGACTGATACCTGCTAGTCATGCTCAAAGCAAAGGAGACGTCGGGTCGAGTACATAACATCGCGTACATGATTGATCCAATTGCCGAAGCATATAGAATCAACTTCATGCGGTCCTTATCTTCACAAGACTTTGGACACTGGTCCTTAGAGAGATTCACACCATGAGACATGGACAAAAATCCTTTCTTGGACTCAAGCATGTTGAACCGCTTCAACACCTTTTCGATGTACGTACTCTGGGTCAAACCCAGCAACTTCTTCGATCTATCTCTATAGATCTTAATACCGAGTATATAAGTCGCTTCACCCAAATCCTTCATTGAAAAGCAGTTCCCTAGGTTGTTCTTAACAACTTTCAGGGTAGGAATGTCATTCCCAATCAACAGTATGTCATCTACATGCAATATCAGGAAGACAGCAATGCTCCCACTGATTCGCTTGTAAACACAAGGCTCATCTTCATTCTTGATGAAACCAAACTCTTTGATTTTCTCATCAAAACGAAGATTCCAACTTCGAGAGGCCTGTTTCAGTCCATAGATGGACTTATTCAGCTTGCATATTTTAGTGACTTCATCTGGGGATACAAAACCCTCGGGTTGTGTCATATACACTTCCTCAAGGAGGTTTCCATTAAGGAAAGCCGTTTTGACATCCATCTGCCAGATCTCGTAGTCATAATACGCAGCAACAACAAGCAATATCCTTATGGACTTTACCATGGCAACAGGGGAAAATGTCTCATCATAGTCAATACCATGAATTTGCTTGAAACCCTTAGCCACCAGTCGCCCTTTGAATGTCTGTACATTCCCATCCATGTCGGTCTTCTTCTTGAAGACCCACTTGCACCCTATGGGTCGTACCCCTTCAGGTGGTTCCACCAAGTTCCAAACTTGGTTTGCATACATGGAGTCCATTTCGGATTTCATAGCCTCAAGCCATTTGTCGGAGTCCGGTCCATTCATAGCCTCTTGGTAGGTTGCTGGTTCATCATCATGATCCATAAGCAACACATTACCTATTTGAGACACGAGAAATTCATATCTCTCAGGCTCAAACCTCGATCTACCAGATCTACGTAGGACTTGTGTTCCCTGAGCAGGTTCTCTAGCTACAACATCTTGTAGTCCTGTCTCAGAATCCAATTCCGGTTCATTCATTACATGTGGTTCTTGAACTTCTTCAAGCTCTACCTTTTCAGTCTTTCTTGATAAGAACTCTTTCTGCAAGAAGACACCAGTCCTTGCGACAAACACTTTGCCCTCAGACGGTAGGTAAAAGTAATACTCTTTCGTTTTCTTAGGATATCCCACTAGATAACATTTATCCGATTTGAGTTCCAGCTTGTCAGGCATTTGACGTCTCACGTATGCCTCACAGCCCCAAATTCTAATGAACGACATACTAGGACGCTTCCCAGTCCATATCTCATATGGTGTCTTCAGAACCGTTTTCGTTGGACCGCGATTCAATGTCATTGCAGCAGTCTCTAAAGTAAAACCCCAAAAGAAAACATGCAAGTCTGCATGACTCATCATCGAACGTACCATGTCTAACAGAGTACGATTTCTCCTCTCAAACACACCATTATGTTGTGGTGTTTTAGGTGGAGTGAGCTGTGATACAATACCACACTCTTTCAGATGATCACGGAACTCATGACTCAGGTATTCGCCAGCTCGATCAGATCGGAGTGCTTTAACCCTTTTACCCAACTGGTTTTCTACTCTATTCTTGAACTATTTGAACTTTTCAAAGGTCTCGGATTTGCACTTCATAAGATACACATATCCGTATCTACTGAAATCATCAGTAAATGTAACAAAGTAGAAATACCCAGCTCTAGCCATGGAACTCATGAGTCCGCATACATCACTATGTACAACACCCAAGAGATCCTCAGCCCTCTCAGTATAACCAGTGAAAGGAGCTTTAGTCATTTTGCCTAACAGAAAAGATTCGCATCGCTCAAATGATTTATAATCAAATGAGTCTAAAAGTCCATCTTTATGGAGTTTGGATATGCGCTTCTCGTTGATATGGCCCAAACGACAATGCCAGAGAAATGTAGGGTTTGAGTCATTTGTTTTTAGTCTTTTATTATTTTCTACATTACAGATCAGATGGTCCAAGTTCAAAACATAAAGACCATTAAACAATTGGGCTACAGCATAACAAACATCATTCTTAAATATAGAACAACAGTTGTTCTTAATTATAAAAGAAAATGCAATCATGTCCAAACATGAAATAGATATAATGTTTCTAGTTATGGCCGGAACAAAATAACAATTATCTAGTTCTATTACAAGCCCACTGGGCAAAGAAAGACGGTAAACCCCTACGGCTACAGCAGCAACTCTTGCTCCATTGCCGACGCGGAGGTCCACCTCCCCTTTACTCAGCAATCTTCTCCTTCCCTGTTCCTGCACATTTGTACAAATGTGAGAACCACATCCGGTATCCAATACCCAAGATGAAGGAGCAGAAAGGTTTATCTCTATAACATGAATATTTGAAGCGGAAGTCATACCTCCCTTCTTTTTCTGCAGACCTTCAATGTTCGAAGGACAGTTCCTCCTCCAATGACCAGCCTTGCCACAGTGGTGACATTTCCCTTCCTTCACCGTGCTTTTCTTTTTCATCAGTGCAGAAGACTTGGGCTCAAGATATGACTTATGTCCCACCTTTGTCTTCTTAGAGCCCTTGGCTTTGCCCTTGCCCTTATGCACCATCAGTATGGGGCTGGCAGACTTGACCTTCTTCATATTGATTTCGGCAGTTCTCAACATGCCTAGGAGTTCGGGCAGTGTCTTGTCTATTTCATTCATGTTGTAGTTCAAGATGAACTGCTCATAACTGCCCGGCAACGATTGCAGGATCAGATCTGTGGCCAACTCTTGACCAAGAGGAAAACCCAGCCTTTCAAGGTTCTCTATATACCCAATCATCTTGAGTACGTGAGTCCCTACTGAGTCTCGAACTCCCATCTTGCACTGAAACAACGCTTTTGTGATGTCGAACCTCTCTTGACGAGCCTGCCCTTGAAACATTTTCTTGAGATGCTCGTCAATCTCCTTGCACCTCATGCTCTCATGTTGCTTCTGAAGCTCAGAGTTCATAGTGGCAAGCATAAGGCATTCGACATTTAAAGCATCATCAGTATACTTCTTATAAGTATCCTTCTCAGCACGGGAAGAGTTCCCGGTCGGCACCTCGGGAGCTTCTTCTTCCAAGACATAGAGCTTTCGCTCTTGCCTGAGAACAATTCTCAGGTTCCTATACCAGTCCATGTAATTTGTCCCACTGAGCTTATCCTTCTCAAGGATGGCTCTCAGAGACAACGTGGAGTGTGAAACACTTGCCATGGAATTCTACAAGAATTTATGCAGAATAAAATCAGTACCAAAATTTCAAATACAATTTATTTTAATTTGGAGTTCAATTAAAACACTCCTACTATTTTATTCGAAATGATAGCCCTCACTAACAATTCAGAGAGTTCATGTGAGCTACTCTCTTAGTGGACAAGATCCGTATTTCACCAACACAATGAGTCAGCTTTGGCTTTCCTCTCACGATGCGGTTATTTAGGTAGGCAACGCTTGCCAATTGCATCCTCATGCAATTCTTGTATGGTTGGTGAATAACTCCTTACTCGCATCCATCATATGGTGCATGCCAACCCTATGCCTCTAGGCACTCAACCTTTCAGGTCACCTAGTTAAGCTGGACCCGATGTCGACAGTGGGATATCACAATTATCCGCTCACACCCTTACCAAGATAGATTAATGCACCTTGCTTTGGCAAGCCCACACTTCATCGATCGAGGCAGAAAGAGTGTCATCCATCGGAAGGCATCCGAACACTTAATATTTGATGAAGAGATTTTGATTATAGGTTAACAGTTAACCATGATCAACATTTGATCAATGTGCACATCCAAGGAAATACAATATTTCTAAAACCACATGCATCCCTTATGTGCACAACCTGACACCATCAACATTTGATAGAAGGAAGGGCTAAATCTGAACATCCGGAAACTTCCAAATTCTCAGATTTACATGCATTGGACAAAGGCAAAGACAACTCAACTTAAAGCAGTAGACAAGCTCATCTCTCTATGTTGGATTCAAAATCCAAAACAAACTTGAGGGATGGTTACTGCTAAGGAGACTACAATTTCTAACAATTAGAAATTTCCACGAAATTCCAGAAGTTCTTGGCGGGGTACCAAGACTAAATCTAGACATTTAGAACAATTCTAAATCCCTAGGTTTACACGCACTGGAATAACAAAACTTCCAATACAACAATCATGCCCGCAACCTCCCTCTGATACCACTGTTGGGTTTCTCTATAAGGATGGCACAACGCTTGTGCACGCAGCGGAAGAATAAAAACATCAAGAAAACCCAAAAGAGATGGGATCGGGCCATAGTAGTTGAATCAAGAAGTTAACATACAACTATGCAAAATTACCTCAATGGCGTTGAGTCACAACTCAACGGTGATGCTCCAAACTTCGTCTTCTTGCTAGTGGCGAGTTCTACGTGGAATAATATCCACGTCTCTGCAGAAATCCACACGAGCGGGAGAACGCCGATCTTTCCATCGCACGAAAAATCGGGAAGGAGAAAGACCGCACCTTGCTTTCCCACGGACTGCTAGGTCCGCGCTAGGGATTGCAACGCCAGCGACGATCGTCGGAGAGAAAGGAAGTCGACGGAGCGAGCACGGCGGCGGCGGAACACTTCCGTCGGCGGCGGGATTCGGGATCAACGGAACGAACGGAAAGGCGGAACGCTTCCGTCGCGGGATTCGGTTCGATCGGCTGCCAAAAGCCTAATTCCCGAAAACCCTAAGTGTCCCTTTTATACCGAAGCATAAATAGACCTAGGAATATCGCTATCCGCAGACCACCCAGTAAAATAGGGTCTCAGAATCGGTGAGAATCAATCAGCGAGAATCGGCGACGATCGGCGAGAATCGGCGACGATCGCCGAGAATCATCAACCAGATTCGGCGGGAATCAGAATCGGCGAGAATCACAATCGACGAGAATCAGAGTGCAACACTCGACGATTCACGCCGATCGTGGGTCGACGATTCATGTCGATCGGCGAGAATCAGAGTACCCATTCTCGACGATTCTCGTCGATCGGCGAGAATCGGAGTGACGATTCTCGTCGATCGGCGGGAATCAGAGCACTAACGATCGACGATTCTCGTCGACCCTCGGTCGACTATTCTTACCAGTCCTTCAAGACAACATTTGCCCATCCCGACGATCCTTTAAGGCAACACTTTGCACATAACCCTATTCAGGTCGGTGATTGGTAACCTTTACCAACACAGTCAATCATCTAACTTCTCCACATCTCTTATGTGCGACCCTGCAGGCTCATATCGCGTTGGCAGTGAGATTATATGTTTGACCACTTCTAGATCACCATGGTAACTCCAACACACATCGGGGTACTCAGATACCACTGAAATACTATCCAACGTAGGCTTTGGCTTTTCAATCTCCACTAGTGTAAAGAACAGCTCTGCACCAGCGCGAACCGCCTTCACCACCTGAGGAGCAGACATCAACGTCTTGCTCGACCCTTTCAAGCCCGTAAAAGTTGTCTCACGACTTGCTCCCAACTTGACTTCCTTGCGACCGCAATCAATATAGTCTTGCTGCTCCGAGAGCCAGTCCATGCCAAATATAACTTTGAACTCCACCAGTGGTAGTAACGACGCTTGCAGATCGAACTCTTGATTCCCAATGCAAATCTTAACACCGCAGATTTTATCCGCGTGCATCGAACACCCATTCGGTAACAACACATCCAACTTGTCATTCGCCATCGAAGAAGGTACTCCGATGCGCGATATGAATCTTTCGGACAATAAGGATTGTGAAGCTCCCGTATCAAAGAGTGCTCTCGCCGGAAACTCACAAATCAAAACAAATCCTAAACAAGCAGTGGTAAGGTAACATACGCATAACAAGTATTTAAAGAAATTGAACTTGCTACAAATTAAACCGTACCTGCCACCACATCCGCTTATTTGATGGCCTCCTGTTGGCCAAGATTATAAACCATTGGTTGAGCCGGAGCATAATGGGACGCGGTTGGCTCCACCGCCATGCCCTTCTCTTCATAAGTTGCTCCCGACTTCCTTTCAGACTTGCGATGTCCGCTCCAGCAGTCACGGGCAAAGTGCCCCGGATTTCCACAAGTAAAACATGCACCCGGGGTCCGACCCGTAGTCGCCCCAGAAGCACTGGAAGAAGGAGCTGGACCCAAAGTCCTAGCCTTCTTAAAGAACTTACGGTACCCAGACTTTGAGATAGCCGACACCTTGAACTCTGACTTCTTATCACCCAAGCTTTTCTTCGCTTGAACATTTTTCATGTCCTTCTCCAAGGACCGGTCCGTGTTGACCAAGGTCAAGAAACCCTGCATCATAGGCCCCGAGAGTAGTAGCCTCAAGTCATCTCTCAAACCTTAATAGAATCGATTCATCTTGCGCTCCTCATCCGCTATGATGGAGCTAGCGTACTGAACCAATCAGGTAAACTCGTGGAGATACTCATCCACGCTATTCTCTCCTTGTACCAACCTATAGAGCTCATTCTCCAAAGCTATCCTCTGAGTCGAAGGGAGGTACCTAGTCAAGAACAGTCTTGAGAACTCCTCCATCGAGACATTTGTAAGTTGCCATCCTCTCAATAGATGCAGCTCCAAACCCTCCCACCACAGCCTAGCGTCTCCATCCAACAGGAACGTAGCTATAGTGGTCATCTGCCACTCCGTCTCCATCGATGTCAAGACTCTCTTCACACGAGAGAGCTAGTCTTCAGCTTGAGATGGGGTTCCCAACCCCGAGAATACCGGAGGTTCCCAACCCCTACTACTACTACTACTACTACAACTACAGAGTTGACTCAGGTGGGTTGACTTGGTGATGATAGATATCTTTTGCTGTTTAGAGTTGAGAGAGAGAGAGATTTTGATACGATGTACTGGGCATAAGCCCTTATTACTCTTCATATTATTTCTGTACTCGTTTGGACTGATGTTTTCCTTTCATATATTTATATATACAAGCAGTCGTGCACGGGGGACCCCGTGCAGGCAACAATCGTCATGGGTGCGACTTTGTCATGGGGGCGACATTTGTCGTGGTGACGACATTTGTCGTGGAGGCGTCATTTTTCGTGGTGATGACATGTTTCGTGGGCGCGACATATATCGAAGGCGCGACATTTGTCGTGGGTGCGACATTCGTCGTGAGGGCGACATTTGTCATGGGGGCGGCATTCGGCGGGGGCGACATTCTTCGTGGGCGGCGACATTGATCGAGGGCGGCGACATTAGTAGTTAGCGGCGTCATTGTTCGTGGGTGGTGATATTGGTCGTGGGAGACGACATTGGTTATATCAACACTAATTGATGTGGAAGACAACGTTGATCGTTGGGGGCGACATTGGTGGGGGAGGCAATATGCAGTGAGGGCTACGACATTTGTCATGGGGGCGACATTTTTGTCGTGAGAGCGTCATTTGTTGTGGGGGCGACATTTGTCTTGGAATCGATATTTATCGTGGGGCAACATTTGTCGTGGGCCGTCATTTGTCGCGGGGGAGACAATTGTAGTGGGGGAGACAATTGTCATTGGTGCACATTTATTATGGGTGGCGACATTGGTTAGGGGCGACGACATTGGTCGTTGGGGCGATAAATGCTGTGGGTGTGATATTTGTCGTGGGGGCAGCGACATTGGTCGGGGGAGGAGACATTAGTCGAGGGAAGCGACATTGGTCATTGGGGGGAGGGGGAGGCATCAGTCGTGGGAGGAAGCATCGATCGTGGGTGGCGGAATCGGATGTGGGTGGCGACATCAGTCATGGACGGAGGCATCGATCGTGGGAGGCGGCATCGGTCGTGTTGGGTATTGTATCCACAATGTATCTGATTTGAAGAAGCCCCTGGACAAGCTAAGGTCAATAGACAATGTATTTGATAAAATCTTTCAAGTTGTACTTGCAGTTATTCCACGCAAAGTGCACACCAATGTCAGGGTGCAGTAGGTCAATATACACGGGTCTGCACGACGTAATCCCTCGTTGAGCAGATCAGTGTGTTGGCCTACGTGTACTCTCTCTATTGGAGTGCACTTACGTTCAAGTACAGGGCTGTGATCTTGCAGGAGCAGACAAGGAGCAAGGATGGGTCAAGTAGCAGCTCGTGGGCGGAAAGACGAAAATTCGTCTAAGTATAATTCGACGAGAATCACCAAGTGATTCTCGCCGATTCGGCGAGAATCACTAGTGATTCTCGCCGAATCGTCGAGAATCATTAGTGATTCTCGCCAACTCTTTCCGGCTACCTCAAAACGGTGCCAAGTAAGATTCGGCGAGAATCACCAGTGATTCTCGCCGAACCCATCGCAGAGCAGATCCTGAATACCAAGTTACATTCGTTGAGAATCAAAAAGTGATTCGTCGAGAATCACTAGTGATTCTCGACGAATCGTCGAGAATCACTAACTGATTCTCGCCGATTCGTCGAGAATCACCTGTGATTCTCGCCGATTTTTACTTGGCGTTTTCTCTGGAAACTACTGGACCGGATTCTGCCGCTAGACTGTTTTGAACCGGTTTTCGGGATTTTTCTTGTGGGTCCCACAACGGTCAAATTAGTAATATCTACAGTATATATATCCGGGTATTTTGAACTGTAGATAGAGAGAAAGAAGCCGAGCAAAAACCTAAACCTAAAATCGCGATCTTCACTCCGCCGCCGCCGTCGCGCTCGAGCTAGTTGGTCGCCGTCATCGATCGGGATTCCTTCGTGATCTCCGGCGACAGAAGCTTAGCAAAGCTTGAGTCTCACGTGTCTATCAAGAGATCCCTTGTCTCTCGATTTGTTGACCGGGAAAAACTCACCCGTCCGAATCGATCGAGACGACCGATCCTAGAGTGACCGTTGGTAGACCCAGTTTGCTTCGCTACGAAGTTTGGATCTCAAAGTACTGCAGCCGCGCACCTTCGTTGCCGCCGATCCCGAACCAAGCCGCCGCTCGGATTGCCGCCGCCGGTTCCGGGGAGATCCTCTCCAAGAGAGACCAAGGTTGTAGACTCTTCGTTGACTTCACGAACACGTCATCGAACGAAGAGGAACACCGAAGTCTCCAAACGAAGTTTGTATCTCGTGTACATTTTATTTTACTTTTGTTGTAAAGAAACGATTGTTCCGTGTTGTAAGGGTTGGGTGCAACCCGGTTTGTGGGAGTGTTGACTCCTACGTGTGGAAGAGTTCCTTCCAATAGTGCAAGGATTGGATTTCAATCCTGTTGGAGAAGTGACCGAGTCGTCCCTTGTTGGGAGATATGTCGAAGGGGGAAAGTGGATGTACCCAAGTCGGGGAACCACTATAAATTGCCTGTGTTTTCTGTGTGCTGTGCTGTTTATCTTTATTGTGCAGGTACTATTATAAATTCCGCAAAAGCGCTACACGTCACCTATTCCCCCCCATAGGTGCACATAGTTGACACTAGGTGGACTTTCAAGTGGTATCAAAGCGAGGTTACTCATCAAAAAGGTTAACACCTTGAGTTGAATCCCGCCACTAGTGTCAACAAGGAGGCAAACATCTACTATGGACGGGCTCAAGTTCTCCGGCAAGATCCCAGTGTGCACCAGACTCAACTTTCCTATCTGGAAGGAAATGATCAGGTTCTACATGGAAGCTGTGGATCCTCGACTTTTCTTGATCGTGCAGGAGGGACCTTATGTCCCCACTAAGGCCTCCACCATTGATCCCACCAAGAAAGTGCCGAAGACACTTTCTGAAATGGACAAGGACGAGATGGTGCTAGTGGGACTTGACATGAAGGCACGGAACATTCTGGTCAGCGCAGTTGATGACTCCATGATGCAAAACTTCAGCAACTGCAGGACAGCACAGGAGATCTGGCAGTGCCTGATCATCCTAATGGAGGGCACAGATGAAGTGAGAGATGATCGGAGATCCCTCCTGAACCAGAAATATGAGGCCTTCAGACAAGGGCCTAAGGAAGAAATCGGAGTCACCTACGAGAACTTCCTAAAGATTGTCAACGCCCTCAAGGGCTACGGAAGAGTGTTCACTAATGGTGAACTCAATGACAAATTCCTTAGGTCCCTTACTAAGGAATGAGACACCAAGATCTGCGCCATCAGAGAATTTGGCAGACTAGCAGAAACTGATCCGCAAATTCTGTTTGGGAAGCTGATGTCCTATGAGCTTCAGCTGAACACCAGAAAAGCAGAAGAAGAAGCAGAGAAGGCGGCAGCCAAAGAAAAGACTGTGGCTCTAAAAGCCAGTCACTCCAGAAAAGGCAAGGGTGCGGTTTCATACCGTGCCAGGAAAAAGGATGAGGAGGAGGACTCCGAGCCATGCTCCTCCAGCTCAGAGCTGTCGGAGGAGGATTTCTCCCTCATCACTCGAGAGTTCAAGAAGTTCCTCAAGATGAGGAATCAAAGAAAGAGAGACGGCTCCTCCTTCAGGCATCAGAAGAAAAATTATTCTTCTGACAGGTATGCATCTAGACCGAACAAACATCGCTCCGCTGACATTATTTGCTTTGGATGCAATAAGCCAGGACACATCGTGACCGACTGCTTTCAAGGCAAGAGAGAAAAAAGGGAAAGAAGAGGAGCACAAATCCTCTAGAGATAAGAAGAAGGAGCGGAGCTACATCGCCAAAAGGCCAAAGACACTGAGTGAGTCTGATTCCTCAGACTCCAGTGATGATGAGGAAGCCTACTTCGGGCTGGTGGGTCGCTCTGACTCAGAAGGAGAATGCCCCCCGTTTACTGGGAAGGTAAAAGCTCACACCCCTCTCTCCGACTCCGACTCTGATCCTGAGTCTCAGGATGATGAACCTGAGGATAGCCTTTCGGCCCGTGAAGCTGAGCTCCTCGAGAAGTATGAGCTTCTGCTCAACACTTTCGAGGAGTGTCGAAAGAGATTGAAGGCTGAGAAAAAGGAAGTAAAATTCCTTAAGGGTGAGTGTCTTTCCCTAAGGGAAGAGGTCACCAGTTTGATCTCTCTCCGACAGGAGCACCTTGACCTGACCTCAAAACACTCAGAGTCTCTGAAGCTCCTTAATCTTAAGCAGGAGGAAGTCGACAAGTTGGAAGAACAACTTGCGGCAGAAAGGAAGATCGTCAAGAGCTTCTCTATGCCAAAAACAGTTCTTCCAGTTGTTGATACCTTCTCTGCTCAGGCCAAATGAGCTGACTTGGGGCATGTAGGGGTATCTGGTTCCTCCTCCAGGAGAAACAGGAACCAGAGTAAGAATAAGGCTGCCAAGAAGGCCTCTGCTGATGAAAAGGGAAAGGCTCTGCTTAGTCATGTTGCGTTCAGAAAGCCTGACTTTCCTTGCAACCAACATGACTTTGAGTCAACATTTGGCCATCATTTCCGGCCCTCGGTTGCAAAGCCAAAGAGCCGATATGACAGTTGGACCTTTCCCCGGAACTTCGGTGAGAGTGCCTTCAAGGCACCTTATGAGGAAATCCACATGGGAAATTATGG
Organism: Platanthera guangdongensis; assembly: GCA_039583875.1. NCBI lineage: Eukaryota > Viridiplantae > Streptophyta > Magnoliopsida > Asparagales > Orchidaceae > Platanthera > Platanthera guangdongensis. The sequence goes on along the minus strand of CM077163.1, from coordinate 139,659,842 downwards.
TCCGTTCTCTAGCGGCCATAATGGAAAGCAGGCACCCAAAGCCAAGCCTGTTATACAGAAGGTGACGAAGTCATGTGACTGCTGTCACCATGAGGCCTCCACCTCCAAATCCAAGGCCCCAGCTGTACCCACCGTTCCCAGGGTAAGGCAGGAGCCTAGGAAGAGGTACAACAGATTCGACTGTTGGTGCTGTGGCAAAGTTGGTCACTTTGCCGTGGATTGTTGGTTTAATCCAAGGTATTACGAGACTCCCTATATTAGCACTGCGAGGCCGATCACTCGTAGGGTTAACCAACCGAGGGGGAGTGTGCTAACCAGGAATCTAGGACCCAAGTTCGATTGGGTTCCTAAGGCGAGTTAATTTTGTTTTGCAGGAATGTCCAAAGGCCACCAAAACGCCGATCTGGTATTTGGACAGTGGATGCTCCCGGCATATGACTGGGACAAGAAGCCTGCTGCGTGATTACACTCCAGTCGAGAATGGACCCAAAGTCATCTTTGGAGGGTCAGATCGAGGAGTCACCAGAGGTTACGGTATGATTTCCAACGGTCTAATCTCTATCACCGACGTGGCTTATGTTGAAGGGTTAAACCATAACCTGATCAGTGTAAGTCAATTATGTGATAAAGGTTATGACGTTAAGTTCTGCAAGGATAAATGTCTGATAATTTCACGTACCTCTTCTAAGACGGTATTATCAGGCATTAGGAGCAGAAATATCTTCTGCTTAGATTTTCTCAGTATAGATTCATCTACCCCCGTATGCCTTGTGGCAACAAGCAGTGCATCTCTTTGTGATCAATGGCACAAGAAATTGACACATATTAATTTCAAGACAATTAGTATGCTGTTTTCTAAGAACTTAGTAAGGGATGCCCCCAGTATCAAGTGCATCAAAGATAGCCCCTGTCCTGCATGCCAGATGGGCAAACAGACTCGGGCTACCTTTAAGAGCATCGCAGACAAAAACTCTTCCCGATGTCTGTACCTTTTACATATGGACTTGTTTGGTCCAATGCAAGTTCATAGCTTGGGAGGCAAGTCCTATACGCTAGTGATAGTTGATGATCACTCTCGGTTTACATGTGTGTTCTTTTTGAAACGAAAGTCAGATACGTTTGACATCTTCACTAGTTTTGTCAAGCAGGTTCAGAACGAATTTAACTGCTCAGTGGTCAAAATCAGAAGTGACCATGGAACAGAATTCGAGTCTGGTGCTATGACAGAATTTTGTGAAGAACAATGTATCTTTCATGAGTTTTCCTCCCCGCGCACTCCTCAGCAAAATGGAGTTGCGGAGAGGAGAAATAGAACTCTCATTGAAGCCTGCACGACAATGTTGAAAGACGCCTCTCTCCCGGAATACTTCTGGGCAGAGGCTGTCAATACTGCTTGTCATGTACAAAACCGAGCATTGATCAACAAGCATCATCGTAAGACGCCTTACGAACTACTGAAAGGCAGGAAACCAACCATGACCTACTTGAGGATTTTTGGTTGCAGATGCTATGTACTGAATAATGGGAAGTACCCGCGTACTAAATTTAGTGAAAAATACTTCGAAGGCATATTCGTGGGCTATAGTTCCCACAGCCGGGCATATAGGGTCTTCAATAAGAAAACCCTAGTGGTAGAAGAATCAATAAATGTTGTATTTGATGAAGAAAGTTTGCTTAACAGCAATTCTTCCAGTGGTATTCTTGAAGATGCAGGTGCACGACTTGAACAGCTGAGTCTGGATGAGACCGCTAAAGATGACACTCCTAAGTATGTCAAAGTTTCCACCTCCACGTCATCTGAAAATGTTGAAGATCAAAATGGAACAAATCACCTGGAAGAAAGAGAAGCCCAAGAAGTAGTTGAAGCTCCAGACGCCAGACTTATAGAGCTCCGGCACGTGAGGGATCATCCTAGAGATCAGATCATCGGAGATCCTCGTGTCGGTGTCAGAACTCGAAGAGGTACCATTAACGAAGTATTGCATCTTAGCTTCCTGTCACATGTTGAGCCAAAGAAGTTCGACGAGGCGAACAAAGATGCGGCATGGATTTTGGCCATGCAAGATGAACTTCATCAATTCGAACGATGCAACGTGTGGACGCTGGTTCCCAGACCACACAAGCAGATGTGATTGACACCAAGTGGATCTTCAGAAACAAACTGGATGAACATGGTGTCATCGTAAAGAACAAGGCCAGGCTGGTGGCTCAAGGTTACAGACAGGAGGAGGGGATTGACTTCGACCAGACCTTCGCACCCGTCGCAAGGCTCGAGGCAATCAGATTGTTCCTGGCGTATGCTTCACACAAAGGATTCACAGTCTATCAAATGGATGTGAAATCAACATTCTTGAACGGAGACTTGAAAGATGAAGTATACGTCGCTCAACCCCCAGGTTTTGTCGATTCTACTTATCCTAATCATGTTTATTTTCTTAATAAGGCCTTATATGGGTTGAAACAAGCTCCACGAGCTTGATATGAGACTTTATCTAGTTTTCTTCTTGAGAACAAGTTCTCTAGAGGTAAAATAGATAAAACATTGTTTCTTAGGGAAGTCAAAGGCAAGATTTTGCTGGTGCAAATCTATGTCGATGACATAATATTCGGCTCAACGGACAACAATCTTTGCAAAAAGTTTTCTAAACTTATGCAAGGAAAGTTTGAAATGAGCAGTATGAGAGAGCTCAAGTATTTCTTAGGACTTCAAGTGAAACAGTCTGAGGATGAAATCTTCATCTCTCAGACGAAGTTCACAAATGAACTCCTTAAGAAATTCGGTATGGAGAGTGCATCCTCTACGAGGACTCCAATGGGATCCACTATGTCTCTGGATAAGGATGAGAAAGGTAAACCTTTCGATGAAACCAAATACAGAAGCATCATTGGATCCCTGCTCTATCTTACTGCCAGTAGACCGGATATTATGTTCTCCACATGTGTCTATGCCCGATATCAGGTGAACACTAAGGAATCTCACTATGTCGCTGCAAAGCGAATTCTAAGATACCTTAAAGGTACTCCTAATCTTGGCTTGTGGTACCTGAGAAACAATGATGTCGAGCTAATAGACTTTTCAGATGCTGATTTTGCAGGGAGCAGGGATGACAGGAAAAATACCTCCGGGACGTGTCAATTCCTCGGCAGGAGGCTTATCTCATGGAACAGCAAGAAACAGAATTGTGTTGCAACCTCCACAGCAGAGTCTGAGTACATCTCGGCAGGAAGCTGTTGCGCACAACTTCTATGGATCAGAAACCAGTTAGCCGACTACGACCTTCAGTTCAAGGAAGTACCCATGTACTGCGACTCCTCAAGTGCAATTGCCATTGCCAACAATCCTGTATCGCACAGCAGAACGAAGCATATTGAAGTGCGCTACCACTTCATTCGAGAGCACGTGGAAAACAAGGACATCTCTCTCTGTTATGTCCCCACGGACAAGCAGATTGCTGATATATTCACAAAGCCCTTAGACGAGGCCAAGTTCAATCTTTTCAAGACTGAATTGGGGATGCTCAATTATGAGAAATGAAGACTACAGAAGCTCCAGGCTCGTGCACGATCTGAGGGGGAGCAAGGAACTCAAGTGTGACCACAGACGGAAGAACTGAGGGGGAGCAAGGGGTCAACTGCAACCGATCCCGATTTGCAGAAGCCGAAAAGGGGGAGATTACCCTCTCGGCTAAGATAAGGTGGCTCCAAGCTTGCTCCCAAGAAATTGGTATTGGTAATGGATAACTCACCCAACTCCATTTTAAGTTTATGGTTTTCATTCCCATTTGCTCTATTCACCTTAGCTTGTAGGGTTTAGGCTTCTTCAAATAGGGGGAGATTGTTGGGTATTGTATCCACAATGTACCTGATTTGAAGAAGCCCCTGGACAAGCTAAGGTCAATAGACAATGTATTTGATAAAATCTTTCAAGTTGTACTTGCAGTTATTCCACGCAAAGTGCACACCAATGTCAGGGTGCAGTAGGTCAATATACACGGGTCTGCACGACGTAATCCCTCATTGAGCAGATCAGTGTGTTGGCCTACGTGTACTCTCTCTATTGGAGTGCACTTACGTTCAAGTACAGGGCTGTGATCTTGCAGGAGCAGACAAGGAGCAAGGATGGGTCAAGGAGCAGCTCGTGGGCGGAAAGACGAAAATTCGTCTAAGTATAATTCGACGAGAATCACTAGTGATTCTCGCCGAATCGTCGAGAATCATTAGTGATTCTCGCCGACTCTTTCCGGCTACCTCAAAACGGTGCCAAGTAAGATTCGGCGAGAATCACCAGTGATTCTCGCCGAACCCATCGCAGAGCAGATCCTGAATACCAAGTTACATTCGTTGAGAATCAAAAAGTGATTCGTCGAGAATCACTAACTGATTCTCGCCGATTCGTCGAGAATCACCTGTGATTCTCGCCGATTTTTACTTGGCGTTTTCTCTGGAAACTGCTGGACCGGATTCTGCCGCTGGACTGTTTTGAACCGGTTTTCGGGATTTTTCTTGTGGGTCCCACAACGGTCAAATTAGTAGTATCTACAGTATATATATCCGGGTATTTTGAACTGTAGATAGAGAGAAAGAAGCCGAGCAAACACCTAGACCTAAAATCGCGATCTTCACTCCGCCACCGCCGTTGCGCTCGAGCTAGTTGGTCGCCATCATCGATCGGGATTCCTTCGTGATCTCCGGCGACAGAAGCTTAGCAAAGCTTGAGTCTCACGTGTCTATCAAGAGATCCCTTGTCTCTCGATTTGTTGATCGGGAAAAACTCCCCCGTCCGAATCGATCGAGACGACCGATCCTAGAGTGACCGTTGGTAGACCTAGTTTGCTTCGCTACGAAGTTTGGATCTCAAAGTACTGCAGCCGCGCACCTTCGTTGCCGCCGATCCCGAACCAAGCCGCCGCTCGGATTGCCGCCGCCGGTTCCGGGGAGATCCTCTCCAAGAGAGACCAAGGTTGTAGACTCTTCGTTGACTTCACGAACACGTCGTCGAACGAAGAGGAACACCGAAGTCTCCAAACGAAGTTTGTATCTCGTGTACATTCTATTTTACTTTTGTTGTAAAGGAACGATTGTTCCGTGTTGTAAGAGTTGGATGCAACCCGGTTTGTGGGAGTGTTGACTCCTACGTGTGGAAGGGTTCCTTCCAATAGTGCAAGGATTGGATTTCAATACTGTTGGAGAAGTGACCGAGTCGTCCCTTGTTGGGAGATAGGTCGAAGGGGGAAAGTGGATGTACCCAAGTCGGGGAACCACTATAAATTGCCTGTGTTTTCTGTGTGCTGTGCTGTTTATCTTTATTGTGCAGGTACTATTATAAATTCCGCAAAAGCGCTACACGTCACCTATTCCCCCCCCATAGGTGCACATAGTTGACACTAGGTGGACTTTCAGGTCGTTGGCGGCAGCAACGGTCGTGGGCGGCGGCAACGGTCGTGGGCGGCGGCATCGGTCGTGGGCGGCGGCATCGATCGTGAGCGGCGGCATCGGTCGTGGGAGGCGGCATCGGTCGTGGGAGGCTGTATCGGTCGTGGGAGGCAGCATCGGTCGTGGGCGGCGACATCAGTCGTGGGCGGCGACATTTGTCGTGGGGGCGACATTTGTCGTGGGGGCGACATTTGTCGTGGGGGAGGCATTTGTTGTTGGGGCAACATTTTGCGTGGGGGCGACATTGGTCGTAGGGTGACATTGGTCGTGGGGGAGACATTGGTTGTGGGGGGACATTGATCGTGATGGAGACATTGGTCATGGTGTGACATTAATCGGGGACGACGACATTGGTCTGGGCGGCGACATTAGTCGTTGGGATTTGACGACAATGGTCGTTGGGGAGGACGACATTGGTCGTTGGGGGCGACATTGGTTAGGGTGCATCGATCGGGGGGGGGGGGGACATTGGTCGTGGGCGGCGTCATTGGTCGTGGGCGGCGTCATCGATCGTGAGCGACATCAACGGTCGGCGGCATCATCGGTCGTGGGAGGCGTCATCGGTCGTGGGCGGCGACATCGGTCGTGGCCGGCGACATCGGGCGTGGGCGGCGACATGGGGCATGGGCGGCGACAATGTTCGTGGGTTGCGACATCATTCGTGGGCAACGACATCGTTCGGGGGCGACGACATCGCTAATCTCTAACACAAAGTACATTTGAAATGAATTCTCTTATACAATAATATACATCTCACATTTGTTTTAATTTTACATAATTTTTTTTATAAATCTATTACCCAAGTATTTTGTTTCCATTTTTGATAAACTTCTCTTGACCTGTAATATATTTTTACAGGTCGGTTATTGGATATTATTTTCAGCAAATTCATACGTTAATTATTACAGGAATGCTAAGCTATCATGTAAAGTATAGTATTTATATTGTGAAGAACATTTGTTGCCATGATTGAGAAGTTCATGATTTCTGATGATCAAAATGAAAAGAACAAATAAATTGCATCTTCATGAACGTTCCCATCAATTCTTCTCAATTTTCTAAATTATTAGCAAATTTAGAATGTAGAACAGTTAAATATATGGAAAGAGATCCTTTCTATGAACTGCAATGATGATGAAACCTGTAACTCGTGGCAAAAAGGTTGCATCACCATGTAAATAACTACAATGATCATTATAGTTATTAAGAATGATGGTGTAATTAACTACACTGATCATGGAATGGAGATGATTTTTTGTCACAATAATCTCCTAAAAATGATATCATAGATCTGGTAAATAACAACCACTATGTAAATAATGTAAAAGAGATTAGCCAAAAATAACCGAACATAAAGAAATCATGGAAAGACCATTTTTTTGATCGGTTAGCAAACATGTAAATAACAGTGAAAATCATTTCTGAGATCATTTCTAAAAGGAGATCAGTTTGCAGAGATCAATTAAAAATGATCGCATAGAAATCATGGAAAGAGATCCGTTTTAACAAAAAAGGTCGCATCTACATGATCTCCTTTTCTATGAGCTAAATCCAACAACTTTTCATGAATAACAACTATGGTCGGGGGCGGCTTCAGCAGTGGCGGCTCAAAAGAAGATTCCTCTCACCCTGTTTGGTTCCATTGCTTTCTTAAGTCATAACGTAGTCTCTCTTCATTTCTCCCAGCACACCATCATTTGTATTGCAAAAAAGTAGGGAAATTTTTAGAGAAATACAATATTATTGTAGTATTGAATTGACACGTTAAACACAACCAAAATCAACGCCATCAATTGAGAAACCCTAAAAACAATGGGAGAGAAATGAAATTTTGCCGGCATGAGCATTCTTGATGAGCCTCCTCCACTGACTCATCTGAGGAGGTATTTAAAGGCTGCCATCACAACAGAAGTTTGGAATAAAACAATAATTAATTGATACACTACTCACCGATTTTTTAGGAAGGCAGAGAGCAACTCCACAACAACGTGAACCACACAGAGATTAAGAATAATAGATCAGTTCACTTCTAATTCATTAGTTCAATAACTAATTAAGAATAACAAAGCCTCACATGTTAGAGTAATCTAGCTAGTATAATGCAGTTATGAATTTTAGAAAAGGAAGCCAAAAAATCATTTTATTTACAGGAGCAAAACATTGGTAGTAAATAAAATTAATAGATAAAATTAGGACTCACTTGAGTAGATGTGATACCTCTTCATTTGTTTAATGAGAACTCAAAGCCCTTAAAGTTGATGATAGAACACATCCTAATATGTTGATAGGAATTGGACCTGGGAGCATGATTTGAATATGAGAAGTAATGCCACAATTTAAAAACATGCATGTTGCATCTTAATTGAAATATGCAATATGCATTTTAATCAAACTGTTTTACTGTAGGCTTCGGTTTAACCGAAATGCAACTTGCAGTTTAATCAAACTGCTGCCCGCAGTTTCTTGACTGCAAACTGCAATTCAAACCTTGACTATTGGTCCCTTGATTGTTTGGCCCTATCAACGATGTTACATAATACATTAGAAGCATATGGTTTAGCAAAACAAACTTCTCAAAACATTCATCATGGTGAAAAACCTTACGATTAATACTTAAATTTATCAGGTTATTTGAGTCACCCAGAAATCTGTGCAGAACTTTCAAGATTTCCCTACAACAAAGACTTGGGAACAAAATAAATCAAAAATAGCCCGAACACTATCATGTTGTTTTGCAGCCAGATGTTATGCATACTGAGCAAAGCGCAATAGATATAAGATTTTTACAAACCGAACTAAATAATATTAGTGAGAAGGAGACGATGAAGCCCGCATACCATTACAAATACTCTCTCCGAACAGAACTGTGGAGAGGGAGGGAGAGAGAAGGAGAGTGACAAATAGAATTCCCGCGACAACAAAAAACAATAGTTTAGACATTTTTCCAAACACCTTATAGGCAAGTAGAGATGCTCCATTGGATCGAAGAGAAGAGACAGCCCAAAATAATTTTGACAAATACACATGAGGTTAGCTGAGATGGGTAAGCTACCTTCTTTTGAGGAGAGTGGCGATGTACATCCGCAACCAGCTTTGGCGAGGCGTGGACAGAGGTGAAGAAATCGTCAGGCCATGAAAAGGCGAGATGATGTCGTGGCGGAAATGAGTTCTTGTCATGTACCGGTAGAATCATGGAGGCAGTGGAGATTCCGTGAAGGCAGAGAGCTTTCTTCCTGCAGCAAGGTTCTTCGTGCTTTGGCGAGGCGTAGGAAGAGAGGAAGAAGACATCGAGTGAGAACATGACGGGATGATAAGAAATAAAGATTAATTGTGGCAGTGGATATTCAGGAGATGCGAACAACGATTTGACATGTGCGGCGGGAGAAAAAGGGAGGAAATGACAGAATGTCGAAAAGAGCCATTAAATCTAAAATAAAGGAGAGCTTTGAGAGGGCATTCTGGTCAAGAAATGCTACTCTCTCCACGCCCTCTCTTCTCTTTCTCATCATGTGTCCTACCTATACAATATATATTAGTTAATATATAATATATATCATCATTATTATACCCACAGCCCCTCTCTGTAATATAATATATAACATATTTCATCTACATATCCCGTCTCTTTCTAATATAATATATATGATATCCTGCCACATTAATATGTCATGATTTCTTCAACAAACATTTAATGCTTCTCAGAAATTTTATAGCCAGATGTAGCCAGAAACGTTCATCTTTATTAAGAGCAGAACACTCATTTTTATTAACTGAGCCGGTGGAAAGACCAAAAAGTCCTTAAGTTAAAACTCAAAACATGTTTTAATGAGGGCATTTTCGAATATAAATGTTACACCATGAGATGATTAAGGGTTTGCTTATATAATAAAGATGTACCGTGACTGTGGAGTAGTTATGGTTTGCTTTTACCGCTATACTTCTATTTCTCATCTTGGCCTACAGGTTATATGATCGTATAAGCCGACATAATCTGTGTGTTGCGGTGTCGACTAACCCGTGCATTAGTGTCACCGTAAGACGGCGGTTCTGCTCATAAGACGCGGTAGCCTCCTTGGTAAGGGGGAGGGGGGTCTTACATGGTTCTTGCATAGTCTTTGTTCTATGTCATTGCTGTGTATATAATCTAAATAAAAATAAAGATAAAAGATGAAAGCTGATCTAACACAGGATCTTTGGTTCATGGGTTAACTTGTACAACAAGGAATCCAAGCTCTGTTACCAATTGAAAGTGAGCTGTTAGATCAGGAATACTCTAGAGGGGGGGATGAATAAAGTATTCAGGTTTTATAAAATTTTCAATTGATTTTATCTAGTACAAGAATAAAATTAAAAGCATAAATAGCAAACCTAACAACTAACACAGCCACAACAAGAAACAAAAGAATAGGGCAATTCAGACAACACAAGAATTTATAGTGGTTCTCCTAAACTTGGGTACATCCACTCTTCTACCACCCTGGTAGGAATCCACTCAGATTTTTGATCAGGTGCCTGACACCGATGAGCTTTTGATCAAGTGCTCAAAAACCAATCATCAAGTCTTTTGGTCAGGTGACTTGCAACAAGAAATAACTTTTGAAGGGAGTTATAACCCTTTATATAGTGAAGGCGATGAGAGATGATATTGTCTTCTCTTTCTCAATATACAACTGAGAAGACTTGTGGATATTGATTTTAGAAAAGGCTCCCCCTGAGGTATATAATCGTTCAGAGAGATGGAGCTTTGCTGCAGGGTGATAGGCCTTCAGTAGTTCAGGCTTGATCAGCAGCTGTTCAGGAACTTTTTTGACAGATAAAGTTGTAGTTGTCCTTTGAAGTGTCCTGGAGTGTTGAAGACAGAAGACTCTTAATTTTGATTTGTTGTTCTTCTTCTTCAGATAGCTGATGATCTTCAGATAAATGGCTTCTTTTCTGTATCAAAAATCTATAGAAGAAAGTGCAGAGAGTTTCTTGATTCAGTCTGATTGCCTTTTTCTCTATGTGTCTATCTATCTTGTTCAGTCCATCTGTAGGAAGAAGAGAGAAAATCTCTTTTTTTGTCAAAGATGGTCTTTCGAAATTTGAAATCCTCTACAATCAATGCTGACGGCCTTGAGAATAAACAGCATTGAATTATTTCCCCAACTGTCCCATGGAAAAATGACACAATAATCCTGGAGATCATAATCAATGCTCTGTCTAACGGTTATATTTCAGGGAATATTTGAGCATTAATTACTCAGGAATTATTGCAGTAAGAAGGGGACAAAAGGATGGAAAATAACTAAGTCTGGATTCGTCGAACTGATAACAAAAATCATCGAGCTGAGTTCCCAGTTCGTCGAGCTGAGTTGCTGAGTTTGTCGACCAGACGACTTTTGTTCATCGAGCTGAGTTCCAATATCGTCGAGTAAAGAGCAGAACTATATTCTCTATAAACTTTGCCTTTTCTGTGTATGGAGTTCATTGAGCTGATAACTAGTTTCATCGACTGAAGTTCAGCAAAATATTTCTGGACTTAGAATAATTTCAGATGCTTCTAGATGAAAGTGATGAAGTGAAGTATCCAGAATTCGTCGATCTAAGAATTGGTTTCATCGAGCTGAGGACCACTAACTGCTGCTGGATAACTCTTCCTATTGTTGTCAGAGTTTGTCGAGCTGAGAATTAAGTTCGTCGACCAAAGTCTGACTTTGGATTTAGAATAAAGAGATGTTTTCTGATCTTGAGGTGTTAAAGTATAGTGTCCAAAGTTCATCGACCTAAGTACCAAGTTCGTCGAGCTCAGCTCAGAGAATTTACTCTGAGATCGTCGAGCTGAACAAGACTTTCATCGAACTGCGTTCGATGAATGTGGAACTCATTTTACTTAGTATGAAATCTGTCGAAGTCTTGAGTCTCTAGCAGTGTTGATGACTGGTCCTTGCAGTGTTTATTCTAAGGACTTGGCCTAGACTGTAGGACAGAACTATGACCCTAGCTATATATGTTGGGTCAAATGATCCTAACCTAGTGAACCTCGCCCAAATCAAACTAGGGATCCAATAGTTTTTTCATTAAAAATGGCAGATTCAATGGAATTTGACAGCACACGCCCTGGTCACGGCTGTGACCCAAAGTACACGGGCATGTCCTTGCAAATTTTGGCAATTTTTCCTGAAAATTTCAGAAAATCAAAATAAACTTAAGTTAGAAATATTTACAAAAAAAGTAACAATTTATTAAAGAAAATTAACTAAAAATAACAAAATGAAACTAATACGACTAATTCAATGTACATAAAAATAGATATATTTACAACTCATCAAATACCCCCATACTTAAGCTTTTGCTATTCCAGAGCAAAAGTTGGAGATGAACTTATAAGTAATTAAAAAAATTCTAAGCTTTTCTACCGCTTGAATTAATTTAAAGAAAGATCAAAATGAATATCTGGGGTATAAGAGTTAAATCCTAAAAAAATATGATACAAATTTAAATAAAGGAAGGGTTTCAGCAAAAGACTCTGATATAATCGAATAGATAGCAAAAAATTTTATTTGTTTGACTAACAAAACTAGATTGGATTATGAAAACTTTAGCTTAAAAGAATTATAGGAAATAATGAAATTTACAAATTATGTTCTCAAAAAGATTTTAAAATTAAATCTAGAATCTTTTGAAATTGGCGGAGTAGGATGTCATGGTATATGAAGAAGGCTTTGGTTTAGAGGCGAGGGTATATTTTTTCGCTCGAACCTCTAATGGATTTTTTTTTGGTTCAAAGATGTATGTTAGGAAAACGAAATCTTATTTTCCATAACTTAATATTTTTTTTAACAACTTCATAATAATCCAATGTGTATGTATAAGAGAAATGAATTTTATCCTCTTATTCCGTAACATATATTCTTTTAAAATATTGAATGCCTATGTTTACGGAACGAAATCTTATTCTCATTGACATAAGATCTTTTAAGGATCAAAATCATGTCAAATATGACAGGAAAAAAGTGATAGTTTTTCATTCAAAAATAAAATTAGATTTAATAAAAAGTTTTTGAGAGCAACCTTTATAAATTAAACGTTCCTATATTACAAAAAAAAGCTTGGAGTTAAATAATTGAAATCTAAGATCGTTATTTCTAACATAATAAATGTACAACTATTTAGATAAGTAGAAGTAATTCTGAAAACAAGTCTCTATCTAAATAAAAAAAAGTATACGAAATTCTTTAAATCTTAACCCCAAATATATAAATCTATCGATCTTCAATTAATAAACGAATAGTAAACAAAGAATTAAAAGAATTCGCTTATAAATTAACTCGCAACTAAATTTTTGGAGGGCGAAAAGGGTTAAGGTTGAGATATTCGATTTATTCATTAAAAAATTTTTTTTTTGGGATTTTTTAAAGTTTTTATCATTTTTTTGTATTTTTGATTTTTATCTTTTTTTTGATATTTAGAGTTATGCCCTTTTTTGGGATTTTTAGTTTTTTCTAAACGTTTTTGAGTTTTTAGTATATTTTGATAAGTTATTTACTAGAAAGGGGAGAGAAAGAAGTGTAATTTACAAAACGATAGTGGGGAAAGTGAGAGAATATTTTGGTTTACAAAGAAGAAGAGAGGCAGGGGGGGGGGGGGCAGAAAGAATTTTCTTACAAAAAAATGTACAAAGTAAAAAAAACTTGATGGCCCGCGAACAGACTCTTATTTAGTTGGTTGGTTCGATTAGTCGAACGCCGCGGGTTTGCTAAAAAGCGAGCATTTACAAATAAGAAAAGTGGGGGAAAAGAGAAAGAAGTTATTTTTTTGTTTTAAAAAAGAAGAAGAAGAGGGGAAAGAGAGATTGTTTTTTAACAAAAAGTTTTTACAAAGTAAAAACAATTTTTTGAACGTTTTGTTTTATAATTTTTTTGTGATTTTTGTGTTTTATGATTTTTATTTTTAGTTTTTGATTATAAAAACAATAAAAAATTTTTGATTTTTTGATTTTTGTAATTTTTTAGTGGTTTTTGTGTTTCGTGATTTTTGTGTTTTACGATTTTTCTGAGTTTTTGATTATAAAAACAAGAAATTTTTTTTGATTTTTTTATTTTTGTAATTTTTTTGTATTTTTGGATGAGTGCAGAAAATATAATGCAGAATTGTAAACTAAGAATACACCCCCATACTTAAATCCAATATTGTCCCCAATGTTGCAAGCTAAGTATGCAGAGCGATAATATACAAAAATAAAATATGCACAAAAATAAAAAGGAGGGTAGAAGCTTCCCAAAGACGAGTTCGAGGAGGCCCGGGGTTGATACCCCGCATTATTAAAAAGAAAATAAAAATAACAGAAAAATGGAAAAGATAAATTCGGCGAAAAGGTTGTGGGCGGTAGGGGGGTAAGTGTGTGTAACTCGATGCTAACGTCTTAGCTTAGGAGTGCGATGAAATGGCGATCCCCTAACGCGCACAAAAGCGTAAAGCGCTCCGAAGCGACAAAAGAAATATATAAAATTTTGTAATAAAATAAAATTTATTGATTTAAAGTTGTTTTTTTATTTTTCTGTTAAAAGTTTTGTTTGGATTTTTAAAATAAAATAAGTTTAAACAAAGTATATATACGGGGATGTTATTTTTTGTAGGAGATTTTTTTTGGTGTTTTGAAGAAGGTTTGTTATTTTTTAGTTGGTTTGTAGGTAGATTTTTTTTTTAGTTTATGTGTTTTTTTGTTTTTAGGTTTTTATAGTTTTTAGTTTGTTGCGTTTTTTATAATTTTTTTGGGTTTTTAGTTAGAGTTTTTTTGTTGTTGTTGTTTTTGTTAGTGTTTTATTATGAAACGAGGTTATTTTATTTGTGTGTTTGTAGATCATAATAACATAAATTTTTTAAGTTTTTGTTTGTTTTTTTAGTAGTTTTTTTTTGTTTAATTTTTAAGTTTTTATTAATAATACTTATTATTAATTTTAATTTTTGTTGGTCATTTTTTTTGTATATATAAAATAGGTAAAATTAATATTATTTCAGAGTTCAAAATAACGACTCGAAATTTCCCCGACAACGGCGCCAAAAACTTGATGGAGGTTAAAACTCCAAAAATTATTACGAGCTCGCGGCGCCCCGCGCGGTTATATTTAAGAAAGAGCGGATTTGGTTTTATTAAGAAAACGGGGCACGCAGATTTATTATTTGGATATAAAACAGGTGAAATTGAGTTTTAACGAAAGTAGGCAAGTGCACCTATCGTGTGTATCACAGGATATTCAGGTTTGATTATTTCTACTCTTCCATAGAGAGGACTATTATTTTACCGATAGTTTTTATCTTGCCAAGATATATGTTTTATATATAAAAAAGGCAAAAATAAAGGCAGAAAAAAAAGCATAATTGGTGGAGCCGATGACGAGCTTAGTGCGACCTCATCGAATTAAATTTGAACTAAAATAAACTTTTAATAAAAAGAGATCCTAAGTTTCAAATTAATTAAGCCGGAGACTTGGCCGTGTAAGTTCCACTAAAATGAGCTCACGTAGCTATAGGGATATCGCTCACCTGAACGCTCAGACTATTCGACCGGGCTCTCGTCCGACGAAGGATTCCTATTAACGCCCGCATTACGCTAAGAACCCTGCTATTGGGTGAGAAACCCAATCCGGTAGAGTTTGCGCACCTCCTCTCTCGAGGGTAAGTGCAGAACTCTCTTTACCGAGAGGCGATCAGTCCATACGCACGGCCTCTCGGCTAGCTAGCGTATGGACTACGGAAATAGAGACCACACATCAATTATGTGGTTCTACGCTTCGTAAACCATAGGCAAACCTTAAGTAATTTTAATTAATTAGAAAAACAAGACCTTTAATTATTTAAAGCTATTTTATCTATCTCAATGCTCTTCGATACTGAGGGCTAAGATCGGTTAGCCACTCATCGGAATGAGGATAGCTTGCGATGAAAGCAAGAAAATAAAGCAGAAAATAAAGAGTAAAGGAAAGCTGTAAAGGAAAGCAGTAAATTGCAAGTACTACTCAAATGAGTAGGACTGAAATGAAAGAAGTAAAAGACAAGTCCCGGCTCAAATGAGTGGGCGAGACAAAATAAAGCGAGTCCTACTCAAACGAGTAGGACAAAATAAATACATCCATGCACACACTCTATAGAAAGTAAAATTCACACATGCACTCGGCATAAAATTAAAACACTCTCACTCTGCTGAATTGAAAATGCACACACACTACATGAAGTAAAACACACTCACTCGACTTGAATTTAAACACAACTCTACAGAAATAAAACACTGCGCCATTTAACTCTTAACGAGTAGGCGGAAATAAATGCGCACACACACACGCACTCTACATAATTGAAATAAAGCTATGAATATTAACTCATACACGCACGCACACGAGCGAAGAAAATAAGAAAAACTAAGTTTCCGAAAAATTAAAACAACTGCATTTCTACCGCTGGAATGCGGTAGAAATGCATAAAAAGTGAAAATAAAAATTAAACGAGCGAAAAGTTTTGCAAATAAATGCAAAATGAAAGTGCTCAAAAAATTAAAACGAATACATTTCTACTGCTATAATGCGGTAGAAATGCGTAAAAAGAAGTCAGAAAAATAAAATAAGCAAAAAGTTTTTGAAATAAACATCAAAATGAGAATGCTTGAAAAATTAAAACGATAACGTTTTCATTCTTATGATTTTATAAAGGAGCTTTGATGATTTTTGTTGCTAACAAGTAATAATTCAATGTGATTTCATTCTACATTCTAATACAATTATGTAGATGGACTTAACTAGATTGAATTAGCATTCAGACAAGCGCACCTATCAATCGTAATATATGGGAAATCTATATCTCGTGTCATATTCCACAGGGTCGTTTCAACTATTCGTACTCACCCTCCCTTTATTTTCATACCTCTAAACAAAAGTGATATTTAAACTACATTAACCTAACTATGACCAATTAGATGATTCAGTGTTGGAGAAATAAAAATGATAACAACATGAAGCTTTTAAATAATTACATGAACAAATCCACTTATCAATTCAATTCTAAGCGATCATGACATGAAAAGAGTGTTACATTTGTGCAATGTAAAAGTTAATTTTTCATCAAAATTCTCTCTCGAGCAATTCCAAATCTAAACCTAAGATAGTAAATTTTCTCTCGAACAATTCACAACACTCAAGTTCGCAATAAACAAAATACCTTTATTATTACATAAATTCATGGATTTTATTTCTAAATTAACATGAATCCTTTTATCCGTGTTCTAATTTTCCAAACAGAATATCTCTCGATCATAGAGTTTGAAATACAAAGGGAATTATCATCACAATATGAACATACCAAAATCATTGCAAATAACCAATTTCTCAATCTAGCCAATTGCAAATTTTGTAAAATAAATAAGTAATTAAAAGGGATGATTAAACTCTTTGTTTGATTGCATAAACACAAATAAAATACTACAAATATAACATAAACAAAGTGATACATGATTACTAGAATGTTCAAAGAAAAATTCATGCAAATTAAAACATAAATTGAAGATGGATCATCAAGAGAAAGGAAGGATTCAAAGGGTTAATGATTAAATAAAATTACATATGAAAATACCCTTCAATCCTCCTTGTCTTGGATGCTCCTCTTCGGCCTCCAGCAGTTCTCCAATCCAGAAATGATCCAAAAAGTTCTCTACAAATTTTTCTACAGGAAATTTATAGTTCCCTTGCAAACAGGTCGGACACGGGGTCGCACACGGCCGTGTGGCAGGCCGTGTGGACGGTTCCTAAGCGGTTCCTGGGCGGTTCCCCACGAGAAGGCGTGTCTGGTCGTGGGCCGTGTCAGATGACACGGGTAGGGACACGGCCGTGTGGTCGGCCGTGTTCCCCAGCCACGGGTTGGTCGGCAGCCGTGTGCAAAGATGACACGGGTATGCACACGGGCGTGTGCCATACCGTGTGGGTTCCAGCGTCTACGCCAAATTCTTCAGCTCCAGGTGCATAGGACACGGGTAGGCACACGGCCGTGTGTCTGGCCGTGTGCACCAAATTTTTGTCCTGTCATCAGCCATGTTGACTCCGTGAACTCCTCTGTTTGCTCCGAGACTTTTAGGTCCATTGGTTGGCATTACCTGCAATTGAAAAATGATAGACTCAGTAAATGGTTTATTATAAGAACTGCCAAAGACTTCTAAATACGCTCTTCTATCTATGATACGACAATTTCTTTGCTATTATCATGAAATCAACACAAAAGGGGCAGGAAATGGCAGATATGATTACAATTATGATAGTAAAAAGCCTATCATAATCGTACTCATCAAATACCCCCAGACTTAGATGTTTGCTTGTCCCTAAGCAAACTAATTCAAACACCTGGGTTACCATTAAATAATTTTGCCTCCGCACACTGGTTGCTATGAATTTAAGAGAACTTTGATGATGTAATCGCATATGAAATAATTTAGCAGACTTTTCTAAATCTAAATTTATCTTAAAATTCCTCTAATATATCATTTTAACTATCTCTCACTCGCTTTTAGACATAAAAGTATAGTCATCTTTAACAAATATGAGGAGAAAATAACAATCTCTATAAGATACATATTAGCATTTCAAAACTTATAAGTACTCTTACTGATAATCATGAGCTTACCCTTTTTACACCCTCATCACAGCACAATTTAGAATTAGTAAGGTTGGATCCTTAGGACTTGAATTTTGGTGTAGCCTTTTTGGCTAGGATAGAAGATTAAAGGTGAGGTAATGAAGGATAAGTTTGATGAATTTTTCACACCTAAATCTTGATTGAGCCTTATGTTGGAAGATACCTTAACATATTTCAATTTTTTGTAAACACTCCCAGACTTTGCAATTTGTATATTTCCCATATTTTGAAGGGTACTCTATTTTTATATATATATTTAACCAAGGGACCATAGTAGGGATCATTCCAAGTGGGTGCAAGTATACACGCACTCAGGCCACATATCACTATGTCTTTTTTTTTGGTTCAAAGTAGGGATCATTCCAAGTGGGTGCAAGGATACACGCACTCAGGCCACATATCACAATGA
Source organism: Platanthera guangdongensis (assembly GCA_039583875.1). Taxonomy (NCBI): domain Eukaryota; kingdom Viridiplantae; phylum Streptophyta; class Magnoliopsida; order Asparagales; family Orchidaceae; genus Platanthera; species Platanthera guangdongensis. Next base: position 139,641,349 of record CM077163.1, on the reverse strand, counting down.
ACAAATCATTCCAAGCAGGCATCAATGATAGGTGTGCTAATAGGTAAGGATTTGACCTTGGTGAATTTTAATAGTAGAGCATCAAAAGGATGGAGATTAGGTTCAAATTGGGTGCGCAAGGGTATCATGTTAAAGGTGTTGGGATAACAAGGCTCAAGCTATCCAATAGGAGGCCTAAGTCATTTCCGCCCTTACTAATTAACTTATGTAATGTTTTGAGGAATGCTAGAGGGTGAGTCCTAGACATCAATATGGAGTAATTTTTAATTTTAAAACCCTAATACCAAATTATAAAAATGTTACACTCATCGACTCACTTTATTATAGATAAATATATTTTCTAAAATAGAGTGTTGGATAGTTACTAATATAGAGGAGTAATCTTAAAATTAAATTATATAGAGAAAATTAAGCTAAAAAAAAATTTCTATGCTTAATTACGAAATCAACAAAGTTGAATACTTTATGAGTCTACATCAATTCATTTTAATCAGTGTGCGAAGGTAAATTAGATATTTATAATCCCACATGAATGAATAATGAGAGCTTAAAAGATCAACAAAATTAATTTGTAGGGGGAGGTATAACAAATTGAGTATTATGATAGGCAGATTAGGATCAATTGTAATCACATGAATAACCATTCTACCCCCAGACATAAATTTTGCAATGTCCTCAGTGCAAATTAAAAAGCGAACATAGAGTAATTTCATGATGAAAAAAAAAACTGCTATCATGATAAGTAGAAGAGCACAGTACAGAAACAGGAGCTGTAATAGAATGCACTGATATATAATAATCGACAGAACAGAATACACTGATATATATAAAAAAAATTTTACAAGATACGATACATGAAGATAGCACTACAACGATACATATCAGAAGTACTAATGGTGGCCTGTCGAATCATCCGGGAAGGAAGGCGGTGCTGGAGCTGGCGGCTGGCGAGGGGCGATCCCAAGGTGGTCTCTAATCTGTGTGAGGAGATCCTTAATTTCCTGATGTTCCTCCTTAATTTCCTGAAAGCGTGGCGAGAGCTCGGTGTCCAATTTCCCCGGCAACGGCGCCAAAAACTTGATGATTTTTGTTGCTAACAAGTAATAATTCAATGTGATTTCATTCTACATTCTAATACAATTATGTAGATGGACTTAACTAGATTGAATTAGCATTCAGGCAAGCGCACCTATCAATCGTAATATATGAGAAATCTACATCTCGTGTCGTATTCCACAGGATCGTTTCAACTATTCGTACTCACCCTCCCTTTATTTTCATACCTCTAAACAAAAGTGATATTTAAACTACATTAACCTAACTATGACCAATCAGATGATTCAGTGTTGGAGAAATAAAAATGATAACAACATGAAGCTTTTAAATAATTACATGAACAAATCCATTTATCAATTCAATTCTAAGCGATCATGACATGAAAAGAGTGTTACATTTGTGCAATATAAATGTTAATTTTTCATCAAAATTCTCTCTCGAGCAATTCCAAATCTAAACCTAAGATAGTAAATTTTCTCTCGAACAATTCACAACACTCAAGTTCGCAATAAACAAAATACCTTTATTATTACATAAATTCATGGATTTTATTTCTAAATTAACATGAATCCTTTTATCCGTGTTCTAATTTCCCAAACAGAATATCTCTCGATCATAGAGTTTGAAATACAAAGGGAATTATCATCACAATATGAACATACCAAAATCATTGCAAATAACCAATTTCTCAATCTAGCCAATTGCAAATTTTGTAAAATAAATAAGTAATTAAAAGGGATGATTAAACTCTTTGTTTGATTGCATAAACACAAATAAAATACTACAAATATAACATAAACAAGGTGATACATGATTACTAGAATGTTCAAAGAAAAATTCATGCAAATTAAAACATAAATTGAAGATGGATCATCAAGAGAAAGGAAGGATTCAAAGGGTTAATGATTAAATAAAATTACATATGAAAATACCCTTCAATCCTCCTTTTCTTGGATGCTCCTCTTCGGCCTCCAGCAGTTCTCCAATCCAGAAATGATCCAAAAAGTTCTCTACAAATTTTTCTACAGGAAATTTATAGTTCCCTTGCAAATAGGTCGGACACGGGGTCGCACACGGCCGTGTGGCAGGCCGTGTGGACGGTTCCTAAGCGGTTCCTGGGCGGTTCCCCACGAGAAGGCGTGTCTGGTCGTGGGCCGTGTCAGATGACACGGGTAGGGACACGACCGTGTGGTCGGCCGTGTTCCCCAGCCACGGGTTGGTCGGCAGCCGTGTGCAAAGATGACACAGGTATGCACACGGGCGTGTGCCATACCGTGTGGGTTCCAGCGTCTGCGCCAAATTCTTCAGCTCCAGGTGCATAGGACACGGGTAGGCACACGGCCGTGTGTCTGGCCGTGTGCACCAAATTTTCGTCCTGTCATCAGCCATGTTGACTCCGTGAACTCCTCTGTTTGCTCCGAGACTTTTAGGTCCATTGGTTGGCATTACCTGCAATTGAAAAATGATAGACTCAGTAAATGGTTTATTATAAGAACTGCCAAAGACTTCTAAATACGCTCTTCTATCTATGACACGACAATTTCTTTGCTATTATCATGAAATCAACACAAAAGGGGCAGGAAATGGCAGATATGATTACAATTATGATAGTAAAAAGCCTATCATAATCGTACTCATCAAGCTTAAAAAGTGGATATAAAGCAGAAAAGAACAAAAAGATTTACATCCTAATAAAAAAACTAAGTTAAAGAAAAACAAACCATTTTAAGCCATCATTATAAACTCATAAAAATGAATATAAAAAGAATGAAAAAACTAAACTATGAAAACTATGAAATCTATTTAAGCATAAAACTAAACTCATACACGCACACACCCGTTTTAAAGACAAGAAAAATAAAACTAAAAAAAGAAATATAAGATTGCAAAGGGTGGGCACATAGATGAAATTCAAAACATTGTAATGCGGAAAAACTACATTTGTATTAAGACTAAAAGAGGGTTACAAAGGTAAAACTAAAACAAAAGAGTGAGAGGGAGAAAATCCCATTACATAGATTTAAAATACATCTAGGCAGCACCTCCCCATACAAAATGGATCCAAAAAGTGGAACAGGAATTCATACAGCAGCTGGCTATTTATATAAGAAATTTCATGGAACACGCCCTCTGACACGGGCGTTTCAGGGGGGGGGGGGCATGTCAGTACTTTTCATTATTCGATCCTCCAAATTGATGATAAAGTTGACTTCGGCTGAAAACGTGGCGGTCATGCCCCAGGTCACGGGCGTGACATTGGGCGTGTCGGCGAGGTTGAACTGGGCGCGAGTCGTGTCGAAAAGTCGCTGGTGCGGTCTTGTCGTCCAGGTGGACGAGTACAAGCCCGTGTGGCATCTTGACACAGGCGTGTCGGGTCGGGTCGACGAACGTTGAACGCGATTTCATCGAGCTGGATGGACCCGGGTCTCAGTCACGGCCGTGTCATTTGACACGGCCGTGTTGCTGGGCATGTCACATGATTTTTCTTCAAAAACGGCAGATTCACTAGAATTTGATGACACACGCCCTGGTTACGGGCGTGACCCAAAGTACACGGGCGTGTCCTTACAAATTTTGGCAATTTTTCCTGAAAATTTCAGGAAATCAAAATAAACTTAAGTTAGGAAATATTTATAAAAAAGGAACAATTTATTAAAGAAAAGTAACTAAAAATAACAAAAGGAAACTAATACGACTAATTTAATGTACATAAAAATAGGTATATTTATAACTCATCAAAGACGAGCAGAAGGGTAAACGGGATTATGCCCAGTACATCAAAATCCTTACTATAATGTCACTCGCGAAAGCTAACAAAACTAAACACTCACAGAACCAGAAGCGGGTGCTCCCGAGCTAGACTACCCCACCTCCATGTGCACCGTGCCCTGCGGGTGTTGCCTCTTCGGCTGCTACCTTTCTCCCATTTGAAGCCCATATAAAAAAATATGGTCCACTGACTGCTAGTCATAAGACTAAGCCAACTATCATCCCCGCCTCCCCCCCCCGCGACTCTTAGGCACAGGGTGGGAAGGAGGATAGGGAAGATATTGAGGTGGAGAAGTGTTAGAGCAGGTGGCAGAGGACCTAAACTAGCAGTGATAACACAGAGCTATAAATGTGTACAACAGTAATATTATAATACCAAAGTAACGCGGTAAAGTAAGAACAGTAAGAGAGCAAACTATATTGAAGAATAACCTTGACTTATATGAATGCCCATACAAACGTATAAGTTAAGGTGTCTTTTGCAAGGCTCCCATCATATAAGCTATCCTATACTAGGTTATATGATGGTCTGTCAGGTTTAATGCAAGTATGAGTGTTGTAAAATGTTAAGCAGATGAAATGCTATGTTCATAAAAGTGCAACTCACGCACACGACTCTATGCGCATAGACCATTAGTTTCCCCATTTTGGAGTTAGCTAAACTCTCAGGTACCTTGCATTGTGGCAAACGGAGGCAGTGGATCGGACCACCCCAGTACTTGGCCGGTATTCACGCCACTCAACTAAGACCTTTGTATGCCTCAACGTGAAGGACACACCACGAAGCCTCTTGTACCATGCTGGCAAAGCCACCAGTCTTTCTTTGGCTAAGTCTGAACCACACTTGCCGAGTCAATATACCGATGTTGGCTTGAATGACAGTCAAGTAATAAAGATCCACCACCTTATATTATGCACATGCAAACAAGAACTTCCAAGCCATAGGCTCCCAGGACTAACCCGTCAGTCAAACCACCTACTGAGCCATCGGCTTGCCGGGCTATCCTTCCCACAACTAAAACCACCGTGCATACTGCTCGAATGATAAAGTTAAACTATCAACCCTGTAACTAGAGGTGAGTGTAAGTGGAGTTTTAGTATAGACTAATTACTCTTGTAATCAATTTACTCTTACAATTTACGTTAACCTTGGACTGCCCAAGACATTCTAGTGAAGGGCTCTCGAGGGCACTAGGAACTATGATGGACTGAAGCCCAAAGCTCACTTTCTCAAGGTAATAATTATTATTGGTGTCTACCCATAATAAACCCCATTTTAAGTTCACTTAATCTAACCCAAGTGCATTTGACTCTTGAACTATTCCTAAGTGTATTTGGAGTCTCTCATCAGAGAAGTACGATCGTTCGTCGCTCCCAAGTACGACCTTAACCTAGCCAACCAAGCTCTCACAACCTGACCTACATTGATGACCTCAGTCATACACTACAGGTTAAGTACACCACATACCACTTTACACCATACCTATGTTCTCAAGATTCCCTGATATTTCTATTTTACTATGTGCAGACCTAGTGAGCTAAATGACATGCAAGAATGCTAACCCCCATAAATATTCATCTGAATGCCCTAAGATAATTACTTTGGGTCTATAGTGACAAGATTAGACTAAGTCCAGAAACTTGTAATTTTACTAATTTAATTTTCATTTATTTAAGTTTTCCCAAATTAAGGCCATATGTGATTTTGAACATGAAGTACTAGATTTACATAAGTTATGACCACCAAATATTTATGAACTCCAAATGACGACAATAAATCAGAGAATACCAACTTTCATAATTGTACATAAATGTTTTGGCCTTTAATTAATTAATCCACAATAAATCTAATACTTATGGATAAAGAAGGAAGTACTAAAATACTTCATGAGAAAATTATGGAAAAATTACTAAATATTAAGGGTGACCAGAGAGGACCTCTGACAAAAGATCATAATTTACTAAGCTCATTAGATACCAAAATAAAATTAAATAAATTTACTTAGAAATATGCACCGTGTGAAACAACCCCAGTAAACAGACTTCCAAAAATTCCACAAAAATTTATAGTGCTCTACAATGTCATAAAATATCCTTTGACTAAATTGCTTGAGTTTCCAGTATGAGGTTAATTCATAAGAAATTCCTAAATAGATAGAGCAACTTGATAGGTTGTGAATGAAGTACTACAAATATTAATCTAAAAATTCATACCAAAATTTCTAGAGCTTTGTTATTATATTATGTCATAACTGACAAAATCTCATGCAATTTAAATGTTAGAAAGTCATATATAAAAATTCTTCAAATAAACCTATGATAGTGCGCTTTATGAAGTAACCTACTTGTAAACTCATCCCAACGTCATGTAAAAAATTCCAGAGATAAATATGACTATAAAAATGACTCCTACCATCATCCCATGGAAAATCGAAGGTCATAGGACCCCTAAGTTATTCCTTAATGTGCAAGGGCGTAATTAGGCACAAAGTAATTTAAGTGTGGTGCAAGAGTCCAAATACCACCTACAATAACCCTAGGGTATTACTCCACCCTAGAAACCCATGGGGTAAACCCCAAGTCCAAATAAGGACTAAACACCCTAAGTCCTTCACAAACCCTAACAAACCCAGTCCAAGGCTTGGACTAGGGCACTAGGGCTCAACCACCCTAAACCATCCCGAACTCTAATAGAGGGTGACCGTACTGACCTTGTGACTCTGGCCAGAGCCCCAACTCCTTTTGGTGAGGATTGGCCCCTCCATGCCCCAGGAATCCTAAACACTAAACTCACTCATATGGGCCCAAACTTTAGTCACATCAAAACCAAATCAAATCATGCTCAAATGGGGTGAGATTTTGACTAGTGACTCTTGATGACCCCTAAGAACATCCACCAGAGCTTTGGGGGTTGGTGAGGTCATTATTTCCCATAATTAAACTATGCAAGGATTATTAAATTTTTACAAAAACTATAGAAAAGTTTTTTTCAAAAAATTCTCATTTTTGGATATGTCCTAGGTATAGATAAGTTTGAATAACTACCCAAATTTCAGGTCATTTGAACATGTGGTTAAGTGGGGGCACCTTTTTTAATCTCTGAGTAGCCCTAAGTATAGATTTCACCATTTTGGGTGCTGAGGTCAGACCACTGATCCAAATTGGTTGAAAAAAATTTAAATTAAAATAGACCTCAATGGCTACACCTTTGGTGTTGATCACTTTTTTTGTAGAAGTATCTAAGAATTTTTAATAAATAGAAATATTAACTGAAATTAATGAGACAGAAAATCAAATTAAAGGAATTATATAATCCTAAGTTTAAATCGGAGGCGGCACAAATCTTGGCGCAAATTGTGCTGCAGCTGGTCATCTTCAACCTCCAACATACGGTTGAGATTGCGCCATCCTGGAGCCCTTTCCAAGTGCTACTACCGGCCACTCGACCATCTCATCGGCCGGCTACCCGGCTGTCTCCTCGGCCGGCCACTTGTAACGCCCCGAAACTCAAAAGAGCGACGGGGGAAGTTTTGGACCAGATTTGGAATCTGGCAGTAGGCACACGGCCTAGGACACGGGCGTGTCCCAGGGCGTGTCAGACTGGAGTCGATGACTTGGCTGCGAAGTCGACGAATTTCGATCGACACTATGTCGAGACATGGCACACGGCCTGAGACACGGGCGTGTCTCAGGGCGTGTCAAGCCCCTGTCGACGATCGACCCGGGGTGTCTACGATTTTCGCTCGACGAAGTGTCGAGACGGGGCACACGGCCTGAGACACGGGCGTGTCTCAAGGAGTGTCGAGCCCGTGTCGACAACTGGCCCGGGGTGTCGATATTTTCGCTCGACGATGTGTCGAGACAAGGCACACGGCCTAGGACACGGGCGTGTCCAAGGCCGTGTCGGGTGCTCGACGAACTTCACTCGACGAAGTGTCGAGACCATGTACATGGCCTGGAGCCTAGGTGTGTTTTGGTAGACACGAGCAAGGACACGGGCGTGTCCAGTTCCCGTGTAGGTCTCGGGTTATTTTCAGGCTAAATCGATGGGGGCACACGACCGACCACACGGCCGTGTCAGTTGGAAAACGGGCATGTCAGGTCGAACACGGGCATGTCGGATGCCCGTGTGCTTTTCCAGGTGCGTCGATTTTGACGGCGAATGGGAGACACGGCCCTGGACACGGGCGTGTGCCAGGCCGTGTTCGGTCCAGATTGTACATTTCAGGCCCGAATCAAAGCCGTTCGTTTCTTTAATTTGGGATCCAATGGCTGGGGGTTGTTCCTGATGTGATATACTCGGGATTGGACCTTTGAAACCCTCACTTTTTCTTGAGTGGTTATCTTTCTAAAGTATAGAGAGAGAGGAGAGCCAAGGGAGGAAGAAGAAGCTAGATCCGGCCATTGGAGGAGCTTCGAAGCTCCAAATCGCGAGCCGACTGCGGATCTACGGAGGCAAAGAGAGTGTGGTGCTTTTCATCTGCTTACTTTTCCATGTCGCCAAAGAAGAACGCTAGAGTAACGATTCTCTTCTTGAGCATGTGAAGCTCTCCTTCTTTGCATAGGAAGCCCGCTCTCGCGAGTTTGCGGTGAGTTGGAGGCATTCCTTCGGGTAGATATGTAAAGTCCCCGTTGTGTAGAGTCCATAAGCGAGAATGGACATAGGCATGATGTGTGAAGTCTACCCGGACATGTTGGTCTGGATCGGTGATGTTGCATTGCATAAATGCCGGAGAAGACTCCGTGCGATTGGTTGTTTTTCGGGTTTTTCTACACGGTAGACTGCAATAGGGAGCCTTGGGGATTAACCCAAAGGTGCACCCGGAAAACTGGGCGGATGTGTGATCTTGCCAACTTGGAGGCCTGAGAGCCAACTTGAACATAACTGAGTTATGTGAAATGTGTGACGGAAATGGGACTCGGGAGAAGTTTGACCCGCACATATGGCTTAAACTGTCATTGCGATGTGAGCACGGGTTAGATGGAACCGTACCCGTTCTATGTCGTTCGGTTAAAGAGACCTAAGGGTACGTGGCACTTGTCGTTGGCATAGATTAGGGTCTTCGGCGGTTTATGGCTTAAATTGACATGACCCAGGCCAAGAAGACAAAATGCTCATAGGTTTGGCTGTCAAAGTGGCGGTGGTGAGTCCGGAATGTCTATGGCTTTAACTGACCTGATATTGGCCGGTTCACCGAGAATGTGCCCTGAGAGCACGAGGCGTGTGGCCGTGCGAGCCAACGCCTGTGATGAAATGTATATTGATATACTGCTTGGTTGTGCTAATAAGTGCAGGGAAGGAGCATCGCCGCCCCGAATTGGGGCGGGATCGTTATAATTTGGTCAACATTGCTGACCGTTGCCTTTGTTTGCCACCGTGCGGTGGTTTTGTTGCTTGCAGGTACTGCTGGACCAAGCGATCAATAGCGGGCTAAAGCCCAAATTGCGAAGCCGGCCCTCGAAGGCCTAATTGGAGTGTTTACTGCTTTTACTCATGTATGACCGGCCTGCGTGCCGTGGTTTGTAAAACATGTAATATTGAAGTAAAACATTTTGTAAGGCCTTACGGCTTGTACTCGTGTATGTACGACATTCCTATTTGATATTAGTGGACATTCATGCTTTTGTGCTCGATTCTTTATTGCAACTTATTAAACTTCTTCCGCTAGAATGTTCTGTGTAGGACGTTATGATTGGTTGGATGGTTTCCATGAGTAACCACCCGTTCTGTCTGTGGTATATGGCGTCGGGCCACGGCCGGACCTATTGCTATATGCTATGCGACAGATAGGGGGTGTTATAATTTGGTATCAGACTACTGGTTTTGGTCGGGCTTAAAATGTATTCGTGGACGAATTCTTTTTAAGGGGTGGTGAGCACATGTGTGTGCGTCATCGTTATAACAGTAATAGAACCCATGAATGCCCACTTAGGAATGAAAATACACGTGTTTGGGGAACCTGCGTGTTCCTATAATTGCTATTTGCAATTTTATTTGGTCGCTTAACGGTGTTTTGTACCACTATAGGTGACCAGAAGTGGTGCTGGGCCGTCGGAACGCCGAGTTTCTGAGGCTAGCAGTGCACCTAATGAAGCTCCTGCAACACCTCTATCGGCTGAGACCATACGATTAGTGGCCGAAGCAGTGTTGGCCATGATTAATGCGCAGCCTGCAAGACAAACGCAGCAGCCCGCTCCTGCGATGGAGCAGGTACCGCTGCAAGCGGCTGAGCTGAGGAGAGTGGAACAGGTAGTAGTGGAACCGGTGGTGCCAAGGAGGGCAACCGAGAGACAGCTCAAGCATGTCATGAGCTTTAATCCTCCGGTATTCTCGGAGTTGGGAACCCCATCTCCAGCTGAAGACTGGCTCTCCAGGGTTAAGAGAGTCATGACAGCAACGGAGACGGAGAAGTGGCAAATGACCACCACTGCTACGTTCCTTTTGGACGGTGAAGCGAGAATGTGGTGGGAAGGATTGGAGCTGCATATACTGAGAGGTATGCGACTTGTTGATGTCTCGATGGAGGAATTCTCAAGATTGTTCTTGGCTAGATACCTCCCTTCGGGGCAGAGGATAGCATTGGAGAACGAGTTCCTGAAGTTAGTTCAGGGTGAGAGGAGCGTGGATGAATATCTCCACGAGTTTACTCGTTTGATTCGATATGCTAGCTCCACCATCGCGGATAAGGAGCGTAACATGAATCGATTCTACGAAGGGTTGAGAGATGAGTTGAGGTTACTACTCTTGGGGCTGATGACGCAGTGTTTCTTGACCTTGGTCAATACGGCCCAGTCCTTGGAGAAAGACATGAAGAATGTTCAAGCGAAGAAGAACGTTGGTGAGAAGAAATCTGGGTTCAAAGTGCCGACTACTTCAAAGTCTGAATATCAAAGATTCTTCAAGAAGCATAAGACTTCGGGTCCAGCTCCTTCTGGTGCTTCTGGGGCGACTACGAGTCAGACCCCGGGCGCATGTTTTACTTGCGGAAAGTCGGGGCACTTTGCCCGCGATTGTTGGAGCGGACGTCCCAAGTCCGAGAGAAGGCCGGGAGCGACCTATGAAGAGAAGGGCAAGGCGATGGAGTCAACCGCGTCCCATTATGCTCCGGCCCAACCGAGGGTGTATAATCTTGGCCAACAGGAGGCCATCAAACAGGCGGATGTGGTGACAGGTACAGTTTAATTATAGCAAGTTAATTTCTTTAAATACTTGTTATGCACATGTTACCTTACCACTGCTTGTTTAGGATTTGTTGTGATTTGTGAAAATCCGGCAAGAGCACTCTTCTATATGGGAGCTTCACACTCCTTCTTGTCCGAAGGATTTATATCACGCATCGGAGTCCCTTCTTCGATGACGAATGATAAGTTGGATGTGTTGTTGCCCAATGGGTGTTCGATGCGCGCGGATAGATTCTGCGGTGTTAAGATTCGTATTGGGAATCAGGAGTTCGATCTGCAAGCGTCGTTACTTCTGTTGGTGGAGTTCGACGTTATATTTGGCATGGACTGGCTCTCGGAGCAGCATGCCTATATTGATTGCTGTGGCAGGGAAGTCAAGCTGGGAGCAAGTCGTGAGACGACTTTTACGGGCTTAAAGGGGTCGAGCAAGACGTTGATGTCTGCTCTTCAGGTGGTGAAGGTGGTTCGTGCCGGTGCAGAACTGTTCTTTACACTACTGGAGGTTGCAATGCCGAAGCCCCCGTTGGATTGTATTTCAGTGATATCAGAATACCCTGATGTGTTCCCCACAGATCTTCCTGGATCCCCGCCTCAGCGGGAGATAGATTTCCTGATTGAGCTACTGCCAGGTGCAAAGCCTGTATCACGATCTCCGTATCGTCTAGCGCCTAAGGAAATGGCGGAGCTGAAGGTTCAACTGCAAGAGTTGTTGGAGCAAGGTTATGTGCGCCCAAGTTCTTCGCCTTGGAGCACGCCGGTCCTCTTTGTAAAGAAGAAGGACGTAAACTTGAGGCTTTGTATTGATTATCGGGAGATCAACAAGTTGACGGAGAAGAACAAGTACCTGATTTCCCGGATCAATGACCTTTTTGATCAGTTGGTCTGGTCGACGGTGTACTCGAAGTTAGATCTCAAGTCTGGGTACTATCAGCTGCGAATAACGGAGAGTGATATCCCGAAGACAGCGTTCAGTACGAGATACGGGCATTATGAGTTTACGGTCATGCCGTTTGGGCTGACTAATGCGCCGACAGTGTTCATGGGTTTGATGAGCAGGACCTTCAGGGAGTACTTGGACCATTTTGTGATCGTGTTCATCAACGATATTTTGGTGTACTCGCAAAGTGAGGAAGATCACTTCAAGCATCTTCATTTGGTTTTGAAGACGCTAAGGAGGAATCAGTTGTATGCCAAGTTCTCGAAGTGCGAGTTTTGGTTATCCTCAGTGGCGTTCCTCGGTCATATAGTGAGTGGGGAGGGTATTGCAGTGGATTCGACGAAGATTGTTGCGATACGGGAGTGGCCTGAGCTTGCTACGGTAGCGGAAGTCCGGAGCTTTCTGGGGCTTGCCGGCTATTATAGGAGTTTCGTAGAGAACTTCTCGCGGATAGCGTTACCTCTCACTACTTTGACGAGGAAGGAGAAGAAGTTCGTTTGGACGCCGAAGTGCGCTCGAGCTTTTGAGGAGTTGAAGTGTCGGTTGACCACGGCGCCTGTGCTGAGTTCGCCATGTGGGACCTAAGGTTATGAGATTTACAGCGATGCTTCGGGCAGCGGTTTGGGTTGCATGCTACTGCAACACGGAAGTGTAATAGCTTATGGCTCGAGACAGCTAAAAGTGCATGAAAGGAACTATCCGGTCCATGACTTGGAGTTAGCGGCCGTGATTTTTGCCTTGAAGCTGTGGAGGCATTATTTGTACGGTGTGAAGATTGATATCTACACCGATCATAAGAGTCTGAAGTATCTGATCGATCAGAAAGATCTGAATATGCGCCAGCGTAGGTGGATGGAGTTCCTGGGGGACTATACATTCAAGATCCACTACGTTCCTGGTAAGGGTAATGCGGTTGCGGACACGTTGAGTTGCCGAGCCCCAGCTCAAGACAATTGGCTATCGATGCATGATGAGCGGTTGGTGCGGGAGTTGGAGGCGTTGGAGATTGTTTGTGTAGATAAGCAATCAAGTGCTGAAGAAGTACTGAATTGGACTGAAGTCCAATATGACCTGGTTGATCGGTTTCGGGAGGCTTTGGATTTGGATGTCCATATGAAGCAGTTCATGGTAGAGGCTCTAGATGGGTCAAATTCCCCATTCGTGGTGGAGGACGGATTGCTTTGGAAAGACGGTCGTCTGTGCATCCCAAGTGTCGGCAATTTGCGGGTGGAATTGTTGTACGAGGCACACCATACCAAGTACTCAATTCACCCGGGGAGCACGAAGATGTACCGCGATGTAAAGAAACTGTTTGGTGGCCGGGTTTGAAGAAGGATGTGGCGCTCTACGTAGCGAAGTGCCAAACTTGCAACTTGGTGGGGGCCGAGTGCCAAAAGCCGGGAGGATTTCTTAAGTCCTTGGCTATTCCGGAGTGGAAATTCAATGACATCTCTATGGACTTTGTGCACGGTTTGCCAAGGTCGCAAAAGGGGAACGACGCCCTTTGGGTGGTCATGGATCGGTTAACGAAGGTGTCGCATTTCATTCCGCATAGGAAGGATGATTCAGTGGAGAAGTTGGCAAAACTGTATGTGGATAACATTGTACGGCTTCACGGTGTGCCCCACAGCATCATGAGTGACTGAGATGGGCGGTTCACGTTCAATGATTGGAGGCTTGTGCAGCAAATGTTGGGAACAAATCTAAAATTCAGCACAACCTTCCATTCGCAAACAGACGGGCAGACCGAGAGGGTCAATAGAACTATGGAAGACATGCTTCGCATGTGTGTCTTGGATTTTGGAAAGCAATGGGAAGACCATCTTTATTTGGTGGAGTTCGCATACAACAATAGCTACCAAACAAGTATTCAAATGGCGCCCTCTGAGGCCCTATATGGTAGAAAATGTCGCACACCGTTGTCTTGGCTAGAAATGGGTGAGTCAAAGTTGTATAAGCGATTAGAAGTGGAGGATGCTACTTCGTTGGTGCGTACCATTCGGGAGAGGTTGCTTATCGCTCAGGATCGGCAAGCGAAGTACTATAATGCCAAGCACAGGAACGTGGAGTTCGTTGTGGGCGACTATGTGTACTTAAAGATCAAGCCGTTCAAGGGTGTCTCGCGGGTGCGGCGATTGAAAAAGCTAAGCCCGAGGTACCTTGGGCAGTTTGAGGTTCTGGAGCGGGTTGGTGAAGCAGCCTATCGGTTGAAGCTCTCAGTGGAGCTAAGTGGTTTGCATGTTGTATTCCATATTTCGGTGCTTCGGAAGGCGGTGCAAGAGCCTACACAAGTGATTGTGGTCAATCAAGTGCCGTTGGATAGTGGGTTGACGACAAAGGTCAAACCCGGGGGATTGAGGACTCGGAGGTCAAGCGGTTACGCAATAAAGAGATCAAGATGGTCAAGGTCCGATGGGACAATTGCGGTCAAAAGGAGCTCTCTTGGGAACGAGAGCAGACTATGCTTGACGAGTATCTGGAGTTGTTCCGCTCAAGTACAATTTAATTTTGTACGTGTCTTTCCATTATATATAATTTCGTGGACGAAATTCTTTTAAGAGGGGGAGAGTTGTAACGCCCCGAAACTCAAAAGAGCGACGGGGGTAGTTTTGGACCAGATTTGGAATCTGGCAGTAGGCACACGGCCTGGGACACGGGCGTGTCCCACGGCGTGTCAGACTGAAGTCGACGACTTGGCCGCGAAGTCGACGAATTTCGGTCGACACTGTGTCGAGACAGGGCACACGGCCTAAGACACGGGCATGTCTCAGGGCGTGTCGAGCCCCTGTCGGCGATGGGCCCGGGGTGTCGACGATTTTCGCTTGACGAAGTGTCGAGACGGGGCACACTGCCTGATACACGGGCGTGTCTCAGGGCGTGTCGAGTCTGTGTCGACAACCAGCCCGGGGTGTCGACATTTTCGCTCGACGATGTGTCGAGACAAGGCACACGGCCTGGGACACGGGCGTGTCCAAGGCCGTGTCGGGTGCTCGACGAACTTCACTCGACGAAGTGTCGAGACCGTGTACACGGCCTGGAGCACAGGTGTGTTGATGTAGAAACGGGCAAGGACACGGGCGTGTCCAGTACCCGTGTAGTTCTCGGGTTGTTTTAGGGCTAAGTCGATGGGGGCACACAGCCGACCACACGACCGTGTCAGTTGGAACACGGGCGTGTCAGGTCGAACACGGCCGTGTCGGGTCGAACACGGCCGTGTCGGATGCCCGTGTGCTGTTCCAGGTGCGTCGATTTTGACGGCGAATGGGGGACACGGGCCTGGACACGGGTGTGTGCCAGGCTGTGTTCGGTCCAGATTGTACATTTCAGGCCCGAATCAAAGCCGTTCGTTTCTTTAATTTGGGATCCAATGGCTGGGGGTTGTTCCTGATGGGATATACCATGGATTGGACCTTTGAAACCCTCACTTTTACTTGAGTGGTTATCTTTCTAAAGTATAGAGAGGGAGGAGAGCCAAGGGAGGAAGAAGAAGCTAGATCCGACCATTGGAGGAGCTTCGAAGCTCCAAATCGCGAGCCGACTCCAGATCTACGGAGGCAAAGAGAATGCGGTGCTTTTCATCCGCTTACTTTTCCATGGCGCCAAAGAAGAATGCTAGGGTAACGATTCTCTTCTTGAGCATGTGAAGCTCTCCTTCTTTGCATAGGAAGCCCGCTCTCGTGAGTTTCCGGTGAGTTGGAGGCGTTCCTTCGGGTATATATGTAAAGTCCCCGTTGTGTAGAGTCCGTAAGCGAGAACGGACATAGACATGATTTGTGATGCCTAACCAGACATGTTGGTCTTGATCGGTGATGTTGCATTGCATAAATGCCGGAGAAGACTCCGTGCGATTGGTTGTTTTTCGTGTTTTTCTACACGGTAGACTGCAATAGGGAGCCTTGGGGATTAACCCAAAGGTGCACCCGGAAAATTGGGCGGATGCGTGATCTTGCCAACTTGGAGGCCTGAGATCCAACTTGAACATAACCGAGTTATGTGAAATGTGTGACGGAAATGGGACTCGGGAGAAGTTTGACCCACGCATATGGTTAAACTGTCGTTGCGATGTGAGCACGGGTTAGATGGAACCGTACCCGTTCTATGTCGTTCAGTTAAAGAGACCTAAGGGTACGTGGCACTTGCCGTTGGCATAGATTAGGGTCTTCGACGGTATTTGGCTTAAATTGACGTGACCCAGGCCAAAAAGACAAAATGCTCATAGGTTTGGCCGTCAAAGTGGCGGTGGTGAGTCCGGAATGTCTATGGCTTTAACTGACGTGACATTGGCCGGTTCACCGAGAATGTGCCCTGAGAGCACGGGGCATGTGGTCGTGCGAGCCAACGCCTGTGATGAAATGTATATTGATATACTGCTTGGTTATGCTAATAACTGCAGGGAAGGAGCATCGCCGCCCCGAATTGGGGCGGGATCGTTATAATTTGGTCAGCATTGCTGACCGTTGCCTTTGTTTGCCACCGTGCAGTGGTTTTGTTGCTTGCAGGTGCTGCTGGACCAAGCGGTCAATAGCGGGCTAAAGCCCAAATTGCGAAGCCGGCCCTCAAAGGCCTAATTGGAGTGTTTACTGCTTTTACTCATGTATGACCGGCCTGCGTGCCATGGTTTATAAAACATGTAATATTGAAGTAAACCATTTTGTAAGGCCTTAAGGCTTATACTCGTGTATGTACGACACTCCTATTTGGTATTAGTGGACATTCATGCTTTTGTGCTGGGTTCTTTATTGCAACTTATTAAACTGCTTCTGCTAGAATGTTCTGTGTAGGACGTTATGATTGGTTGGATAGTTTCCATGAGTAACCACCCGATCTGTCTATGGTATATGGCGTCGGGCCCCGGCCGGACCTACTGCTATATGTTATGCGACGGATAGGGGGTGTTACATCACTGCCTCCACAACCTTCGTTGAGGTGGTGGCTATCGTAAGGCGGCAGCACGGCCGCTAGAGAGGCTGTTTCCGGCGAACCCGAGGGTGAGAAAAGCCCGAAAAATTTGGGAAAAAGCTCACTTGATCGGGCTCAATTGAGCCTGATATCTCTCCTATTTGATCTAGGATCCTAACCAGAGGGAGAGGGGGAGAAATCGAACTTCTGGGTGAAGCGCAGCCATAGCGAATGTCGTGTCGCCATTTGCGGTGTAGGAGTCGCCGGAGTTCCGTAACAACACTATGGAAGGACTCGATTTCATCGAGGGAAGAGTTTAAACGACTGCTCTGGGTTTGGGGAGTCTTTTTAAAGAGTCAGAATGGGGAGGGGAGAGGTCTTTCTTCATGGCACCATTAATGGCTAATGAAGAGGTTTCGACCATGGGTGGTTACACTGTATCGACCATTGAACAGCCTCCAAAATGACCCTTGGCCTTATATATGCTGAATGGGGAATATGATCAAAGCTTTGGAGATGAAGAGTGGGGCCTTGGTCTCCCATGGTCATGAATGTTCTTCTTCCCACTTTCTCTCTCCTCCATTAAAGGGCAAGATGAGCTTTTCTCTCTCCTAGTCACCTTAGCCGAAAATGATGGAATAATTCAGTCAAGTTACACCCCTAAACGCATCAAGATGATTAAAAATTGAGCTAGCCCAAATGGACTTGGGTTTGAGCTTGAGTTAGCCTATTTGGATTAACTTAACTCAAAAGGGGGGTTAGATCAACCCTAGGCCACAAGGGGTGACCTAGCTAACCCTAGGGGGTGATTAGTGACCCCTTGGCCTCACCAAAGGTCTAGGGAGACCTTGGTATGGTGGGATTGGCATCTTGGGGGTCACTTGACCCTTAGGAAGGGTACTTTGACCAAATTAGGGCTAGGGTTTGCTTGGGTCATCTTAGCATCCTTGGTTGACCCCAATGGGTCCTTTGTGATCCTAGAGTCAAGTTAGAACCCTAAAGTCAAAACCTAGGGATAGCATTTGAAAAGTGCTAATTGCAGACCATGGTGGTCTCACCTTCTTTTCTATGTTCAATTGGTCTTCTGGGGCTTCCTAGGGTTTTGTCATGCCCTTTCCATGACAAAACCACTCTTGGGGGTCTAGTTGTTTGAGGGATGTTACAAATTACAATACATAAAAATAAAATTTTCATCCCTGAAATTTAGGTTTGGCCTGCAGGGTTCTAGAGAAAAAGGAAAAATATGTAACATCCCTCAGAAGGTTGAAATTATACTGCCTCGAAGAGTCCCGGGTACTGCTGCAACATCAGGTCTCGTGGTTCTGAATTGTGCTCCTCCTACCCATGGTTCCTCCACCGGACTTTGACCAATGAGACCTTCTTGCACCGTAGGGTCTATACCGCTGTATCGTCAATCTTGACCGGCTCCATGCTGACTGACCGATCCGATGCCATAGGGCCATCCGTAATAGAGATCAGCTGCCCAGGTCGTAGTAAAGCTCTCCGAATGTAAGAGACCTGGAAGACGTCATGTCGTCCAGCTAACTCTGCCGGAAGCTCCAACCTGTATGCCAAGGGGCCGATCCGCTCCAGGAACCTGTAGGGCCCCACGTATCTAGGACTGAGCTTCTTACGCCTTCGAATCGGAGAAACTCCATGCATCAGCCGAATCTTCAAAAATACCAGTCTACTACCTGGAACTCCACCTATAGATGTCGCGCATCATAGTACTTGGCTTGCCTGATCTGAGCCTCCAACATCCTATCTCGAATCAGCCTCATGTTAGCATGTGTGTCCTCCATGAATTCCGAGCCAAGAGACTTGGGGTCCTCATCCTGCACCCAAGATAGAGTGGTCCGACACCTCCGTCCATACAGAACCTCATAATGGGCCATACGTATACTGGCCTGATGACTGTTGTTGTAGGATAACTCGATCAGTGGCAACAGTCTCTCCTAAGGCTCCCCTCGATCCAGAATGCATAAGCGCAGAAGATCCTCCAAAGTCCGGTTGGTGCACTCTGTCTGTCCATCTGTCTGAGGGTGGAAGGACTGTGCTAAATGTCAATTGAGAGCCCAGGTAAGCCTGAACTGATCTCAACTCCTCGAACATAAAACACCCATCCCGATCCAACACGATCGTCTTGGGCACTCCATGATAGCGCACAAACTGCTCCACAAAATTCCGCACTAGATCAACTACCAGAGCGTCCTTCCTGTCTGGGATAAACCTGGCCACCTTTATCAGCCCGTCGACGATGACACAAATCGAATCGTTCCCTGCATGCGACCAAGGTAGCTTATGTATGAAGTCCATGACTATATCCTCAAAATTCCACTCCGGCACTAGAAGTGACTGCAGTAGCCCGGCCGGACTCCTACACTCAGCCTTCACTAGTTGGCAAGCCTCGCAATGCGTCACAAAATATGTGATGTACTTCTTCATGCCCGACCAAGACATGGTATTCTTTAGATCTGCTGCCATCTTCATGATACTCAGGTGCACGGTGTATCTGCTGTAGTGAGCCTCTGCCATGATGTCCTCCCAAATTCGGCCTCCTGCGGTATATAGACTTTGCCCCAAAAACAAAACAGCCCATCTCTTAGTGAATAATCCCCAGCCGTGCCTTCCTCCAAGGTACTGAAAATGGGCTCCATCCTCACATCCAACCTCTGCCCGTCCCTGATGCGATTCCAGATGTCATATGTGGTACTCATCGATGCGAGGTACTCCTTGTACAACTCTGGATCATCCTTGGATACCAGGGATATCTACATCTCCTCCAATATACGCTCCAGCTCCATAGCCAACAACTAGGGCTCTACTCCTGACGTGGTGGCTCTCCGGTTCAGAGCGTCTGCCACCACGTTCGCCTTGCCGGGATGGTAATGCATGGTATACTGATAGTCTGATAGGAAATCTACCCAACACCTCTGTCGGATATTCAGCTCCTTCTGAGTGTCCACATACTTTATGTTCTTGTGATCTGAGAAGATATTACAATGAACCCCGTAGAGGTAGTGTCTCCAGATCTTCAGAGCAAAAATCACCGCCCCCATCTCCAATTTGTGCACTAAATAGTTCTGCTCGTGCTTCTTCAACTATCTGGAAGCATAGGCGATCACATGCCCATTCTGCATCAGAATGACACCCATCCCCTGGCATGATGCGTCAGTGTATACCTGAAATCCCTCCCTTCCAGATGGAAGTGCAAGAATAGGAGACGAGTTGAGCCGTCCCTTCTGCTCTTGTAAAGAAGCCTCGCACTGCAGCATCCAAGTGAATGGAGTCTCCATCTTCGTCAGAGATGTGAGTGGGAGAGCAATCCGGGAGAACCACTCCACGAACTTGCTGTAATTGCCGACAAGCCCTAGAAAACTCCTCGCATCGATGGCTGTATTCAGCGGTGGCCAATCTCAAACTGCATGAACATTCACTGGATCCACTACAAACCTGCTCCACTGATAATATGGCCCAGAAAGGCCACCTCCTTCAGCCAGAACTGGCACATGCTAAACTTCGCACACAACCTGTGCTCCTGGAGCTTCTCCAAGGTCAGTGCCAGGTGGCGAGCATGCTCCACCTCAGTCCTTGAATTGATGAGGATTTCATCTTTAAAGACCATTATAAAAATTTCAAGGTAAGCCTCTAATACCCGGTTCATTAGGCTCATAAACGCGGATGGAGAATTCGTGAGGCTGAAGGGCATCACTGTGAACTCAAATATCCCATAACTGCTGCTAAAGGCTATCTTCAAATGTCCTCCTCCTGAATACGCAGCTGGTAATATCCTGATCGCAGATCCAACATTGAAAACCAATGAGCTCCCTCCAACTGGTCAAACAGCTCGTCAATCCTGGGTAGGGGATATGTGTTTCGGAACGTGAGCCTACTCAGGGATCTGTAATCAATGCATAAGTGGAGCGTGCCGTCCTTCTTCTTCATGAATAAAATTGGAGCTCCCCAAGACGAGTTGCTCGGCCTGACAATTCTTGCTTCTACTAGCTCTTGTAACTGGCTCTGAAACTCTACTAGCTCCTTCGGGGCCATACAGTACGGTGCCCTCGATACCGGCTTAGCCCCCGACACGAGATGTATCTGGAAATCCTGCTCTCGATGAGTTGGTAACCCTAGCAACTTTTGTCACAACCCGTATTTTTCACCGTTAATAAAGGTGTACCAGAGTTGGGGAAAAATACGTGTCATGATGCCACGTCAGTAGGGGATAACTGCGGATGCTAAGGCAAAACAGCTACTTAATCTTGAAGAAAGATTCTTTAAGTTATTTAAAGGTAAAAATCAGTTTAAGTGATATAGTTAGCCGTATCCCTCGGCTTAGTGCCTCATCTAGTCCATGAGGAAAGTAGTTATAAGCTGCGGAAATTACTTACTTTTACAAAATTAGACGCCCTACATGAGTTTAGAGGTTCCTAGAGGACACCTCAAAGTATGCAAGTTCTAAATTTATAATAGTAATAAAAGTGGATTTTTACGGTCGTTAAATATAGTGTTTTTAACATTTTAAAAATGTGCAATGCATGAAGTGATAATTGTAGTTTTATACTTGAAAATACTTACCATGCAATCATGACATAAAACATCCAAGAGAGCAAGTAATCATATACACAGAAGGAAAACTAGCAACTAGCGAGTATCCAAAATCAACAATCATGTGGGCGTCAATAACTGACACGAACCCACATAAAACAAAGTATGTATATACTAGCAAAGAAAACAAAACAACAATCTACCTCGCAACGATGAGGCAAAAACCACAGCCAAGACAGCTGCACAGGAACTCCAACACCAGCATAACTATCAGCTACAGCTCTGAACCTGAGACATTCCAAAGATAGAGCTGTTGAATTTTCTCAAAGTTTTCAATGAGATAGTCTAATGCCAAATTAATATTCTCAGAACTTTGAAGATCACACCTTGATCATGCGGAAACCAGGAAAGCAAGCTCAAACAACAAAAGCAAGTAGAAGGAACAAGCAGATCATATATTTATTAACTTTTTTAGAGGGCGAGGTATACGTGGCGAGACATGATTCAGCCAGTACACAGGGAAACAGAAGAAACAAAAATCAATTCGAGCGGACAAAACTGGAGGCCGCCGAGACCGCCCAGTCTGTTGAAGTCGCCGAGCCCGCCCGAAGTAGACGAATAGAAAACGTAGTCCGTCGAGACCGCAAGGTCGCACGAACACGCCGTTATTCGCTGACAAATGCTGAAATGAAGAACAAACCGCCTACCCGCCCGAGTCCAGCGGACATGTTATGGAACTTGGAAAAACTGAAGTAGAGAAAACTGACAAGCTGCAGAAGCGACTTGCTGAGACAGCCGATTGTAACCACAAACTTTACTGATCCTGACCGAAGTCAAAGCTAAACTCCTGGCTCCACAGTGCTAGCCACGTAACCTGCAAACAACAATCAGTTGTCTATACTAAACTCGCGCGGACAGAAAAATCCATACCGCAAAAATTAACCAAGACTCAACTTAATATTCACTCAGGTACTATAGACGTGCCAGGATGGTCTATTTATAGGAAAGGTGAGGAGTGTGGTCACCGCCCTATTAATAGAGTCACCGTCCCTGTTCGCGACTAACACAACCCAGTCCGCCGAGTCTGCAAGGACTTGGCCAGACTTCAAACAACCCTCCAGGCGCCAGGTTTAAAAAACAGACTTCCACCATGCGGACACTATGTCATTCTGCACAACACGCAAGCACAGTACGAGTCTGCCACTCAACACAGCATGCGGACACAAATACAACCCATACTGCATCAGTCCGCACACTATACACGAACAAAACGGCAGTCCGCACAGCTCGACAGCAACGCCACAATCCTCCACGAGTCCACGACCAACAGGCAGTCCGCCCGGTCAACAGCGGAATCTACAGACACTTTGAACACCATGGACTTGTCACAGAAAATGACTAAGTCCAGCAGCCCATTAAGCAACTGGCGCGAGCATGGCGGACACAAAATACACAGTCCTCCAACATCAGGACAGTCCGCCACAAAGAATGTGGCCAACACCCTTTACATCACCGGAGAGCTCGGCAAGGACCCAAGCTGATCTCCAAAAGTATTCCGCTAAGGTGGACACCGCGGACTCAATCAAGTCCGCAACAACTTCTGTGGATAACCATCAATTCCCCCGGTAACCACAAGAACCAGCTTAACTGCAGCACCACAGGTCGAGCAAAGCACTGCCATCAGACCTCCAAAGACATGTCGCACATGCCGCTCCGCAAGAACAGCCAAGACACCAAGTACAACAGGAAAGACACCCTGGCCGCGACATTAGTCCGCCCAGGCCGTAGACTTAGCCCGCTGAGAATGCCCGACCTGCTCCATCACCCACTTTCACTTCATAAATTTCAACACTCCCCCTTGAAGTGAGAAGTGGTGATCAAGCCCAGCAAACCTTCTAACCGTTGAAATGGCCCCTTCGACAGCGGCTTCATGAAGATACACCTTCTCCCTTATGAAGTAATGCTCGATCTCAATATGCTTTGTCCTTGCGTGACAAACTGGATTGTTCGCCAGTTTGAGAGCACTCTCATTGTCACCTCGGAGCAAAGTAGGACCTTGCACTTCCTTATGAACATCCTCTACAAGCCTCCTCAACCAGATGGCTTCTCGAGTAGCCAAGGCCGAAGCCGTGTACTCTGCTTCTATAGTAGACACAGACACTGAGTCCTGCTTCTTACTACACTACAAAATGCAAGCTGATCCACATGTGAAAACATAACCCGAAGTTGATCTTCGATCATCCGAGTCACCATCATAATTAGTATCCGTGTATCCAAGCAAAGAAAATCCCGTGTCCCTTCTATAAAAGAGTCTCGTATCAGAAGTTGCCTTGACATACTTCAAGATATACTTTGCCGCTACCAGATGAGACTTCCTTGGCTCTTCCATAAACCAACTTACTCTACCAACAACATAAGTAATGTCTGGCCTTATAATCGTTAGGTAGATCAAGCTCCCAACTAGAGCTCTGAACACCTAGGGATCAGGAAGAATCCTTCCTTCATCTCGTCGAAGCTTTAACCCAAGATCCAGAGGAGTAGAGCAACTCTTCCCTTCCTTCATGCTGAATCGATTTGCAATGTGATCCGCATATCCTTTCTGGCAGATGAGTATCTCGTTATCCTTCCTTTCTACTTCGAGACCAAGAAAGTGATGAAGCTCTCCCAAGTCTTTCATCTCGAAGCGAATAGCTAGCTCAACCCTTAGCATAGATTCCTCCTCCTTTGAATTCCCTGTGATGATCATATCATAACATACAGCAGGACCAAGACTTGAAGCTCCCCCTTCTTCTTAATGAACAAGCTTGAATTCGAGTTGGAAGAAAGATATCCGCAGAATTTGTGGTATTCTGCTATCTTCCCATACCAAGCTCATGGATCCTGCTTCAACCCGTAGAGAGCCTTCCTGAGTTTACAGACATAGTCTGGATGAATTTTAGAAACAAATCCAAGCGGCTGATCCATGAAGATGTCCTTATCAATATCTCCGTAAAGAATGCTTCTGACTTTTCCTTCAAGAAATAAACCCAAGTGTATCTTGAGTAGTCATCAGTCAGAACGAGCATGTATCTTCTCCCACCAAGGCTAGCAGTGACAGTTCGTCCCATCAAGTCACCATGGATACACTCCATTGGTCTCTTGCTCCTCGTTTGTGACATATTAAACAAAAGGCGATGAGCCTTACCGTATTGACACCCCGTGCAAACGTGACCATCGTCAAAGGAAAATAGCTTAGACAAGGCTCTCACCAGGGTCCTGTTTGCCATAGCTTTCAACTTATCCATTCCTACATGCCCCAGCCTCTCATGCCATATAACAGCGCTATAATTAGCCCTCATCCGATCAACGTAAGAGTTTGTTGTAAGAACAAACAAGTTCTTAACTCTCCTCCCAATGTAAGCAACATCAGCCTTTACCGCTGATACATTGCGAAGGAACTTCACTTCTGTTGGTCCAAACAAAACGTGATAACCTCTGTCTACTGCATTAGTAACAGAGAAGAAGTTCTTCTTCATGCCCGGTACATGATACACACTCCTTAACATGAGTGGCTCCTTATCACTACCCAAGGACACAACCCCGTCCTTCTCTTCTGCATAAACAGTATTATCAGCAGTAATGATAGCTTCATTACCTGAGTAAGTTTGCAGCGAGGAGAACTTTGACTTGTCTGCGGTTCAGTGATGACCACAACCAGAGTCTACAATCCGCTCGTCGTTGAAGTCGACAGTGGACAAGGCACGGACACAGGTGCCTGTCATGAAAGCTCCAACCCATCCAGCTTTCTCAGTATTAGAGCAAGCTTCCTCCTTGCCTACAACATGCTCAGGTTGTAGTTTGACCTTACAGTCACGCTTGAAGTGTCCCCGCTGATGACACCTGTAGCACTTCAAGTTCTTTTTCCAATCCTTCTTAGGAGCAACGCTCCTCTTTGGCTGATAAGAAGTTGAAGGTTCATTTTCAGCAGTAGTGTTCTTCTTCTTCCCTTCTCATCTCTTCTTCTTCTTGCCTGTGAACAGCTCTTCACTACCTTCTTCAGAGATAGTGATCCCAGCCATCTGTCTGGCCAAACTTTCCTGCGAAGCAAGCAGGTTCTCAAGCTCCAGCAGAGATGGCTGAGTGGCCCAGCCTTGACCAGAGGTTACAGAGGCAACATACTCCTTTCGCAATCCGCGCATAATGTGCCTTTTCAACTTGGCCTCAGAGATGGGCTCATCAGGATCAAGCGCTGAAATCTCAGCACACAAACTCTTCATCTTCAGAAAGAACTTAGAGATGGTCAGGTCTCCTTGAGTCGTCCTAGCCAACTCATTTTCTAGGAACTGTAGCCTCGCCACATTCTTCCTGTTGAACAACCCATCAATAGTTGTCCAAATACCAGCATCCGATTCACTTCCAATGATGTGATCAAATAGCTCCGATAAAACAACCCTCTTGAGGGTAAACTCAGGCTTTGCGTTAGTTTTCCACCAGACTCTCACCTGCTCAGCAGTCCTAAATGCAGCTGTAACTTCCTGTCTGTCGTCACCACTAACGACCTCCCATAGCTCCTCGCCCAGAAGAAAACTCTTCATGCACGACATCCACTTTTTAAAGTTAGTCACGTTAAGAGTTCAATACCCAGACCTCTTGCATATCTCCCTTCCATTGAAGCAACCTTGGACTAAGCTTTCAGAAGCACAGAGTAACAACACAAGTTAATCACCGCTCAAACAAATGAACCTGGCTCTGATACCATGTTGAATTTTCTCAAAGTGATCAACGAGATAGTCTAATGCTAAATTAATATTCTCAGAAATATCAAGATCACACCTTGATCATGCGGAAACTAGGAAAGCAAGCTCAAACACCAAAAGCAAGTAGAAGGAACAAGAAGATCATATATTTATTAACATTTTTACAGGGCGAGGTATACGTGGCGAGACATGATTCAACCAGAACACAGGGAAACAGAAGATACAAAAATCAATTCGAGCTGAAAGAATCGAAGGCCGCCGAGACCGCCCCATCCGTTGAAGTTGCCGAGCCCGCCCGAAATGCTGCTGCTAGATGACGAATAGAACACGAAGTCTGCCGAGACCGCAAGGTCGTGAGGACACGCCGATATTCACTGACTGCTGCTGAACTGAAGAACAGGCCGCCTACCCGCCCGAGTCCGGCGGACATGTTATTGAACTTGGAAAAACTAAAGCAGAGAAAACTGACATGACGTAGAAGCGACCTGCTGAGACAGCCGATTGTAACCGCAAACTTCACTGATCCTGACCGAAGTCAAAGCCAAACTCCTTGCTCCACAGTGCTAGCCGCGCAACCTGCAAATAGCAATCAGTTATCTCTACTCAACCCGCGTGGATAGGAAAATCCAGACTGCAACAATTAACCAAGACTCAACTTACTATTCACTCAGTTACTATAGACGTGTCAGGGGGGTCTATTTATAGGTAGGGTGAGGAGTGTGGTCACCGCCCTAGTGAATTGAGTTACTGCCCCAGTTCGCGGCTAACACAACCCAGTACGCCGAGTCCGTAAGGACTTGGCCAGACTTCAAACAACCCGCCAGGAGCCGGGTAAAAAAAACAGACAGCCACCACGCGGACACTACGCTAGTCCGTACTGCACGCAAGCACAGCGCGAGTCTGCCACTCAACACAGCATGCAGACACAGCCACAACCTATGCTGCATCAGTCCTCACACTATACACAGACAAAACGGCAGTCCGCACAGCTCGACAACAACGCCACAGTCCTCCATGAGTCCACGACCAATAGGCAGTCCGCCCAGTCAACAACGGACTCTGCAGACACTGCGAACACCATGGACTTGTCACAGAAAATGACCAAGTCTAGCAGCCCATCAAGCAACTGGCGCGAGCATGGCGGACACAAAAGACCCAGTACACCAACATCAGGACAGTCCACCATAAAGAATGTGACCAACAACCTTTGCATCACCGGAGAGCTCGACAAGGACCGAAGCTGATCTCCAAAAGCAGTCCGCTAAGGCAGACATCGCAGACTCAATCAAGTCTGCAACACTTACAAAAAGAATAGTAGTCAGGTACAAAGGTAAAAATTGAAACACTTAAGTATAGAGTCACGTATAACCTCAGCACCCCAAATGCACAAGACTATGAGGGGAAAAAGGTCAAGCTTAAACCATCAAGAGAGAAACCAACCCCTATTAGCCACCTGTGGTCAACTCCACCAAAAAAAACCAAAACGGGCAGTGTGGCCAACCCCAAAGACAATTTATCCATCTAATTACGGGGGAAACTAGATACTCCACCATTCACCGCAAATGCCCCAAACACCTGGTAGAGCTCCACAAAGTTCTAATAGGGAGAACAAACGTTGCGTCAGTGGTTTCGTCCACAAATAACACCCGCAACAAAGGAAACCCAGAAAGAAAACCCCGTAACGACGCAGGTTTAGAGTTCAGAGTCCCACCACAACCCTTCCTAATCTGGAGGCGTGTCTCACCCCATGGTGTCGCCATGAAGGAAACCATGATATAAGTCTCAAGATAACAATAACACATTGTATTCTACTGGACAATTCTAGATTAGGATCGGTTTATCAAACTTTAGGAAGAATTTAGAATCCTAGACGAACTATAACACGTCCTACTTATACGTTGAGGAACGGTTATAAGAGTAAGATTCCACCACATATAACACTTACAAGATTAGATAACAAAATCAAGAACATGGTGATTATAAACGAACTATACAAGAAATCTAAACAACACTAAAAATCAGGAAGTTAATTAATAATCATGATAACCAAAAATAATTAGAAATTCCTGCAAATCAGGGTAAAGAAAGGAAGAGAAGGAGGAAACCATCACTTGCCTTGATTTCACCAAAGAAAGACATCCAAATCCCACCACGACGTAGATCGGGGCTAAAGAAGACGAGGGGAGTCAAAATCTAACAAGAATGGTCAAACAATATGAGTTAGGGACGAAAACCCTTACGAGAAAAACTCAAGGAATGGGAAAATATTTACCACGATGACGAAGCTCTCGTTGAGAGCTTTCCGGATCTATAATCGGTTGAAGATTTCGAGCACCGGGGCACCGTCGGAGGCCACCGAAAGGACAGTAAAAAAACTTCTCACTCTCGCTCATGCCGTTCTGGTTCGGGAGATAGACAGAAATTCGGTCGGCTTAAAGAGGAGGAAGAAGAAGTAGGTATATATATGTGAGTAGTATTAGGATAACCATAAATAAGAAATGAATCGGGGTCTGCTGAACTGGGTTTTCGAAATGAAGAGAGGATTTCTCCAGTGGAAGAAAAATTACTCAAGTAGAAGAAACATCATCAGGGAACAGGTAGCAGACTACTCGAGAACAAGAAAAAGGCTTCTCGAGAAGAAGGTGTAAGACCCCCTTTTTTTCCTTAATAACACCAAGGTCTTAGGCCCAGAACTATCGCTTTACGGTGACACCTTCGCACCCGGGAAGATCATCACTACAAAATGCCGATCCTGCCAGCCAAATCGATCACAACTATAGCAAAATAATAAAGGCAAGTCCACAAAAATCACATAAATAGTAAATAAACTCCACGATGGGAGTGTCCCCAGATATAATGAATTACTAAAATCTTGGGTTCATGCCCAGCACATCAATGCCTCACTACAAATCTCTCACCGTAGAAGCAAAACTAAAACAACTAGTAGCGAATAAGACTCACAGTCCCTGCCGTCTGAACTCCAGTACGAGACTGCCCCATCTCCAAGCATGCCGATCTCTGGGGATGCTCCTCCATGTTGGGCTCCACAGTCCCATAAAATGATGTGGTTCGAAAACCGTTAGTCTAAAAGAATATGCCCTATCATCCCCCGCCCCTTCCCCCATGTATCCTAGGCACCGAGCGGGGAGAAGGAATGGAGAGGACATGAAGATGGAAAATAACAATTAATCAGATGGCGGCGGAACTAATCTAGCAATTCTATAGTATATATTGCAGTAAGAAAGGTATGAAAAACTGAACAAGAAAGTAACCTTAACATATATGAAAACACATAAGCCAAGGGATCTTTTGCAGGGCTCTTATCGTATAAAAAGTCTCATACCAATTTATACGATATGGTGTCGGTTCTCTAGCAAGCATATATTTATAATACTGAATAAAAACCTTAACTTATAAGTGCGCTCACACGAACTTATAAACCAAGGGGTCGTTTTGCAAGGACTATTGTATAAAGCGTCTCATACCACTAATACAATAGGTGTTGGGTTATATGCATTGATTATGCTATGAAATACAAATATGCCATGATCTGAACATGCAGGTGCAACTCACCCACTCGACTCTGTGTACACAGACCTTTAGTTCCCCCTTTCTGGAGCCGAACCTCCAAGGATACCTCCGTAGTGGCAACGGAAGCGGTGGGTTGGGCCTCTCCCACCTCTAAATCGGTAATTACACTACCATTCAGACCTATCGTATGCCTCAACGCTGGTGCACTAAGCGGAGCTCCTACGTACTCTTGCCGGCTGGCGCACCAGACTTCATTTGGATAAGTGCTAAACCACACTCGCCGAGTCAAAGTGTTGGCGTCGGTGCATCGACCCTCCAATACCGAAGACCCACCACCTTATACTTTATGCACATGCAACCTTATGTATCAGCTACCGAGCCAAAGCTCCCCAGACCATCCCGTCCGTCATAAACAATAACCGAGCCAAAGCTCGTCGGGCCAACATGCTCATCACAAACAACTACCGAGTCAAAGCTCGTCGGGCCAACCTGCCCATCACCAAATCCACTGCGCCTACAACCCGAGTGACCCAACCTACCACCCCGAGACATCGAGGTGAGTGAAGATGAAACCCTAGTGTTTACTAGTTACTCTTGCATTCCAGTTTTGTCTACAATTTAGTTTTATCCCAGGACTGCCCAAGGTATTCCCCGCGAAGGGTTCTCGAGGGCACTAGGAGCTGCGATGGGATTACGCTCAAAGCACCCTTTCGCAAGGCACTTATTCTTATTGGTTAATACCAAACTTCTAGTCCCTTAAATGTTGTATTGGATCTATCCCTAGTGCATTTGACATTTCCTCTGTACGGGAAAGACGATCTTTTGTCGATCCCGAGCACCACCTAACACTAACCAATACAACCCTTTACTCATCCTACTTCCAATGGTGAACTTATTTTTATCTATCCAAACCAGCCAATCACTAATCCCAACTCATGTGCCCAAATTATACTTCAACATAGTTTCTGCAGTTTTTACTATATGCAGACCACATACGCTATATGACCCGTAAAATGGGAGGTACACTAAATAACCATCCAGTACTCCTATAATAATTATTCGAGGACTATTATGAACTTTGTGGCCTAATTCCAGAAATTTACAATTTTCCTAATTATCTGATAATTTATTTAATTATTCTAGTAGCCAAAAATCCCAAGTTTAAACATGAAGTACCAATTACAGACAAGATAGCCTTCCACTAAATTTATGTTAAATACAAAATGAATAATCAACTTAAAATCCAAAGTCTCCCAATTTTTCAGCAAGGTTTAAGCCCCTAATTTTAATTTTTAATATATCCCATAATAAATCATTTTAAGAGATATGTACATCAATAATTCTTCCAAAAATTCAGAGAAAATTCAAGGGTGATTGTAAGGAATATAAATACTCTAGATCAAGTTTCACAATTTATCATTGAACAATAAAGTCTATACTTGATGTTTTTCATAATATTTCAAGTTAAGGGGTTAATGAACAAAGTATAACAATTATCCATCTAACAATTCCAAATAAATTCCCATATGAGGATAATGTACTAGGAACACTACTTATCAAGTTTCATAATTTTTCAACAAGTATTGAGCTCTGTAAGAATTATTTATAAAGTTCCCAAATTTATGAGCTTGTGAAGTAGGTACCCTAATTATGTATTCAAAAATTCTATTAAAATTCATATATAATCAAAATGGTCTAAAATTCCCTCTGCCAAATTTTCATGACCTTCCAATGGGCAGTGGGATCATAATGACCAAATTATTAATTAGGGCAATCCCATGGGTTACAAAGAAAGTGCTAAGAACATTGTTCCATAATTCCCAATTAAATTACCAGGGACTCAATCTATCCTTATGAACACACTATCCAAATTTCATTATTGTTCAAGGAGTTTTACTAACCTATTCTAGCACTACAATATTTGAGCCCTAGACTAGGATTAGGGTTTTGTGGGCCCTACCATTTCCAAAATCCCCTAAGATTTTTACCAGAGGGTTTTATTTATCCTAGAACCCTTCCTTCAAAATTTCAAGTTCATTCAAGGTGTTTTGGCCTCATGCCCTTCACAAGACACAAAAGTCCTTCCTTGGGGTTTGGTCTTAGATCTTAGGGAAAATCAATTCCAATCTATCCCATCTTTCATGTGAAGGTGAAAAAAGCCATGCCAAGCCACTGGCCCCAAATCCAACCTCTGTTGAGGTGATTTGGTCACTCAAAACCCGAAGTGCACTTTTGACCAAAATACCCTTTTTAGCGCAAGGATAGGGTTTGAAAGATTTCAGTTCAAATCACTTACAAATGTGATGAAACTTTACCCAGAGCTTTATAATGACCCCAATCCCCACTCACCAAAATTTGGGTGACTTTGGAGGTAATTTGACCCTTAAATTAATTTACCCTAGAGAAATTAAATAATTTCCAAAACTATAGAAACACTGTCCCCAAAAATTCTCATTTTTGGGAAGGACCTATATATGGTCTAGGGTGACTCCGTGCCAAAATGTCAAATCATTGGGGCCCAAGATGAAGTGTGGTCACCCATTTCAATTTCTTCCTAGCCCTAGGTGTAGACCCCACCAAAATGAGTGCCCTGGTCAAACTAGGCACCCAATTTAGTTCAAATTAATTTTTCTGTACACTAGACTCTCCAGGCAACAATTTTCATGTTAACCACATTCTGTGAAATAGCTTCTAAGTATTTTTAAAAATTAAAAACATTAATTACATAAAGTGTGACAGAAATCATTAAAATGCATATATAAACCTATAGTTTAAAATCAAATCTGCACGAATCTTGGCACGCCTTGGACGGCATCCCGTCATCTTCCACCTCCAGCCGTCGGCTTGGATTTATCCCGCCTAGCGCTCCTTCCAGCTGCTGCAACCGGTGATCCGGCCACCTCCCCGGCCGGAAACCACCACCACCACCTCCGTTGAGGTGGTGGCTGTCGCCAGGCGGCGGCACAGCCGCCGGAAAGCCCTATTTCGGTAAACCCGACAGTTTCATTTTAGCGAAAATACCAGGAAAATTTCATATTAGATCTGGCTCAATTGAGCCCGAACCTTGGCCCTAATGATTGCTATGAACTACCCATGGAAGGAGTGGAGGAGGACCTGTGTTGGTTGTAGTCTTGCCGATTGCCGGATTGTCATGGTGGTGGTGGTGGTGGTCGGATTTCTGCAATAACACAGTGAAACCCCGTGGCTCCTTCAGGTAAAGGGTGGAACTGACTCCTTGGAGTCCAGTGAAGCTTTTAAGAAGAAGAAATGTGGTGTTAGGTGGCTGTAGGATGCATTGCCGTTATTGGTCCTTAGTCAAAGTTTGTAGCCATGGTAGGTGGGGGATGAGGTATCACTCAAACCAGTCAAAACCAGCTGGTTGAACTCCCCTTGTCCTGGTGAAATGAATGGGAGGTTGGGGAAGGGAAGGATGAGCCCAAGGTCTTCCCCCCATTACTCTCTTGTCTTTCTCTCTCTTTCCATTGGAGATTTTTCTCTCTCCTACTCACCAAGCTGAAATTTGACTCCTACCTAACCCAATGGCTGCCTACATATTCATTTAATCCATCAAAGCAGGGTTAGCCCAAGTGTATTGGGCTTGAGCTTGAGTTAGCCCATTTGGGCTAGCTTGACCTAAACCTTGACTAGGGTTGACCTTGGTCATTTTGGTCTTTGAGGTTGCCCCTAATGGGTCCTTGGAGACCCATTGGACTATCACTAGAGGTAGGAAGGTATGTGTGGAGTCCACTTGTCTAAGGAAACTTCAATTGACCCTAAGTTGGCTAGTTTGGCCCATTTAGGGTTAGAGTTGACTTTGGTCAACCTAGCCCCTTGGGTGGACCCCAATGGGTACTAGTTGACCCATTGACCTCACTCTAGGGTTAGGTGGGTTTGGGTGTGGTCCACTTGGCTAGGGGATGGTCAGTTGACCCTATGTATGTTAGGTTTGACTGATTTAGGTTTAGAGTTGTCTTTGGTCAACCTAACCCTTTGGACTGCCCTCCATGGGTCCTTAGTGACCCATTGATCGCACTTTAGGTATAGAAAGGCCCTGGTAGGGTTAATTGGGCTTTACTAGGGCACAATGCCCTTAGTTAGGGCACCTTGCCTATTTTAGGTATATGGTGGTTCTAGGTCAACTGGGCCACCCTGGGTTGACTCCAATGGACCCTTTGGGCTCTAATGAACTTCACAATGTATTGGTGAGACCATGGAGGGGTCTTGGAGTCTTGGTGAAGCCCCATAATCATCTTAAACAAGGGTTCAAAAATCTACTATGTGCAGACCATAGTGATCTCACCCACATTCCTAGGTTTACTTGGCCTTCTTGGGCTTCCTAGGGTTTTGTCATGACCTGATCATGACAAAACCACTCCTAGGGGTCTAGTTGTTTGAAGGATGTTACAAATCCCAATATATAAACAAAAAAAATTTCGTCCTAGAAATTCTAGTTAGGCCTATGGGGTTTCAAATATGGAAAGTAAATTGTAACATCCCGAGGGGCTGTGAGTAATACCTGATCGAAAAGCTCTGAATACCTCTATCGCATCAAATCCTGAGGCTCCCATGTGTGCTCCTCTCGCCCATGATTCCTCCACAGGACCTTGACTAATGGTACGTTCTTGCGGCGCAAGACTCATATTCCCTAGTCGTCAATTCGGACCGGTTCCAGGTGAACTGACCGATCAGATGCTACCGGCCCATCCGTGGACGTAATCTGCTGCTCCAGGCGTAGTAGAGCCCTCCTAAGAGAGGATACATGGAACACATCGTGTAGACTTGCCAGCTCCGACAGGAGCTTCAGCTTGTATGCCAAAGGACCGATCCGCTCCCGGATCCTATAAGGCCCCATATATCTTGGGCTGAGCTTCTTCTTCCGACCACGTAACCGTGAAACCCCATGCATTGGTAGGATCTTCAAGAACACCTGGTCCCCCACCTGGAACTCCACCCGACGATGCCGAGCATCATAATACTTAGCCTGTCGGCTCTATGCCTCTAGTATCCTGTCCCGTATCAATCTTACCTGAGCCTCGGTGTCCTCGACAAACTCCG
The DNA here is from genome assembly GCA_039583875.1 of Platanthera guangdongensis. NCBI lineage: Eukaryota > Viridiplantae > Streptophyta > Magnoliopsida > Asparagales > Orchidaceae > Platanthera > Platanthera guangdongensis. The sequence continues at coordinate 139,606,636 of CM077163.1, read as the reverse complement.
AACCCAAAACCTTTGGATCCTCGTCTTGTATCCATGATAGCGGAGTCCTACACCTCCATCCGTATAGGGCCTCATAAGGAGCCATCCTTATGCTAGACTGGTAGCTGTTATTATATGAGAACTCGATCAGTGGCGACAGCTTCTCCCAAGGCTCACCGCGATCCAAAATACAAAGTCGCATCAGATCTTCTAGAGTCCGATTGGTGCGTTCCGTCTGCCCATCGGTCTGGGGATGAAACGCTGTACTGAATTTTAGTCGAGTGCCCAAGTAAGTATGCACTGATCACCACTCCTTGGACGTAAATCGTCCATCCCGGTCCGATACAATCAACCTGGGTACGCTATGATAATGGACAAACTGCTACACGAACTTCTGAACTAACACACCAACCGAGTCCTCCTTCCAGATTAGAATAAATCTGGTTACCTTTGTCATCCGGTCGATAATCACCCAGATCGAATCATTTCCCGTCCGCGATTGGGGAAGCCCATGTATAAAATCCATCGCTATATCATCGAATTTCCACTCTGGCACTGGGAGTGGCTGCAATAATCCTGCGGGGTTTTTGCACTCTGCCTTCACCAACTGGCATGCCTCGCAGTGGGTCATGAAGTAGGTGATATCCTTCTTCATGCCTGGCCAGTACATGGTCTTCTTCAGGTCTGCACTCATCTTTGTAACTCACGGGTGTACTGAATACCGACTGCAATGAGCCTCTGCCATTATATCCTCCCGGACCTAGCCTCCCTCTGGTATGTAAATCCATCCTCTGAAACACACTAGACCATCCCTCAGTGAGTAATCTCCAGCAGTGCCTGCTTCTAAGGCCCGAAATATCGGCTCTAGCTTGGCATCCTGCCTCTGCCCATCTCTGACTCGGTCTCGAATGTCATCTGGGGCAATCAACGATGCTAGGTAGTCCCGGTACAGCTCAGGGTGATCCTCGGACACAAAAGATTTCTGCATCTTTTCTAACATCTGGACCAACTCTAAGGCCATCAACTGCGTTCCTGCTCCAGAGTTTGTGGACTTCCGGCTCAGCGCATCTGCCACCACATTCGCCTTCCTTGGGTGGTAGTGCATCTCGTACTAGTAATCCGCTAGAAACTCCACCCATCGTCTCTGCCTGATGTTCAGCTCTTTCTGCGTGTCTACATATCTCAAATTCTTGTGATTGGAGTAAATGTCATAGAAGAAGAAGCTGAGAAGGTTCTTCCTACTGCCAGGGTTGAAGTCAGAACCCCTCTATCACAGTCTGATGGTGATTTAGAGGTGGATTATGAAGAAGACAGCTGCTGTCTTGGGCTGATGGCTAGGTCTGATGAAGAAATCAGCCGGGATCAGCCTGGTCCAAGCAAGGTAATCTTTCTTAATAGCTCTTCTAGATCGGATTATGAATCAATTCCAGATCCTTGTACCTCTTCATCAAATGATGATAATGGCTCAGAATCTGAAGGAGACATCAATCAATTGATTTACAACTATGGTGCACTCCTACAAGTTCTAAAGAAAAGCAAGCTCCTGGCCAAACATCAGGCTCAGGAAATTCCTTCTCTACAGCTTGCTATTTCAGAATCAGTAAAACTGATGGATCTGAAGATGTAAGAAGTCATCAAAGTAAAGAATGTAACAATCATTCAAATGAACACCATAACCTCTAAGAAAACCATATCAGGAATCTTGATGGAAAGCTCCAAAAAGAGAGGGAACTAGTGGCTAGCTACTTCAATCCAAGCACAGTACTGCCCTTGATTGACTCCTTCTCCTCCCAAAATGGTATGAAAGGGTTAGATTTCAAGGGAAGGACAAGAGCATCCAATACCAAGGGAAAGGGCAAAGCTCAAGTGCCTCCACGAGCCTCTAAGCATCCTGTTAAATTTAATAAACTGCAACTATCTTCTAACAGGCATGACCATGAGAGTATTTATGGTCTCTAGAATAATGCTACACCATCTTGTGTGAATAAAGATGTTCCACAATATGGTGGTAAATACAACAAGGGTGAAAGTGTCTTTAAGGCAGACTATGAGGAAATACAAATGGCCCATCATAGACCATTTGTGTTTGGTGCACTAGCCACTTCAATCAAGTGTAAAGCTGCTGACTGTTCTCCAGATCTTCCATCACACTCTGAGACAAATGGTAAGGCTATCAGTAAACAAGACCTAAGCATCCCTGAGGCCATCAAGAGTGTGCTTTCAAAAAAGAAAGCAGGTACTAGAAGGGCTCAAGATATCCCAAGCACTTCTACTGCCAGACCCACCACTTGTTAGTCTGGGGCTAGGAAACTAAAGAACAGGACTGCTGCTGCTCCTTCTAGACCAAGAGCTACTGTTAACACAACCACTAGACTTGCTCTAAAAAGAAGGTACAACATCTATAAGTGTTGGTGTTGTGTCAAGGTAGGCCACTTTACTGTTGTTTGTTGTCACAATCATAGTGTGCAGAGAGCCAATGTTAGCTTGCCTGTCAAAAAAGCTTCAGGTAGGCATAGTCATTTTCAATCTAACCTGCACCCAGGACCTAATAAAAATTGGGGTCCTAAGGTTAACTGATTTGTGTCTTGCAGGTTAGTCCAAGTGCCCTACCCCTATATGGTACTTGGACAGTGGATGTTTCAGGCACATTAATAGAACAAGGAACATGCTGAAGGATGATGCTCTAGTAAGGAATTGACCAAATGTTATCTTTGGTGGATTAGAAAAAGGGGTGACTAGATGTTTTGGTAAGATCTTTAATGGAATAGTCACCATCACAAGAGTAGCCTATGTGGAAGGGTTGCAACACAACCTAATAAGCATCAGCCAACTCTGTGGTCTTGGCTATGACATAGTATTCCACGAGGATGAGTGCCAAATTAGGAGGTTAAGTGGCCAAGAGGTCATCTTAATAAACACTAGGAGAGGAAATGTTTACTGTTTAGATTTCCTATGCTTAAGCAAAGACTCACCTGTATGCCTAGTTGTAGATGAGAAAGCCTCTTCCTGTGTCCAGTGGCACAAGAGGCTAGCCCATCTAAATTATAGGACCATAGGCAAGCTATTCCGTGATGAGCTTGTTAGGTATGTCCCTAAGTCTATATGAACTAAGGAGGGTATCTTCTCTGCATGCCAAAAGAGCAAACAAACTAAGACCTCCATAAAGAGCATTGACACCAAAGACTCATTGAGGTACATATGCCTCATCCATATGAATCTGTTTGGTACTATGCCAATTCGAAGACTTGGTAGGAAAGTCTACACCCTTGTGGTTGTTGATGACTTTTCCAGATTTGCCTAGGTGTTCTTTCTAAGGAAGAAATCTGAAACCACTGATTTCTTACAGACATTTGTCAAGCAAATTCTGAATGAATTCAACAGCATTGTAGTCAAAATCAGAAGTGACCATGAGACTGAGTTTCAGTCTGAGTGCATGACAGGTTTCTATGAAGATTAAGGGATTCATCAAGAAATCTCCTCTCCTAGAACACCCCAGCAAAATGTAATTGTTGAGAGAAAAATAGGGCTCTCATAGAGGCTGGTAGAATCTTGTTAATAGGACTCTCATAGAGGCTAAGAGGAGGAGGAAGGTCGGCCTCTACAGTTCTTCTTCTTCATGAACTTCTGGAATTGCCTGGAGAAGGCAGCAAAATCTTCATCAGAGCGTCGGTTGTCTGTTATGCTTTTCTCTGAACTTCCAGAATCAGATTCAGCACTCTCCTTGGTGGAGAGGGAGACTTTATTCTGCTTTTGTTGGAGCCTCCAGCATTGAATGCTACAGCCTTGTCTCTTGACTCAGATTTGTTGTAGTTCTCCTCTTCTTTCGTGGCAGCCAGTTGCATCTCACATGATAGCAGCTTCCCAAAGAGGGTGTGTGGAGAAGTGTCACCCAGCTTTGCCACTTCTGTGATGGCACAGATCTTTGTGTCCCACTCTCTAGTGAGAGATCTAAGGAACTTGTCATTCAGTTCATAGTAACTGAATATCCTTCCATAAGTCTTCAGTTTATTCACAATCCTAAAGAACTTTTTATAACTAGTGGTTATGTTGTCCCCCTTGGATTTCCTGAAAGCCTCAAACTCTTGGTTGAGTATTGACTTCCTATCATCTCGAACTTCATATGTCACCTCCATGTAGATCACCAGTGTATCCCACATTTCCTTTGTTGTTGTGTAATGGATCAGGTTCTGAAGTGTAGAGTCATCAATATCACTCATAATTATATTCTTTGCTCTCTTGTCTATTGAGGTCAGGGCCAACTCATCCTTAGTCATCTCATCATATGTCTTGGGTGTCTGGACATTTGCATCCAGTGCAGAGACCTTCATTGGGATGAATGGTCGCTTTTCGACTATATTGTACATCCTATGTTTAGAAGATTCCATGAACTGTCTCACCCTTGCTTTCTACATGCCTAAGTCTTCCTTCCTATAGATTGGAAGCCTCACAGCACTCAGATCCTTATTGCTCATTCCTGAACCCATAGAGACAGACCTCTAGCTAACCTTAGAGATCTACTAAGACTGTTACGCCTTTAAAGAGTAACCTCCCTCTGATATCACTTGAAAGTCTTGTTTTCAAGGCTAGCTAAACACCTAGTGGGGGGAGGGTGAATAAGTTTTTGTCTCTATTTCAATCATGTTACTTATTGGCCGATTTCTATGTTTAGTGATTAGGTAAGTTTTAGCTTTCAAGAACAATCACAGATGACACAACAATTTTATAGTGGTTCCCTAATCATGGGTACGTCTACTGTCCCTCTGCGCCTTTCTAACAGTGTGTTAGACTGGCTCTTACCCCAAAACTCGGCTCCTTAAGAACTTACAACACAGATCCCGTAGGATCTCAAAGGTCACATATACCTACCACTTAGGCACCATGCCAAACCGTAGGTCACAGAGGCCTTTCACTCGGCACTAAGCCAGACCATATGTCACAAAGACCTTAACATTTATACCACAGGATTACAACTTCAGACTCACAAAGAATCTATACAAAAGAAATAAAAGGTGATTCGATTACACACCAGAAAAAGAACTCGGTGTCTACTTCTTCCTGGACTGAGCAGATATCATCCCAAGCTTTTGTTGTTGAAGACAACGAAGTCGGCAGTTGAATCTTTCTTTGAACAACTATCATTTCTTTGCAGAACATGTTGATCTGCTTCCTTAGAATTGCTTCTAAACCTAGTATTACAGATGGTGGTTGCTTCAACTATCTCTTTCCTCAGCTAAGTTTTCTGTGTTGAACAGCTTCTTCAGGCTCGATAAGAATGGCGAGGATGAAGATTGAAGTTCGGCCGCACTTTCGTATTCAGAAAACCTAGATAAGGATCTAATTGTTTGCACTGGACAATTTGCTTCTTTTTATTCTCTAACGGCCATACAACACATTCTTTCCATTTACTATTGATTCAACAGCTCTTTGCTGTGTGCGGGCCCTAGCACTTAAAAATGAAAATATTTCTTTCCAAGTGCAGAGGATGATGACAGCTGACCACCAATGCCTCTGGCAACATTCCCGCAACATTTGAATTTTGGTTGACATTTTGACTTTGTTGACGTCAGCATAATTCAGCATCTCTTGACTTAGACAAAATTTAAACATTAGAAGCAAATGCGTTGAGTGAATGACCATCACTCAGTGCCAAAAGTCTTCGACAAACGCAGAACTCAGTTCGACGAACTCAGAGTTCAGCTCGATGAAAATGAAAGCTTAGTTCGGCAAACTTAGAGATTAGTTTGACGAACTCAGGGCTCGGTCGACGAAAAGTTAACGCTTAGTTCGACGAACTTAGAGCTTAGTTTGACAAACTCAGAGCTTAGCTCAATGAAAAGTGAAATCTTAGTTTGACGAACTGAGATCTTAGTTTGACGAACTCGGAGCTCAGGTTGAAGAAAGTAAAATCTATCAGCGCAGTTGGACTTAGTCAAATTTTCTGGGCCTTAGCGTTGAGAGAGTAAGCTCCACTCAGTGCCAAACTAATTAACAGAACTTATGTTATATGGCGTTGAGTGAGTAAGTTATGCTCAATGCTTTTGGACTTAGCCAAATATCTGTGTCTGAAAACACATATGCAAGGATATAGTAAACACTATTTCTCCTTGGCATTGAGTGAGTATACTACACTCAACGCTTTGCTACTTAGATAGATTTTTCTATCATGACATTGTGTAACGGCCTCCCTAGCACCACACTTGCAAGGACGGCTGCCGGCACCCCCAGTACCACACTCGAAAGGGTTCAGCCTAACCAGGTCTACAGACCATGCAACCCAACCCCTCACCATCCACAGGCGGGTTGTTGAGGCCAGGGATCGAATGCGAGACCTCCTTGAAAAGGAGTTTGCAAACAACTCCTCATCAGCCACTAAGATGCAGCTCAGTTGGTGATGAGGAGTGGTTTGAAAACTCCTTATCAAGGAGGTCTCGGGTTCGATCCCCGGCCTCAACAACCCACCTGTGGATGGAGAGGGGTTTGGGTGCATGGTCTATAGACTTGGTTAGGCTGAACCCTTTCGACCGTGGTGCTAGGGGTGCCGATGGCCGTCCTTGCGAGCGTGGTGCTGGCACTTTTTGTAACGGCATCCCCAGCCCACGGCTCGAAAGGATGGCCGCTGGCACCCCCAGCACCACGCTCGAAACGGTTCAACCTAACCAGGCCTGCAGACCATGCACCCCAACCCCTCTCCATCCACACGTTGAGTGAGTAAGCTACACTCAATGTCAGTGGACTTAGTTAAAATTTTTCCCAACTTATATGTGGTGTTGACAGGAACAGCAACACCCAACGCTAAAAACTGTGTGGCATTGAGTGAGTAGACCACACTCAACGCCTGTGGAGTTATCCACATTTTTAGCATATTTCTCTAGGCTTTGACTGACTCAGCCTGACTCATAGCTTTTTGTTTTATGGCGTTGAGTGAGTAGACTACACTCAACGCTTGTGTACTTAGCCATATTTTGGATATCAATCAGTTAGGCTAAGATGTACTCAGCGCTATTTGTTATATGATATTGAGTGAGCTATCCTCACTCAACGTCTATGGAATTAGGCAAATTTGTAGCTACACAATATTGAATCCTTACCTCTGGCATTGAGTGAGCTTGATCCACTCAACGCCTGTGGACTTAGTAGATTTTTGCTATGTCTGGCAACAGATTGTTGTGTCCACTAGTCCAATCAATGTGATATGGACTAACCTGCACTCAAGACCTCAAGTGCACATCAAATACAATTGATGTGTGTGAAATTGACCTGTTTGACTTCTCACAAATCAGGGACATTAGGAATAATGGACCCAACAGTGTACTGATAATCTGACAAAAACTCTACCCATCATCTCTGTCGGATGTTCAGTTCTTTCTGTGTGTCCACGTACCTCAAGTTCTTGTGGTCCGAGAAGATATCATAGTGGATACCATAGAGATAGTGCCGCTAGATCTTCAGTGCGAAGATAACCGCCCCCATCTCCAGGTCATGTATTGGGTATTTTTCCTCGTGTTTATTTAACTGGTGGGAGGTTTAGGCTATCACATGCGCATTCTACATCAGAACGACACCCATCCCCTGATATGGCACGTCCATATAAACCTAAAATCTTTCTTTCTCAGATGGAAGGGCAAGGATAGGAGCCGAGGTAAGCCAACCCTTTAGCTCCTGGAAAGCAGCCTCGCATTATGGCGTCCAAACAAAAGGCCTCTCCTTCTTTGTTAGAGATGTGAGCGGGAGAGCAATCTGGGAGAATCCCTCTACGAACTTCCGGTAGTAACAGGTAAGTCCTTGGAAACTCCTCACATCAGTGGTCGTCTTCAGCGGTGGCCAATCCAGTACTGCATGAACCTTTGTCGGATCCACTACCAGTCTTGCTCCACTAATAATATGTCCCAAGAAAGCAACCTCCTTCAATCAAAACTGGCACTTGCTAAACTTGGTATACAGACTGTGCTCCCGGAGCCTTTTCAGGGTCAGTGCAAAATGATGAGCATGCTCCTCCTCGGTCCTCGAATAGATGAGGATGTCGTCAATAAACAATGTGATGAAGACATCTAGGTAGGCCTCGAATACACAGTTCATCAGACTCATGAATGCAGACGGTGCATTCCTGATCCCGAAGGGCATCACAGTGAACTCATACAACATGTATTTTCTACCGAAGGTAGTCTTTGGGATGTCCTACTCCTGAATCAACAGCTGGTAGTATCCTAATCTCAGATCCGGCTTTGAAAACCATTGAGCTCTCTTTAACTGGTCAAACAGCTCATCAATCCTCCACAGATGGTACGTGTTTCAGACCGTTAGCCCCATTCAGTGCCCTGTAGCCAATGCATAGTCGGAGTGTCCCATCCATCTTCTTCACGAACAGTACCAGATCTCCCCATGGCAAAGATCTTGGCAGGACAAATCCGGCTTCCACTAATTCCAGCAGCTGGCTTCAAAACTCCAACAACTCCTTCGGGGCCATCCGATAAGGAGCTCTGGATACCGGCTTAACCTCGGCATGAGCTGTATCTATAAATCCTTCTCTCGATGTGGCGTCAATCCTTGCAACTTCTTCGAAAATACATCAGCAAAGTCCCGCACCACCAGGATACTAGCAATGGAATCCTTGTCCTCGGCCATCTTAAACAACACCTGGTAGACCTCGTCTCCCTGTAGATGGGCCTTGACGACCTGAATAGAAGAGAGTAGAAGGCGAGAAGCTGGGGCAATACCTTCGAAGGATAGCTATATGTCATCGTATCTTAGCATGACCCTCCTTGCTGGGCAATCAATCTGCACATGGTTCCAAGTGAGCCATGTCATGCCTAGGATGAGATCAAAATCCAGCATCCTCAGGATCATTGTCGGGGCCTCGAAGGTTACACCATCAATGGTCACTACCAGAACGCACTTGGTCGTAGATTGGATCTTCGTCTTGTTGGGGAGACGCACCCTCCTAACGACTCCCTCAAAGCTCTCGATCTGTTCCAGGTCTCTGATAAACTCCTCCGAGATAAAATTATGTGATGCTCCCGTGTCGAATAGGGTGTTGGTGAGCTTGCCACAGACCATAACTATCTGTAAGTTAGTTATGTTTTTTCCTCTTAGATATCTAGTTTCAGATTCTTCCCTAATTCTACAGTTCTATATTCATTTAATATAGCTTCTAGAAGAGAAAGAAACTTAAATCACTGGCGTACATGCTATCACACGCTTCGGGTTCCGGGGCTGAACCAGATTCAAGGCAAATACATGCTCGCTATCCTGCCAGCAGTCAGCACCCTGAAATGCACGTACTCGGTCGCATCCTCAACCACCAAACTGTCATGCAGGTGTGGCATCCTAAAGTACCCGTAGGCGTGCTTCCCTCATGGGGCAGTTCCTCCGCATTTGCCCCGAATGGTTGCACCAGAAGCATGTCGGTGCCTCCTCCACTACCCCCGACATCTCCCGTATTTGCAAGGGTTGAGGATCTAACACCACCTTGTTCCTCTGCTCCTACATGTCCTCCTGGCATGGTTGATCCCCAATCATCCTTTCCCCTATGACATGACCTCTAGGCTGATCTCTACAGCCACCAATCACTGAGTGATTAGCCAGTCTCTTCTGGCTTAGGACTGTAAGCTGGTCTGCCTCTAGCTTCTTGTACATCACTAAGATCTTGGCCAAGCTCCCATCAGAAACGAAGAGGAGGGTCTGCCTCATGTCATTGTCAAGGCCCTTATAGAACCTCTTTCCATAGCCCGCGTCGTCCAGCTAATATGAGTCTGCAAAGCAGGCTAAATGTGTGAACTCCTTATAGTATTCCAGCATCATCCTATTGCCCTGCCTCAACTATAGGAACCTATCCTCCAACTCATCCCTCGCCGACTGTGGTACAAAATACTCCAATAGAGCTGCTCGGAACTCCTCCCAGTAAATGGTCGCGCAATCCAATTCAGCGAAGGTGGTGTCTAACAGTGACTTCCACCATCTCTTCGCATGTGACTCGAAGCAGGAAACAGCCAGGCCTACAACCTCCTCTGTCGGGCATTGAATTCCAGCCAGCATCTCGTAAATAATGTCCAACAACTCTTATATACGGACTGTTGACTCAATCCCGAGGTATGATGGAGGAGAAAGACCCCGAAAGGCCCTCTACCAATTAGCCCAGGGAATTAGCTGAGGAGACGGAGCCTGCTGATTCTTGAAGGCCTCTAGAATAGCCGTCCGTGTCTGTCCCATTTCTGTTTGGTGGAACGGAGTGGGAGCCGGCGGCGGCGGAACTATGTTCTATGCCTGAATTGTACTCTATTGAGGGTATGGGTTTGTCGAAGGCTACAAGGAAAATTCCAATTGTTAGTCGATGTACAAGTGGAGCTAATGAGAAAGTGGAAATTTTTGTTTGATTCCCCTTATGGGCATACCATTGCTTCCGCTGCTCGTTTGTCCTCAAACTAAGCTCGTGCGGGGTGGCCTAGGGTTTTGTGGACTTCTTCTCTTTGGATCGAGGTTGCCTCTGATACCAGTTTGTAAGACCCTTTTGTGCTACACTACCAGGTCTTACGCCCAGAACTGCGGTTTTGCCGTGTCACCGACACTCGGGAGATCGCCACTACAAAACGTCAATTGTGCCAATATTGATGATCATCAAAGAAGTAGAAGTACAAACAAGTCAAGTCCACAAAATCACCACATATATATACGAGCATAAATCACAACAAAGTCCACAGAGATAAGGTACTGAAACAGAATAATAAAGTAGAAATATAAACAGGATCATGCCCGGTACATCATGTCCTCACTACAACACTCTCATGGAAGCTAAGTAAAGCTATCACTAACAGAGCCAGAAGCTGGCTCTCCCGTACTAGACTGGCCCACCTCCATGTGCACCACACTCCGCTGGTGCTGCATCTCCTGCTGCTGCTCCCTGTCTCCCATCCAGAGCCCCTGAAAGGTTTGGTCCACCGACCGTTAGTCAAAATACTAAGCCTGATTTCCCCCACCGCCACTGCTAGTGGCTCCTAGGCACCGTGCGGGAGGAATGATAGGAAAGTTATGATTTTGGAGAGTAGGCAAAAGCAGGTGGCGGTGGTCCTAAGCTAGCAGATTATATAGTATAACATTACAAGAATCTAATCTAGCAGTTTTATGTCAAGTAGAGCAGAAAAAGGGGTAAAGAGTAAGGTGCACTATAAAGAAAAGAAACAGATAAATAATTAACCTTAACTTATATGAAAGTCCATGCAAACTTATAAGTTAATGGGTCTTTTGCAAGACACCCATCGTATAAGTAATCCCATACTAGTTTATATGACAGGGTGTCAGGTTTTATGCAGTTATTTGTGTTGTGATATTTTATGCCATGATTCATGCAAGTGCAACACACACGCATGACTCTATGCGCATAGACTTTTAGTTACCGAATTTTGGAAGCTAGCTTCACTCCCAGGAGCCTCTGTTGTGGCCAATGGAGATAGTGGGTTGGGCCACCTCACTCCTAGGCGGGTATTCACACTACCAGGCCTAGCCCTTACGTAGGCCTCTGAAGGACACACCAGAGTCACCACGTACTATGTTGAACAACCGCCAGTGTTTTCCTTGGCTAAGTGTAAACCACACCCGCCAAGTCATTGTATCGACCTCGGTGTGATCGCCTTAAAATACTGAAGATCCACCACTTTATGCACATGCAACTATGAATTTCTGACCTATTGGCTCCCCAGATTAACGTATTAGTTATAACTACCTTTCAAGCTACTAGCTCCCCGGACTAACCAATCCGTCACAAAAAACCTACCACCACCGAGCCTATAGCTCGCTAGTCTAAACCAAACTACCCTCCCGTTACTATGGGGTGAGTGAAAGTGAAGTACTTAGAATTACTAGTTTCTCTTTAACCATTTTAGTCTTACTGTTTAAGGTTAACCTTGGACTGCCCAGGGCATTCCCTATGAATGGCTCTCGGGGGCACTAAGAAATACGATGGGCTAAATACCAAAGCTCCCTTTCGCAAGGCACGTATTGTTATTGGTAACTACCCATGTCCAAAGCCCTCTAAGTGTTTCACTTGAACTAACCATATGTGTATTTAGACTCTTCCTCGAGGGAAAGACTATCCACCGTCGATCCCGAGCACAACCCTGCCTTAGTAAACCATGCTCTCACAACATACCTTCCATTGGTGACCTTATTCATTCTCAACCAGACCAAGTACACCAACTACCCATACCAAGGTTCACATGTTTCCCTAATTCTACGGTTTGGCTGTGTGCAGACCTAATGGACTACATGGTGAGCATGAAAGGTGATACTCTAAATAATCATTCAAATGGCCTAAGATTATTATTAGGGGGCTATCATGATAATTTATGAATAAATTCAGGAGATTGTAATTTTTCTACTTTATTTGGTATTTATTATATTTTCTGCAAAATCAGGCCACATATGCTTTTGAACACCAAGTACACTTTTCCGACTAAGTGTGCTATTAAGAAAATTATGATAAACTAATAACATCAAAATAACATTAAACATCAAAAATCCCAATTTTCTAAGGTGGATTTCACCTTCAACAAATTATTGGATAGTTAACAAAAATATTATGATAAATATGGAAAAATTAAACCAAACATTCAAAAATTATGAGAAAATTACTAAATGATAAATATGACCAGAGCAGGCTATTGACCAAGAATTAGAACTTTCTGACACCATTTGGTCACATAAATGAATTATGTTACTTATTCAACAAATGTGCACTTATGAAGGATCATATATGACAATTCTTTCAATATATTCATAAAAATTCCCAGAGGATTATTATGTCCTAAAATTTTCCCTGACCAAGTTACATAATTTTCCAGTAAGCATATAACTCTAAAATAATTATTTTGTGATTGAATCATTCTTAGGGTTTGTAAATGAAGTACTAAAATTATCAATCCAAAATTCACAATAAAATTTCTATGGAGCAATATTGTTTAATTAAGATCACTGTCTAAATTTCATGAGTATCCAAATTCATTTGATCATGTAATTAAATATTGTACCCAATTGCCCTAAACCATCCATAATTATTTTAAGGAGGGTGTAGGTTCCTAAAAATCCTAAAACCATTTTCCAGAGCCAATTTTTGCCCTAGGAACTCACCAACCAAGTTCCAAAAGCATCCAAGAACATACTATCCCATGTCATTCACAAGGCCCCAAACCTCATCTCTAGAGCGTACACTAGGGTCTTGTTGGGTACATTGGAAAATGTGTACCAGATTTGAAGAAGCCTCACCCTACTCAATGATATACATCAAGGTGTATTTGAATTGTTTTGAGTTTATATGTGCAGGTTAAGTAATTGCAGGAAATGCAGAAAATTTCTAAGTTCATGTGTCGACACCTAGAGAAGCAGTGTCGACACTTATGAAGGCTTGTGTCGACACTGAAGAAAAGCTGTGTCGACACTTGGAGTAAATTGTGTCGACACCAGGAAAGGCAGAGTCGACACCAGAAGAAATGTGTCGACACATACAGGCAGCGTCGACACACTGTGAAGAATTATCGACATAAATCGTGTCGACACTTAGAGGCAGTGTCGACACACTGTGAAGAATTGTCAACATAAATTGTGTCGACACTTAGAAGCAGTGTCGACACCCAGAGAAGCTTAGTCGACATCAAATGTGTCGACAACAGGAGGCTGTGTCGACACTCAGTAAGCTTCAACAAAGTTAAAGTAAAAGAAGTACTTGTGTCGACACAAAGGAGATGTGTCGACACTCAGCAAGTTTCAACACAAGAAGGCATGTGTCGACACAAAGGAGATGTGTCGACACATAGCAGAATTCAACTAAGTGTTAAAGAAGAAGTATTTGTGTCGACACACAGAATCAGTGTCGACACATTCAACAAAAGGCTTGTGTCGACACACAGAATCAGTGTCGACACATTCTGAAGAAGAAGTGTCGAGAAGTTGTTACAACAACAAAAGGAGTTGTGTCGACACCATCAAGGCTAGTGTCGACACTTAGTCCACTTGTGTCGACACTTAGTCTATTTGTGTCGACACATAATGAAGATCAGTCTCGACACTTTCAGACAGAGACAGTGATTTCAAGAAGTGACTGGATGACTTGACAGCTGCCATTTCTAGCCGGTCAACTACTACTGTCAGAGCTGTCAGAAGGTTGCTAGAAACCGGATCAGCCGGTTATCATGGAGGAAGACTATATAAAAGCTTTCTCCTTCAACAGAAGATAACAAGAGAAGATCAATCACACCCAACTAGCAAACAACTAAGAGAGAAGTAATTATATAGAAGATTTTCGACAGAAGATCTAGAAGAAGTTGGAGAGAGAGAGAGAGAGCTCCATCTAAGAAGAGCAGTTGCTGAACCAGGCTGTCAAGAAAGATTCAGATTGAAATCTGGATCTTAAGTCAGAAGCTGATTGAAGATCAACTTCCCAGAAGATTCAACACTACTAAGTTCATATTCAAGAAGCTTTGAAGAAAGCTAAGGGAGGTTGATCTCTGTCAAGTTCTTTCAAGAACTCATCAAGAAGCCATCTATCCCCTCTCTCTCTTTCAGGGTAGTGGTCATAAACTTTGTTTAATCAATTTTCTGTAGGATCTATTATATATCTGAGTTGTAAGCCTATGTTATAAGGGCTGAGTGTAGGAGATTTAGATCTCTGAGTGTAGGTCTTGTTGAAGACTGAGTGGTAGAGCTTTGTGCCTGAGCTGTAGGAGACAGTGTTCTCTGAGTGTAGGCCTTGGTGAAGGCTGAGGTAGGACAGTTTGCCTGAGTTGTAGGAGTGGGGGCACTCTGAGTTGTAGAAACCTATTTGGGGTTCTGAGCTGTAAGATCTGAGGATCTGAGGAGAAGTGCAGAAGTTAGGCCGAATCTAGTACACTGCTAGATAGGCGAATGGGGAAAGTGGATGTACCCAGACCTTGGGGAACCACTATAAATACTGTGTGCACTCTGTGAATGATTGATTCTGTGAGTGTTGTGCTGATAGCTATAGAATTTGCAATTGTTGTTTAAAATTTAGAACTGATTGTCTGCCTTTAAAGCAAAAGAAAATTTACACCTATTCACCCCCCTCTAGGTGGTTAGACATTATTTCTTTCAAGTGGTATCAAAGCGAGGTTCCTCAAAGAAGGACTTAACAATCAGAGTGAGATCCTTAAGGCATATTTAAGTATCAAGAAAGAATCACGAAAATGGGTTCTAGTGAGAATCACAAAGAGCTGGGGTCAATGAAATTGTCAATATGTAGAAAAGAGATATTTGACATATTGAAAGAGAGGGTCAGACTCTTTATGGAAGCTTCTGACCCAAGGATATACATTACAGTCAAAGAAGGCCCATATGTGCCAATGAAGATATCCATTCTGGATGCAAATAAGAAAACTCCGAAGGACTTTTCTGAAATGACTAAAGATGAAATCATCCTGGCCACTATGGACAAGAGAGCCCAGAATATAATTGTTAGTGTCATTGATGATTCAACATTTCAAAACTTAATTCATTGTAAAACCTCTAAAAAAATGTGGGACACATTAATAGTCTATATAGAGGGATCAGAGTTAGTAAGACAAGATAGGAAGTCAATGTTAAATCAGGAATATGAGAGCTTCAGACAAGGAAAGTCTGATAGCATTACAGAATGTTATAAGAAGTTCTATAGGATTGTTAATGAGTTGATGTCCTATGGAAGAGACTTCAGTAACTATGAGCTGAATGACAAGTTCTTAAGATCCTTGACTAAGGACTGGGACACCAAGATTTGTGCCATTAGGGAAGTGGCCAAACTTGCTGATATACCTCCTCCAACTTTGTTTGGAAAACTGCTATCTTATGTGATGCAGTTAATGGCTAGAAAGGAGGAAGAGAAGAATAATAGAGTGGAGCACAAGGAAAAGTTTGTGGCCTTCAAGACTGAAGCCACTAAGAAGTATAGAAGCAAGTCTCCATCTCCACCTAAAATAATTGTTGAGGCTGTCACATATAATTCAGATAGCAAGAGTTCTGATAACAGTTAAAGTGATGAAGACTTTGCTGCTTTTACTAGGCACTTTTAAAGATTTCTAAAGAAGAGGCAGTGGAGGTCTAAGCCTTCTACTTCTCAGCCAAAAGATGACTACTATCAGAAGAGAAAGTCATCGAGGAATAACAGAAGAATGTCCAAGCCAAGCAATGCTACATCTTCAAAGATTGTGTGCTATTGTTGCAATAGACAGAGACATGTAGTGGCTGATTGTCCTGAAAAGAGAAAGGAGTCAGTTGACAAAAAGAAGACTCAGTTTAAGAGCAAAAAGGAAAAGTCATTTGTTGCTAAGAAAGATAAGAGTCTGACAGACCAGTCATCTTCAAAAACAGAATCAGAAGCTGAAGCCTACATTGGATTATTTGCTGAAGAGTTCATGCAGCTAATGAACTCAATTTATGAGCATGAAGACCATTAGTGCAAGGGACTGATGACTATATCTGAAGGAGACAAGATCCAGGATCAGCCTGGACCAAGTAAGGTACAAAGTTGTTCTTCTAGTTCAATTTATAGTACTGAGTCAGAGTCAGATACATCTGCATCAAGTGATGTGAGTGGGTTTGAATCTGAAGGTGATATTCATCAACTAATTGATGAATATAGAGACTTGTGGCAGGCCTTGAAGAAAAGCAAAACCTTGGCCAAAACTCAGGCAAAGGAGATTGCTAGTCTTAAGTTGGCTGCAGTAGATTCAGAGAAGTTGTTAGATCAAAAACTGAATGAGATTGCTAGATTGAAAAACATAACTGTTATTCAAATGGGCACAATCAATTTCAAGAATGATCAGATTAGAAATCTGGAGGTTAGACTTCAGAAGGAGAAAGAGATTGTGGCTAGCTTTTCTAAACCTAAATCGGTTTTACCATTGATAGATGAGTTTGTACCTCAAAAGGGTAAGGCTGGATTATGGTTTAAAAAACCTGTCTGGACTGCTAGGTCCAAATCTATAGGCAAAGCCCCAGCACAGAACAAGAAGCCTGCTGAAGATAATTCAGCTAGGATTGTACCTAAACAAAGGTAGAACAAGTTTGAGTGCTGGTGTTGTGGCAAGGTAGGCCACTTTGCCATAGATTATTGACACAATTCTAGTGTCAAGGAGAATAACAGTCTGCCTGTGAGAAGACCAACATGCAGATTTGTTAGATTTCAGGCTAACCTGAACCAAGGACCCAAAACAAATTTGGGTTCTAAGGTTAACTAGTCTTTATTGCAGCTGAGTCCAAGTGGCCATGCCCCAATATGGTACTTGGACAGTGGATGTTCCAGGCACATGACTAGAACAAGGGGGTTGCTGAAGGACTATACACCTATCAAGGATGGACCTAAAGTAACCTTTGGTGGTTCAGAAAAAGGAATCATCAAAGACTTTGATAACATTTCTAGTAAGCAGATTACTATCACTCAAGTGGCCTATGTGAAAGGTTTGAAACACAATCTTATAAGCATAATTCAGCTGAGTGATTTAGGATATGACATCTCATTTGTCAAGAATGGTTGTCATATCAAAAGGTCAAGTGATCAAAAGATCATTTTGACAGGATATAGGAAGAGAAATGTT
This sequence comes from Platanthera guangdongensis, assembly GCA_039583875.1. Taxonomy (NCBI): domain Eukaryota; kingdom Viridiplantae; phylum Streptophyta; class Magnoliopsida; order Asparagales; family Orchidaceae; genus Platanthera; species Platanthera guangdongensis. Next base: position 139,589,087 of record CM077163.1, on the reverse strand, counting down.
TATTGTCTTTACTTTGTGTGTGAGAACAATGTTTCTCCTATTTGTCTTGTAGCTGATGAGAGAGTCTCATATTGTGTTAAATGGCACAAGAGGCTGGCTCATATTAACTATAAGACTATTGGCCAACTCTTTAGCAAAGAGTTAGTGAGGAATGATTCTTAAGTTAAGTGTATAAAGGATGGGATATGCTTAGCTTGTCAAAAAGGCAAGCAGACCAAATCCACCTTTCATAGCCTTGAAAATAAGGATTCAGTGAGGTATCTATACCTCTTGCATATGGATCTATTTGGTCAAATGCCAGTTCACAGTCTAGGTAGGAAGGTCTACACATTTGTAGTAGTAGATGACTATTCTAGATATTACTGTGTGTTCTTACTAAGACAAAAATCTGAAACCCCAAGTATCTTATATAGTTTTATTAAACAAATTCAGAATGAGTTGGACAGTAGAGTGGTCAAAATCAGAAGTGACCATGGTACTGAATTTCAGTCTGAAAGTATGACAAGACTATGTGAAGAATTTGGGATCTTTCAGGAATTTTCCTTACCAAAAACACCACAACAAAATGGTATTGCTGAAAGGAAGAATAGAACATTGATAGAGGCTGGTAGAACCCTATTGAGTGACACTTCTCTCCCAGAATATTTCTGTGCTGAGGCAGTAAACACTGCATGTCATGTAATCAATAGGGCTACTATCACCAAGTGTCACAAAAAGACTCCCTATAAGATTGTGAATGACAGAAAACCAAATTTATCCTATTTCAGGATCTTTGGTTGCAAGTGTTATATACTTAACAATGGCAAGTCTTATCTAACCAAGTTTGCTGCCAAATCCCAAGAGGGGATCTTTGTTGGGTACAACAACAATAGTAAGGCTTATAGGGTCTACAACTTGATTACTCAAGTTGTAGAAGAGTCTATACATGTAGTCTTTGATGAAACAAGACTGATTAATAGTGAGTTGCCAAGTAGTGTATGCAGCTCTATAGGTATAAATGAGAAGATGGACAAGCTTACCATTATAGAAGGTTCTACTGCAACTCAGCAATTGAAAAATGGTGGCTGCTGTCCAGGAGGGGTACAAGACTCTCTAGATGCTGAAGAAGACCAAGAGGTGCAGCATGTTCAAGAGACTGGAGGGGTTCAACCTGAAGAAAGACTACCTCCAGCTAATATACACTTAAAGGATAATCCAACCAATCAAATAATTGGTGATCCAAGATAAGGAGTGCAAACTAGAAGCAGGAATCTGAGTACAGTTCTTTACTCCAGTTTCTTATCACAAGTGGAACCAAAGAAATTTTAAGAAGCAGTTCTAGACCCTCACTGGATTGATGTCATGCAAGAGGAGCTGAATTAGTTCAGAAGATGCAAGGTCTGGAAGCTTGTTCCTAAACCCAAAAACCACAACATTATTGGAACAAAGTGGATCTTTAGGAACAAATTGGATGAGAATGAAATCATTATAAAGAATAAAGCTATACTTGTTGCAAAAGGATATATGCAGGAAGAAGGTATTGATTTTGATCAAACCTTTGCCCCAGTAGCAAGACTGGAAGCAATCATGATGTTCCTTGCCTATGCAACATATCAAGGGTTTAAGGTATTCCAAATGGATGTTAAGTCAGCTTTCCTAAATGGAGATCTAAATGAAGAAGTCTATGTAGAGCAGCCCTCAGGTTTTGTTGATGCACTCAAACCTGATTATGTTTATAGACTTAGGAAAGCATTGTATGGGTTGAAATAAGCCCCAAGATCTTGGTATTAAATACTGTCTAGTTTCCTCATTGAGAACAAATTCTCAAGGGGGAAAATAGACAAGATTATATTCCTTAGGGAATCTAAAGGTAAGATTATCCTAGTCCAAATATATATAGATGACATAATATTTGGGTCTACAGAAAGTAATCTTTTCAGAAAGTTTGCAAAACTTATGCAAGGAAAATTTGAAATGAGCAGTATGGGGGAACTTAAGTTCTTCTTGGGTCTCCAAGTAAGACAGACTGAAGATGACCTGTCCATTTGCCAGTATAAGTTCACCCTAGAGTTGATAAAGAAGTATGGTATGGAATCATACACTACCATGAGAACTCCTATAAGGTCAAGTGTGTCTCTTAGCAAAGATGATGCAGGGAAACCTGTAGATGAAACTTTGTATAGAGGGATAGTTGGCTCCCTACTGTATTTAACTGCTAGTAGACCAGATATCATGTATGCTACATGTGTCTGTGCTAGGTACCAAGCATGCCCTAAAGAATCTCATCTGACTGCAGTCAAAAGGGTTTTGAGATATCTTAAGGTCACACCTTATCTAGGCCTTTGGTACCATAGGAATGAAGATTTTGTACTGACAGGTTATTCAGATGCAGATTTTGCAGGCTGCAAGGAAGATAGGAAGAGTACTATAGGAACCTGTCAATTTTTAGGTGGAAAACTGGTGTCTTAGAGTAGTAAGAAGCAGACCAGTGTGGCAATCTCAACAGCTGAGTCAGAATATGTTGCTGCAGGAAGCTGCTGTGCACAACTTTTATGGATTCAACACCAGCTAGTAGACTATGGTATTCAAGTAAGTAGAACACCTTTACTTTGTGATTCTACAAGTGCAATTTTTATAGCTAATAATCCTGTCTCACATAGTAGGAATAAGCATATAGAAATTAGATACCATTTTCTTAGAGAACATGTAGAAAAAGAGGACATTTCCCTAGAATATGTTAAAACAGATAATCAGATTGCTGATATGTTTACCAAGCCTTTAGATGAAACCAAATTCAATAAGTTTAAAATTGAATTAGGAATGTTGAACTTAGAATAGTTTGATAAAAAAAATTGGCTAAGTAAAATAGTGTTGACACAAGGAGTTGTCTGTGTCGACACATAGAAGTGGAGTCGACATTTCAGAGAAATGGTGTCGACACATCTAGAAAGTCTGTGTCGACACTTCAGAGAATTAGTGTCGACACATCCAGTGTAGGTGTCGACACATCCATGGTGGTATCGACACTTAGGTTTAACACTAATTTCATCGAGTGAAGTATCGACTAATCGTCGAACGCAGATGTATAAGTGTCGACAGATCATAATTGGTGTCGACACATATAAGTCAACACTGTTGTCGAGACTTTAGTAGTAAGTGTCGACACTTTTCAACAGTGTCGACACATTTAGAGTATTTTGACGCGCCTTTTCACCTTCATTTTTAAAAAGGTATAAATAGGTCTTCAACATTGTTTGTCGACACGTTTTCCATTGTTTCGAGACCAAGACTTTGTGTTGACATCTCTCTCATCTAAATTCAAGATTTCTCTAACCCCTAATGACGCGTAAGCTAGAAGAGAACATCAATGAAGGTTATGAGCTAGTACGATATGTCTTTGACGATGCGGAAGCAGAAATTCAAGGTGTTGTAACCCTAGTTGCTGAGACTGGTTTGGAGTATCTAGTTTCTGAGCCCATCAAGATTTGGAAGAAGGAAGTACTCGAATTCTTTGGTGCAGCTACTCTTGATGAACTGGACTCAAGATTAAATCCATAGTCCATGGAGAAAAAGTAAAACTCACTCAGAAGAGTCTAAGAAAAGTTCTACATCTACCAAGAACTAAAAAGGAAGAAGATGTACCTACATCTAAGACAAGGGAGACACTGCAATGGTGTGGACTAGATTCAACCATGAAGATTGGTTCAGTTTTTAACAGGAAAGGCATGAACATGCAAGACAAGTTCTTGTATAAAGTGGTAGGTAAAGTGATTTTGAGCAAACCAGGTGGTCATGATCGGATATCAGCTCACATGTTCAGTTTAATGACAATGATCATTTTTAAGCTAAAAACTGATAGGTCAGCAGTGATGTTTGAAAAGGTTAAGGAAAGTCCGAAGAAGCCCAATCTGGGTAGGATTATGAGTTTGTACTTAGCTGGAACTATTCCAGAAGTGATGAACCAAGCTGCAGGTTCTAAGATAAATCACATGAGGAGAATGGATGTTAGGATTATCTCAAGGTGAGATAGGGTGTTAACAAAGGACATGCCTACTCCAGAAAAGGAAATTCCTCCGCAGAAGAAGAAGAAAGCCATAGAGGCTCCTGTATCCTCCAATAGTTCAGAGGAGCAAGTAGTCTTCAGTTCAAATGAGGAAGAAGGTGATAATACTGGAAGGTCACCAGTAAGGAATGAAGATGCACAGAGGAATGGGGAGCAACCTTCTGCTAGACTCATCCACCTGGATCCACTCCAGGGGGAGCCTCAACATGTGGCTGAGCCTACTCACTTGGATATTGAACTGGCTACTCAAACAATCCTTGAGGTAATACATGAAGTTAATCAATCTATTTTCCATATTGAGGATGAAGTATTAACTGAGTATTTAATTGATGTTGATCAGCAAACTCAGTTACATGGTCAACCACAAGATGTTGTCATGGAAGATACATCAGTTGCTGATAATGCTCCTGAGATAAGAAACTCTCCAGTACCTTCTCAACATGAGTATACCCTAGAAGTGCTATTCCCTGATTTGCTGCAAACTGATTTTGAGGGAGAGAAAGCAGTTTTTGAGGGGGAGAAGGTAAATCTTGAGGGGGAGCATGTAAAGTCTTATGAGGAGACTGTAAGAAATGAGAATGAGGAGCAAAGGGTACAGGGGGAGCTACCTAAGACTACACAAGACTTGCATCCTAGTCCTAAAGATAGAGTAGACATTGCCAGTACTTCTGCTTCTGAAGATGAAGAAACTGCTAGAGCCAAGAAAAGAAAGCTTATGGTTTTCAAAAGAAGGAGTCAAAGCTACAAGAAAGCTTTACAAACTGTTGCTCCACGGCCTGATCTATCAATTGATTACAGTACTTTGTTAATATCCATGCAAATAAAGTTGGATGAGCAAAGGATTGCTATGGAAAAGTATATAGATGAAACACACAAGGATGTTCAATTCTCTTTGGCAACAGATATCAAGTCAATAAGATTTGAAGTGAATCAACATAAGAAAGAAATGACTGATTGCTTCCACAAGGGTGGAAATGTTGTTGTTTACCTCGCCACTCACCAAGAAAAGATCATAACACAAGTGGATGATCTGGCTGTAAAACAAGGATATGTTCTTGAGAATCAGATTAGAATGAATGAAAATCTAACTGAATCACATAATGTGATAGTAACTGAAATGAAGACTATTGCAGCTGCTCAGACTGAAGCAAGGACTACTGCCAAGACTGAGTTTGACAGACAATTACAAGAAGGAATAGCTGCTGTAAAAACTGCTATTACAGATTCCCAAAAGACAATTTCTGGCCAGCTACTGAAATTAAAATCATTTTACAAAGATGGAGTTAATTTTCTAGATGAACAGATCAGATTCCAAAAGGATGATCTCAGAGATCATATAGAAAGAGAAGTTATAAATGGGGAGAGGGTTTAAGTCAAAGCTAGATCTGACCATGCTAAATGGATTTCCAATAGCATCAGAGCCACACTTGGATATCCACCCCTATGTGATGATGACAATGTAGCTGAATCTGGAATGAATCCTGCATATTTTGGAGGAGAACAAGCTGAAGTAGCTCAGGTGTTCTATCCTCCTACAGATTTTGAAATGATTCATCAAGAAGTACAATCTATGTACAACCCTCCTGAGGGTAATAAGAATATTATTATTGAGAAAGTAGATAAGCCTGTGCCTGAGGAAGTTTTGAAAGAGCAAGAAGCTCAATTATCTAAGAAGAGATTCAGAGAACAGGCAGAGTTAAGGTCTGATTTTGAATAGTGGATCCCAACTTCTAGAAATATTATACTGACTGCTTGGAAAGCTGCAAAGGACAATTTTCTAGAGAGGGGCAAATGTTATTCTGAACAAGAGTGGAGAAAGCATGAAGCCAGACAAGAGGCTATAGTTCAGTACAGAAGAAAGGCTAAACTTGGGAAGCTACCTCCTAATGCACAGGAGCCTAGCAAATATTTACCAAAGCCTTATCATTATTTTGAGAGACAAAAGATAAGGGCTGAAGAACTAAAGAAGAAAGATCTTAAGGGAAAGAAGCCTGCTGATGACATTGATGCTCCAGTTCAAGCCAAGATTCAATCAGGCAAGGGCATTGTCATCAAAGAGCCAGAGCAGCCATAGAATAGAATTTTCTTAAGTTTACAACTTTGTAATCATTTGTGTTGGAATCCATGTAAACTTTTGATTAAAGAAACATTTGATAGTTGAAACAAATCTTTTATGAATGCTCATTGTGTTAGCATTAACATTTTGTGATAAAATATTTTATATGCTTTGTTTCAGTAATTACCATGTCATATAATGTTGTTATACATCATATTGTTTATTTGTTATGTATGGTGTATATCATTGACTAAGGGTTATGACTTCTCCAAATAGGGGGAGATTGTTGGGTACATTGGAAAATGTGTACTAGATTTGAAGAAGCCTCACCCTACTCAATGATATACATCAAGCTGTATTTGATGTGTTTTGAGTTTATTTGTGTAGGTTAAGTAATTGCAGGAAATGTAGAAAATTTCTAAGTCCATGTGTCGACAGCTAGAGAAGCAGTGTCGACACTTATGAAGGCTTGTGTCGACACTGAAGAAAAGCTATGTCGACACCAGGAAAGGCAGAGTCGACACCAGAAGAAATGTGTCGACACATACAGGCAGTGTCGACACACTGTGAAGAATTGTCGACATAAATCGTGTCGACACTTAGAGGCAGTGTCGACACACTGTGAAGAATTGTCAACATAAATTGTGTCGACACTTAGAAGTAGTGTCGACACCCAGAGAAGCTTAGTCAACATCAAATGTGTCGACACCAGGAGGCTGTGTCGACACTCAGCAAGCTTCAACAAACTTAAATTAAAAGAAGTACTTGTGTCGACACAAAGGAGATTTGTCGACACTTAGCAAGTTTCAACACAAGAAGGCATGTGTCGACATAAAAAGATGTGTCGACACATAGCAGAATTCAACTAAGTGTTAAAGAAGAAATATTTGTGTCGACACACAAAATCAGTGTCGACACATTCAACAGAAGGCTTATGTCGACACACAGAATCAATGTCGACACATTCTGAAGAAGCAGTGTCGAGAAGCTGTTACAACAACAAAAGGAGTTGTGTCGACACCATCAAGGCTAGTGTCGACACTTAGTCCACTTGTGTCGACACTTAGTCTATTTGTGTCGACACAAAATGAAGATCAGTCTCGACACTTTCAGACAGAGACAGTGATTTCAAGAAGTGACTGGATGACTTGACAACTGCCATTTCTAGCCGGTCAACTACTACTGTCAGAGCTGTCAGAAGTTTGTTAGAAACCGGATCAGCCGGTTACCATGGAGAAGACTATATAAAGGCTTTCTCCTTCAACAGAAGATAACAAGAGAAGATCAATCACAACCAACTAGCAACAACTAAGAGAGAAGTAATTATATAGAAGATTTTCGACAGAAGATCTAGAAGAAGTTGGAGAGAGAGAGCTCCATCTAAGAAGAGCAGTTGCTGAACCAGGCTGCCAAGAAAGATTCAGATTGAAATCTGGATCTTAAGTCAGAAGCTGATTGAAGATCAACTTCATAGAAGATTCAACCCTACTGAGTTCAAATTCAAGAAGCATTGAAGAAAGCTAAGGGAGGTTGATCTCTGCGAAGTTCTATCAAGAACTCATCAAGAAGCCATCTATCCCCTCTCTCTCTTTCAGGGTAGTGGTCATAAACTTTGTTTAATCAATTTTCTGCAGTATCTATTATAGATCTGAGTTGTAAGCCTATGTTATAAAGGCTGAGTGTAGGAGATTTAGATCTCTAAGTGTAGGTCTTGTTGAAGACTGACTGGTAGGGCTTTGTGCCTGAGTTGTAGGAGACAGTGTTCTCTGAGTGTAGGCCTTGATGAAGTCTGAGGTAGGGCAGTTTGCCTGAGTTGTAGGAGTGGGGACACTCTGAGTTGTAGGAACCTGTTTGGGGTTCTGAGCTGTAAGATCTAAGGATCTGAGGAGAAGTGCAGAAGTTAGGCCGAATCTAGTACACTGCTAGATAGGCGAAGGGGGAAAGTGGATGTACCCAGACCTTGGGGAACCACTATAAATACTGTGTGCACTCTGTGAATGATTGATTCTGTGAGTGCTGTGCTGATAGCTGTAGAATTTGCAATTGTTGTCTAAAATTCAGAACTGATTGTCTGTCTTTAAAGCAAAAGAAAAATTACACCTATTCACCCCCCCTCTAGGTGGTTAGATACTATTTCTTTCAGGTCTTAGGGCATCTCTACCACATAACACTAATATTCTCTTGAGGGGGTGTTTTATATGACTTTGAGGCAGTGGCCCAAGCTTCATCCCTTTTGAATGGGGATTGGACACTCAACCCATCAAATACATGTTGCCCTAATTAACCCTTTAGGGACCAACCTTTGGGTCAAATCAAAACCTAATCAAATCAGCTTTAAATGGGCTGAGATTTTTACCAGTGACCTATCATAACCCTAAGGGCCACCCACAAAAATTTTAGATGGTATTGATGTTACAGGACCTCTTAGTCATATCATACATGATTTATTAAATTTTTACAAAAACTATAGGAAAATATTTTACAAAAATTCCCATTTTTGGATATGATGAGTGTACAACCCCATATACAACGAGTGGTGGTCGACAGGAGCCAGATTGGCCAAATTCCAACAGTCCGGCTCGCCCAAGTTGGTTGGACTGCTTGAGGGGTGAGTAGAGCAAGTCAGCTCACACGCAACCCAAGGGATCATCAGGCACCAGGAGAGTGGGGCAGGCCGGGCCTGCACTCGCCCGGGGTTGGATAAAGGTGGCGAGTGCCAGCTCCATCGAGCACTCGTCGTTCCCGACGAGGGGAAGTTCCAGAGGGCCACTCGCCCAGCCCCTTGGGATTTGTTTTCATCTTTTTGCCCCTGCTGGTCTGTCTATGGCCTGTTAGAACAGTGGAGTTACATTGCTGGAAGACCGAATTGGGCTGTACATAGCTGTTCAAATTAGCAGAGTTTGGTTATTTGCAGGCCATTTTCAGAAATATATAAATATACCCAAGGAGGTACCTCAAAAGGCATGATCACTTGTGTCCCAATCTTACTGCGCTTTCTGCGGTATCCTTAGCTTGTCATTTATCAAGGGAGGGGAAGCGCTTTAAGATCTTCCGGGTGTGTAGTGGGACCTCCACACCGAGCCCTTGGGTCAGTCCCTTATTCCATTTCCTTTGTAGTTTAGCTCGTGGGATGGAAGTAAGTACGCGATCACCCCTTCCCCTAGGTTGAACTCCACATGGACTGAGTTTTCAGTTTCAACTTTTTTGGTGCGGTGAGCGTGGAGCGTGGAGCGTGGAGCGTGGTTAGCATGGAAAGTTTTCAGCATGCTAGATGGATGGAGGAGAAGGGAAAGGTTCGGACCGGGCCGACTCAACACCCCCTCCCCCTCTCGCCACAGTGGGGATGTTAGAGGACTTCAGGCAGTAAGTGCTCGGGCTCATCAGGTTCGTACTCCGCATGCGAGCTGAGTGCTCGACACTAGCTGTCCCAATTATTACCGACCTGCCTCGAAGCGAGGATGCCTCGGCTCGGCGAGCCAGGAAGGAGATTGTAGAGGTGGGGAGAGCGTGCGAGCTCCCCATGCAAGTTATTTTCCCGGGTTCGGTGAGACGAGGCCGGTTCAGCGAGATTGGGGTGTGAGATCCTCGAGCTTGCCCATTAAGGGGAGGCAGCCCGTTCAGCGAGTTGGTTTCTTCAGCCCCAATTCCATAGTGGTTCAGGGAGCTAGATATGTCTTACTACACCGGGAAGGATGACCCGGTCTAGCACAACCAGTGGTTCGAAGATGTGGTGTCGATAAGGAAGATATCTGATGCCTTCAAATGCAAACTCTTCACCATCACTCACACGGAGAAGGCAAGAGAGTTGTTACACCAGCTATCAGCTAACTCCATCTACAGCTTCAATGTCCTACGTCGGGTTTTCATGTTAAGGTTCACCAATTCCAATAAAAGAAAGAAGGATTCAGAGTCCTTGTTCCACATCAAGCAGGGGGTGAACAAGACCTTGGGGAGCTACATGGACCGGTTCCAGGAGGAGGTCACCCAGGTCCAGGAGATGCCAGGACATACCCTGATGATGGCCTTCACCTTAGGGCTGCAACAAGGTTTCTTTAGGATGGAACTAAAGAGTGTGCTTGCCCTCTCATACGAGGAGCTAATGGAGAGGGCGGCAAGGGAAGTCGACGAGGAGGCGTCAAACCCTGAGTTTGCGAAGAAGTTGTTCAGGTGGGCCACAGAAGAGAAGAAGGGGCCAGGAGGTGGTCGGGGGGCGGAGGTGAGGAAAGACGAACCTCGGTAGAGGGAGCAGCAGCAACAACAGTAGCAGCCCAGATGGCGGCGTCACGAGCAGAACCAGCTCGGTTGTAGGTAGCCGGAGTGGCAAGACCAAGGCCAGCGGAGAGGTTTCCACGGAGGAGACTACCGCCAGGGGGTAGGGTCTGTTTCATCCTCCAGGATGGAGATAGGGCCAGAGGCCACCTCTCCCCGATCAGCACCACACTATGACAATAACAATGCAGTGGCTGATAGGTCAATAGAGGAGGAGAAGGGGGGTCAAGGTGGAGTTACCCAACTATGACTTCAACCAGGAGGACGGCCAAGCTACGACCATGTGCCCGGAGTTTCTCAAGGTACGCGGAAACAGGGAGCAGCAGTAGCAGCGGGACCACAGGAAGTACGGATCGTTGATGTCCTCCCTCGGGTAGAGGAGGACAGGTGTGAGGACTAGGCCGATGTTGGGGACTGAGGCAGGATCAGAGTGATCCATGGGGGGTGGGGGTGGGTTAAGGCTTCCCAAAATTCAAGCCTCCACACCATAAATCGAAGGAGTTTTGGCTCCACATCCAAGACCCCACCCCCAGAGGAGAAGATCACCTTCTCCATGAAGGACATGCCAGATCATGAGGATCCCTTTTGCAACTCATTTGTCATCCATAATCCGGTCGAGAATTTCAACTTCTCTCGGATCCTCATTGACAAGACGAGTTTAGTCAACACCATCTTTAAGAAGGCGTTTGATGCAATGAAGGTGGAGTCCGAGAGGGTGCTAACCTTGGATGGGCCCCTGTTCGAATTTTCGGGATAGTGGAAAGAGGTTGAAGGATGAGAGGGGATCCATGCTACTCTAGGGGGTGGGCAGTCTCAAAACTGCATGTTCGTCATCGTGGACCCCCCCCTCCCTAGTAGTTACAATACCATCTTTGGATGGCCTTTCATCAGCGCCTTCCGCAGCGCTCCCTCATCCTTCCTCCAATGCTTGAAGTTCAACACTGAGGGGATCCAGGTCCGGGTCTTTGGATACCCCAAGGTGGCAAGGGAGTGTTACATCACTGCAGTGAACTCCATCTCTGGGCAGGAGGGAGATGAGGAGATGGAGTGGAGGATGGATGAGGCAGTGTAGGAGGTAGGTGGAGTGCAGATGGAAGTGGAGGAGAGCTGCACCCTATAACTGTTTCATTTTCAATCAAAAGAAAGCCCTTCTTCTCTCGTCCTCTTAGTAGAAAGCTGCTTGCAGTCTCCCCCCTTTTCCCCTCTATTCGCCCATGCTCGAACCGTTAGTTGGTGGTGTACGACTCCTTATCCGTTTTCGTGCATCAACAGTGAGGGCACATTTTCTGCATCAACATGCATGTTCACTTCAGGTACTCACATTATATTTTAATTTTTCCTTCTTTTGACCTCTCCTTTGTAGAGATTAGCAGGTGTTCACCAGTTCATTTGAGGTACTCGTGTTATATTTTAAATTTACCTATTTTGACCTCACTTTTGTAGAGATTAGCAGGTGTTCCCAAGTTCATTTTAGGCACTCTCATTATATTTAAAATTTACCTGTTTTGACCTTACTTTTGTAGAGAATAACAGTTGTTTGCGAGTTAACATCAGGTACTCGTGTTATATTTTAAATTTACCTGCTCTAACTTCTCCATTGTTGAGATTAGCAGTGTTCGCGAGTTAACTTCCCGTACGCGCGATATATTTTAAATTTACCTGATTTTTGTAAAGATTAGCTGGTGTTCACGAGTTCACTTTAGGTACTCGTGTTATATTTTTAATTTACTTTCATTTAATATCTATTTTATATAGATTTGTAGGTGTTCGTGAGTTAACTTCAGGTAGTTCTTTCAGCTCAAAGTCTAAGCAATAATTCTAAGGCCGCAACATTTATCATCAATGGTCTCTTGAGCTTGCAAAGGTTTATTCGATTTTGGCAATGGGTATTACGGACTGCTAATGAAACTCGCCAGAGTCCGCCTTTTTTGGCAAGCAGGCAGATAACATTAATCTTATTCATGTTGTGGCAAGCTTTAGTCGAAATATTTGATAAGGTTCTCTAATTGGCGAGTTGAAACTTATATCGCGCGGATAGTTTCTACAATGCGTGGATTGATACAAGGAGTTCGTTCATTAACTACATCAGATTGTATTTAAATATGAAAAAAGCAAAGAACATTGCAGAAGACACATATTGATCCCAAAATATCCTTTTGTATTTCATCAAAATCAAGTTACAACTTTCATATGTTTGGCGGACTCCAAGCTTGAGTCCGCTGCCTTTACAAAAAATAGTTAAAAGCAAAAATATCTTTATTTAGTTTCTCTCCTCTTCTACTTTTTCTCTGCTGGGGCTTCAGGGCTTAGGCCTTCAACATCAATTTCAGGAGAATAGCCCTCCGAGCCGCTTCCTCCGCTGCTATCTGTGCTAGTGCTGACTGCAGACTCACTATGCGAGCTCTCGCCAGCAGAGCTAGATGTAGAGGCGTCGGACTCGGCAGACTGATCTCCACCTTGCTGGCTTGAGCAAGCGTCATCAACAACTATCTTGGCATCACCGCCGCCATCTTTCTCTTCTTTTTCTTCGTCTTCTGTGTCTTCTTCCTCAACAATTACTTCCTTCCATTTTGCTGTCCACCCCATGTTCGCGACCTGCTCCTCTAGTTTACGGGAAAAGCTCCAGAAAAGGCACACCATCCACTCCCTCTTTGGCAAATCCGCCGCCAACAAATTGCTTGATGGCGATCTCGACGGCCTCTTTCACAAAAGGGGGCATGACATCCTGGAAGTTGTCATTCTCCAGGTCGTACGCGACCTGCAAAAGGAAAAAATGCAAACGTCAGTTCGCGGAGGACTTCAAACGGAAACCGCTGCAAATACAAAACTTACCGCCAGCTCTTCTTTCTTCTTAGCGACTATTTTCCCTAGCCGCATATTTCTTTCTTTGATCAACCTCATTTCTTACTGAAGTTGCTCATTTTGTCTAAGCAGATCTCTAGTTAGGGAGCAAACAAAGTGGTTTGTCACCGCGCTATTCACGCTTAACTGGGCGGCCAGTGGAGGGAGATCGGCAGGGGCAATCCTCTTTAAGTCGCCCAGGTTGCGCTTCCCATAGAGCGCGGAGATCGCGATGTGAGCGTGGAAGGTTATCTTCAGACTTCTCCATGATGGTAGCGCCGTTGATAGGCAGACATGTTTGTTTTTGCTATGCCAGTGGATCATTGGGTTGCCCATAAGATCCTTCTAGCGGTTTCCAAAACCTTGCATCGCAAAACTTTCGGATGAAGAGCAGTCCGCCGCGGGATCCCCTTCCTCTTTCCTTTTCCTTGCAATTTCTTGGTTTCTTTCCCTCTATGTAGGAGTGAGTTCGCTCGGCCTTTGCGGTGGATATACGTGCACAGCCAAGATCGCTGCAAGGAAAGAAATAGCATTAGAATACAGGTCGCGACAAATACAAAAGTTAGTCCGCTGAAACTTATTGTCTTCTCGAGTTATGCCACCGAGGCTCGCCAGCAGCGGGATGTAATGCTCGATGTCTAGCCCGGCTCCTGCGAGAAACTGTACAATGGAGGACTCCACCGCGTCGAGCCGGATGCTCTTGAAAACAGAATCTGTGCGCTCTTGCGGATAGGTATGCACGAACCCGAGGTCGCCCTCAAAGATCAGGAATCTTATGGTCCAGTAATGGATCTTATTCGGCAGACCCATTACTTTCATCCCTCAGCAGTAGAAGTATATCACCCCCTTATAGTGGCGGCCTCCAGAAGGTGTTATCCAGCGGACTGAGAATATTTTTCGGAAAATATTCAGAGAGAAGGCGATCTTCTCAAACAGCAGATAGGAGACGAAGCTATAGATAGCAGCAAGCGTGTTGGGCGCGAGCTGGCCCGGCACCATCCCATAATGTTCAAAGATCTCTGTTATCTCCCATAGCAGAGGTGACTTGAAACTGCTATCAAAGTGATCAACGGGTAACACGATCTGGGTTGTAGTTGAAAAATTTAGCCTTTCTTCATCGGCGGGAAGGCCGACAAGAAAAGGAGATTCCGCCATATGTTTCTCCACGAAGGCCTCGAGACCGACCTCCATCAGTTTGCATTTCTTGTGGTCAGCAGCATGGAAGGCAAGCGCGGCATCGGTCCTGGCGGACACCATTTTCTCAGGCCGCAAGGTCTTCTGCTTCCACTGCTATCCTGCATAGAAGAAACAATAGGGCATTATTTATAGTAGTGAGGTCTGACAGCTTTTTAGCCAGGCCGCACACCTTGATCCTCTAGTCCGCCAAGCTTGCACCAAATTCAGCTATTCATGCAAGTCAAAAATAAAACACCGCGGACATAAGCTTAAGTCCGTTCAGCTCGCTATTTCCAATTTCTTGAGCACCTGCTAAGTATATTTAAAAGCATAAAGTAAGCAGACACAATTTCAGTCCGCCAGCTTGCAAATTTTCCCACCTGCAAATTGATTCGCAAGCAGTTAAATTCAAAGAAGTGGAAACAACATTAGTCCGCAAAGTTCGTCACAAATCTAGCAAAGATCACGCAGAGCGCAGCATAGAGAAAAACAAGTACAATCACATTACAAATCAGAACTTGCGCATATCACATTTAGTCCGCATAAAAGAGCAAGGCGTTGTTCAGACCGCAGCAGAAAAAAATGAATTGTTCACACAAATTACACCAAATAGTTTACAACTCTGCGACCTCAGCGGTCTCTAGTTTCAGGTCGCGCAGGCCGCACTGCCATATCTCAGCATAAGTGCGCTGCATGGCCGCTCATTTGGAGAACTTCACTGTACAAATGATACATGTAGTGGTGAATGGAGATGATAGTCCGGTGCAAGTGCGCAGCCTCCCGCTCCACGCGGCTCAAAGGAACCACAGGCTCAGTTGCCGGCCTTGCTACCTCATCCGCTGCGAGCTGACTACTTTCTGCTGGGGCTGGAGCTTCCTTTGGGGCAGCGCGATCTGGCAGTCGTTGCCTCTCCTCCGCGACCTCAGCAGCCTGTCACAATGTAACACCCCTGATTTTCCGGCAATTATTTAATCCTCTTCTTGATGTCATAATGACGTAAGGGGCGTTACGTTATCGTGGAAGTGACGGCACGTCGTCGTTAATGCGTTTTCACGTCTATTCAATCGAGTCGGCCAAATTCGCGAATCCTTGCCGAAAATGAAAATTTTACATTAGAAAATTAAATTGATTAATTTCTGACATGCTCGTCAAGTTTCGTCGCGATCCGAGCGATATTTGAGCTTCGGCGAATTTCCAAAGTTTTGTAGAATTTATGTTTGTCGTAGACTTTGCGGATTTATATCTCAAGAACGGCTCATCGGATTTTGGTTCCGTCTTCTCCTTGTGTTCATAACGTCAGTGTTCACCTACGTTGTGAATTTCATTTCATTCGGCGTGCGTTTGGGCCTTCGTTTTGATTTTGGCTCTGTTTGGGATTCCGGCGGGACTCCATTCCAGCCAGGCTGAAACGACGGAAGTTGTTTGGCAAGCCATCAGGTGCTCCGGCTGAGGACGGCAGGGGTGAAAGGGAGGCAAACTGGGCATTTTGTGACTGGCCGCCGGAGCACCAGTCGACCGTTGCGGACGGCCGTTCCCTCTCTCCTCCCCGGCGTGCCACCGGATCCTGTTCCCAAACAGAGCCTTTGTAGTTTCCTTATTCAAAAATATATGCATATGAATATTTTAATATTAAAATACTATTCAAAAATGAAAAGTACTATTCATTTGTATAGTTTGATCAAAAGATTTTTTTGCAAAAAAATTGTTATTTATGTAAAGAAATTGTTAATTGTGTAAGACATACTCGAGATGTGCTTTAATATACTCGAGTTTTCCATTAAAAAAACTCGAGTTCTGCTGCTTTTATATACTCGAGTCATGTTCATTCCACTCGAGTACTGCTTAAATCTACTCGAGTCCAATATTAAATTATTCGAGTCCTGCTATAAATCTACTCGAGTCCTGTTATAATTCACTCGAGTGAATTCTTCCTAACTCGTGTATATTTACTGTTCATGAAAACTTCTACTCTAGTAAACATTTCTCCTCTCGTGTATATTTACTGTTCATGAAAAAAATTCCTACTCGAGTGATTTTTTTTTTTGTCTCGAGTACCTGTAATCTTGTTCCCGAGTAGCCCGTAATAATTTATGTTCGAGTGTCGTTTTGAAAGTAAAACGACGTTGTATCGAAAAATGGTTAACATAAACTTTGTTCGTCTCGATGAGATCTACAACTTTCATGTTGGGCAATTTTCGATTTGAGGCCATCCTAAAACTCTATTTCGTCTTCCGCGCACTCGCTCGTAGATCGTCCGTTTTAAACAAGAAATTTTATAAATATATATATTTTTATATATATTTGTGTATATATATATATAATCTTATCTTTGGAGAGTTAAAAACTTCTTCTTCTTCTCCTGGCTGAACCAGAACGACGTGACGACTGAACTCTAAGTCGTGAATCTTCCGGTGGCCGCCGGCGGAGCTCCGGTGCTCAAAATTTCCAACCGATCTAGATCTGGAAAGCTCTCGTCGAGATCTACACTATCCTGGTAATTTTTTCCCATTTCTTGAGTTTTCTCGTTACGATATTTCGGCCCTAACCTATATTTCGGCCATTTTCGTTCAGATTTCGACTCCTAACGTCTTCTTTTTCCACGATCTGCGACGTGTGGTGATTCAGAGAATTTTTTCGGTAAAATCGAGGCAAGTGGTGTTCTTGCTCTCTCTCTCTTGCTCCTTTATTCTAATTTTTTGCCACATTCGTTTGAGTTTGTCACGTTTCAAACTTAGAAACTAATTCTTGAATTCTAATTATTTTATCTTTTTTCTTGAATTGCAACTTGTTTTCCCTAAAACCATACCCCTAATTTCTATTTCGTACAATTGGTAAACAAATTGGTTGTCGTGTCGTATTAACCATCGAGTCATCTTGATCATTGTGACACCTTCTGCGTTTCGTGGTTTTTGATTAAACTTCACTTTGCTTGATCTTGAAATGTCTTTATGCAGTACACATTGATTGTTGACCGTGACTCTGTGATGAATAAAAAAGGAACTCTGCTTGTATAATTATGTAACTAAAGAAACACATATGGACTATGCGCGTTGGGGTTTCTCACTCGGCATAGTGCCTTATACTTGAGTCTATGCGCGTTGTGGACTTTCATCCCCGTCACATTACCTTAGTTTGGTCTGTGCGCATTGGAGTTTCTCCCTCGGCATGGTGCCTGTTGGTTGTGTTTGTGCGCATTGTGGACCTTTTTCCCCTGCATAGTACTCTTTAATGTTAAGCTGATCAGTCTCTTTTTTTTGATGAATGACTTGAATATTAATGAAAAATGAAAGTTTGAACTTCTGATGTTGGTGCTTGTTCTGTCCGGATGATGTGATTAGCCTTTCTTGCTCGGCTAGATTTACTGTTTGCTTACTTTACTCCGCTGCTGACCCTTTTGTTGCAGTCACTTTACAATTTCCTTCATTTTGAGGTTTTTTAGTCTGCCTTTACTCTTTGCACCATTTGTAACATGCTTCTGAGGTGTTCTTCTTCTAAATGCCTCAGGATCAGAGCAGTAGCAGATTTAGCTGACCGTGTTATGCTTCTGGTGTTGCGGGTTCTTGTGGACGTTTGCTTCCACCTCTGAGGTTGAGGTAGTTGACTTTGTTTAGACATGTCATATTTTACTATAGGTTCGTGTCAGTTGTTGACGCTCATAGTTTTTGACTTTTCTGTGATAGAGCACTTGCTGCTTTTACTGTTGTTACTTTTTACCTGTTTATACTTGCTCTCTGGGAAGGATTTATGTTAGGATGAATTTAGTTATTTTAAAGTGTACTGTACAACCCCGTATTCGCGAAGAGTGGGCCCAAAACAAGGTGAGCAAGTTTTTAAGCTTTTTCGGAGTTTTGCACTCCTAGGGGCCAATTTTGGATGAACATGTAGAACATACTAGTAGGGGGAGAAAATATTTCTCCCCCCAAGGCGCTTTTGGCAAGCCGCCCAGGCCGCCAGGCCGCAAGCCGCCTCAGCCAGGCCGCAAGCCGCCCAGGCCGCCTCAGCCAGGCCGCCAGGCCGCAAGCCGCCTCTGCCAGGCCGCAAGCCGCCCAGGCCGCCTCAGCCAGGCCGCCAGGCCGCAAGCCGCCTCAGCCAGGCCGCAAGCCGCCTCAGCTAGGCCGCAAGCCGCCCAGGCCGCCGTCTCGCCTAGTAGGCCAGCTCGCAGTCCGCCCCAACTCGCAGGCCGCCCAGCTCGCAGGCCGCCCAGCTCGCCAGGCCGCAGCTCGCCTTGCCCCGTCTCGCCAGACCGCCCCCTCGCCCAGACCGCCGTCTCGCCAAGTAGGCCAGCTCGCAGGCCGCCCCGCTCGCAGGCCGCCCAGCTCGTAGGCCGCCCAGCTCGCAGGCCGCAGCTCGCCTTGCCCCGTCTCGCCAGACCGCCGCCTAGCCCAGGCCGCCGTCTCGCCAAGTAGGCCAGCTCGCAGGCCGCCCAGCTCGCAGGCCGCCCAGCTCGCAGGCCGCCCAGCTCGCAGGCCGCCCAGCTCGCAGGCCGCCCAGCTCGCAGGCCGCCCAGCTCGTAGGCCGCCCAGCTCGTAGGCCGCCCAGCTCGCAGGTCGCCCAGCTCGTAGGCCGCCCAGCTCGCAGGCCGCCCAGCTCGCAGGCCTCCCAGCTCGCCCAGCCTTCTTGCCCTCGGGGGGAGTTACCCCTTTACCCCCCGGCGTGGCGGTTTCCTATTGGCCCGAGGCCTTTTGGCCGTAGGGGTATTTTGGTCATTTCTGGCCCAGAACTTTTGGAAAACTATAAATAGACCCCCTTGGGTGCCTTGGAGAGGGGGCTTTTCTTAGTTTTCTCCTCCCTTAGCTTCTTCTTGGTAGAGTTGAGAGAGCTCTCCAAGGCACCCTAGCTCGAGCATTGGCTAGGGAGGGGAAGTGCTCAGGTAGCGTTCCGGGTGTGAGGTGGGACCTCCGCGCTAGAGCCGAGGGTCTGTTCCTAGTTTCCCAAGTCTTCGGTCCGTGACGTTCTCTTGAGTGTAGTAGGTGTGAGGTCACCCCTTCCCCAAAGGTCGAACTCCACAGGAGACCGGATTCCGGTTTCAACATTTTGGTGCGGTGAGCGTGGAGAGTGACCAGCACAGAAGATCTCGGGAGAAAGTCATGACTGGAGGTGAGGGAGGTAGTGATGATCTCGGCGAGCTCCCTAGCTCAGGACCTTTTGTGGGGAGGCAAGAGTTCATGGCCTCCATTCAAGGCATCATGGAGATGCTGCGAAGCATTGCTCCTCAGGGTGGCAGCTCCACCCCGACCCCCCAGGAGCTAGCTCCCCCCCTCGACGAGTCGACTCCCAGGGGTCTAGGCGAGATGACCCCAGCGGGGGGAGTAGGAAGTGCACCAGGAAGAAGGCCCGGGAAGGAGAGGATAGGAGATGGGGTCGAGCGAGACCTCACCGGCCGGGAGCTGTTCTCTAGCCCGTCGAGTGCCAACCTCCCAGGCGAGCAGGTTGCGCGAGTGGAGGTGGCGAGACCACCCCTTAGGGGGTCACCCTTCAGCGAGCTGATCATCTCAGCTCCCGTTCCTGAGGGGTTCAGAGAGCCAGACATGTCTTAGTACACGGGGAAGGATGACCCCGTCCAGCATCTGCAATGGTTCGAGGATGCCGTCTCCATCAGGCCGATGACAGATGCCTTCAAGTGTCGCCTCTTTGCGATCACTCTGAAGGAGAAGGCAAGGGACTGGTTCCATCAACTCCCTCCGAGGTCGATCTACGAGTTCGAGGACTTGAGCCAAAGCTTCCAGCTCCGCTTCTCCACCTCCAAGAAGCGGAAGAGGAGTCCTGAGTCCATTTTCTTGATAAGGCAGTGGGCCGAGGAGTCGCTGGCCCGCTACGTAGATAGGTTCCAAGAGGAGATCTTGGAGGTCCAGGAGATGCCAGGGTATGCACTCCAGATGGCCTTCACCGTTGGGCTAAAGGAGGGCTTCTTCAAGATGAGCTTGACCCGGAAGGCCCCCCTTTCCTTCGAGGAGCTGATGGAAAGGGCGGTAGAAGAGATTGCCATGGAGGCAGCCAACCCGGCATTTGTCAAGAGGTTGGAAAAGTTGACGGAGGTGGAGTCAAAGGAGCAGGGTGGCTCAAGGCATCAAGAAGGAAGAAGGAGAGATGAGCAGAGAGCTCAGGGGTTCCAAGGACAGGAGGGTCCGGAACCAGGCTGGAGGCAGCAGGGAGGACCTGCCCAAGGTCCAGGAAGAGCTCTCATCCAAGGAGGGGGGAACTTCCATGGGGGCCAAGAGAGGTATAACTTCCATAGGCAAGCCCCAAGGCAGCTCTTACCCCCGCCGCAGCAAGCCTTGGCGATAGGAGGGGGAAGAGGTAACAGGAGAGAGCGTCCAGCCCGCCGAAAGAGGGGAGGAGCGCTACCGTACTGTGACTTCCACCAGGTGGAGGGGCACGCCACAGCTACCTGCCCCGAGTTCTTGGAAGTGAGGGGCGCGAGAGGCCCTGCGCAGCCGCAGCTGCCGGTGCGGGTAGAAGAGGTTCTACCCGGAGAAAGGGGTGATGATATATGCGAGGATCGGGTCGACGTGGGAACCCGAGGTGGTATAGGAGTGATCCACGGTGGAGTGGGGGTTGAGGCCACTCGGAAGGCAAGCCTCCATGTCATGTACCGAAGGAGCGTTGCCTCAACCTCCCAGACCCCGCCCCCAGAAGAAAAGATCACCTTCTCTGTGAAGGACCTGCCGGATCATGAGGATCCGTTCTGCGATGCGCTGGTCATCCAGACGGTCATCGAAGGCTACACCGTCTCCCGGATCTTGGTTGACAACGGGAGTTCCGTCAACGTTGTTTTCAAGAAGGCGTTTGACGAGATGAAGGTGGAGCCACGGAGGGTGTTGGCCTCAGACGGACCCCTGTTCGGATTCTCCGGGGAGAGAAAGGAGGTCGAGGGTGGAGTGGGGCTCCAAGTAAAATTGGGAGGAGTCTCAAGGAACTGCCGGTTCGTTATTGTTGACGCTCCAAGCAGCTACAACGCCATCTTCGGAAGACCCCTCATCAGCGCCTTCCGTTGCGTGCCGTCTTCATTCCACCAATGCCTCAAGTTCAGCTCAGGAGGGATCCAGGTCAGAGTCAAGGGAGACTCCAGGATGGCAAGACAGTGCTACGTCACGGCCGTCAACACCATCTCCTGGTGGGCCAAGACAGAGGAGATGGAGGAGATCATGGAGAGTCTGAGCAGGATGGAAGTGTCCGGCGAGCAGAATGCAGATGAGGACCACCGGGCCCAGACCCCCTGAGGAAGCCTCGCCCCGGCAGGATCCTGTATGTATCTTACCTTGTAATGAGTCTAACCCCCGACCAACTGAGCCAGGGGGATCATGTAACCCATCTATTTTCCCCGTTTGAGGATGTAGGATTTGGTATGGTTTGATTGTGTAGCCCAAGTCCTTTGCTCCGATGACGATTCCGCCGCTAGGCTCCCACTAGCTGGCTGGGTAGGTTGATCTCTCGTGGTAGCCCAAGTCCTTTGCTCCGATGACGATTCCGCCGCCAGGCTCCCACTAGCTGGCTGGGTAGGTTGATCTCTCGTGGTAGCCCAAGTCCTTTGCTCCGATGACGATTCCGCCGTCAGGCTCCCACTAGCTGGCTGGGTAGGTTGATCTCTCGTGGTAGCCCAAGTCCTTTGCTCCGATGACGATTCCGCCGCCAGGCTCCCACTAGCTGGCTGGGTAGGTTGATCTCTCGTGGTAGCCCAAGTCCTTTGCTCCGATGACGATTCCGCCGCCAGGCTCCCACTAGCTGGCTGGGTAGGTTGATCTCTCGTGGTAGCCCAAGTCCTTTGCTCCGATGACGATTCCGCCGCCAGGCTGCCACTAGCTGGCTGGGTAGGTTGATTTCTCGTGGTAGCCCAAGTCCTTTGCTCTGATGACGATTCTGCCGCCAGGCTCCCACTAGCTGGCTGGGTAGGTTGATCTCTCGTGGTAGCCCAAGTCCTTTGCTCCGATGACGATTCCGCCGCTAGGCTCCCACTAGCTGGCTGGGGAGGTTGATCTCTCGTGGTAGCCCAAGTCCTTTGCTCCGATGACGATTTCGCCGCCAGGCTCCCACTAGCTGGCTGGGCAGGTTGATCTCTCGTGATAGCCCAAGTCCTTTGCTCCGATGACGATTCCGCCGCCAGGCTCCCACTAGCTGGCTGGGGAGGTTGATCTCTCGTGGTAGCCCAAGTTCTTTGCTCCGATGACGATTCCGCCGCCAGGCTCCCACTAGCTGGCTGGGCAGGTTGATCTCTCGTGGTAGCCCAAGTCCTTTGCTCCGATGACGATTCCGCCGCCAGGCTCCCACTAGCTGGCTGGGTAGGTTGATCTCTCGTGGTAGCCCAAGTCCCTTTTCTCCGAGGTGGTCCCGCTGCCAGGCTCCCACTAGCTGGCAGGGTCGGTGGTACCTCTCGTGGAGAGTAAGTCCCTTTGCTCCGAGATGGTCCCGCTGCCAGGCTCCCACTAGCTGACAGGGCCGGTGGTACCTCTCGTGGAGAGTAAATGTTTGCACCCCGAGGTCGTCTCGTCACCCAGGCTCCCATTAGATGGCTTGACAGGTTGACCCCTCGGGGAGGCTAAGTGTTTTCACCCAGAGGAGGTCTCGCCACCCAGGCTCCCATAGCTGGCATGGCAGGTTGACCCCGAGGGGAAGTTACACTCCGCGAATACGTTGGGTTGGATGTTTCTTTCCGAGCTTGTGCCAACCTCGAAAAGGGCGGGGATTGTGTACAACCCCGTATTCGCGAAGAGTGGGCCCAAAACAAGGTGAGCAAATTTTTAAGCTTTTTGGGAGTTTTGCACTCCTCGGGGCCAATTTTGGATGAACATGTAGAACATACTAGTAGGGGGATAAAATATTTCTCCCCCTAAGGCGCTTTTGGCAAGCCGCCCAGGCCGCCAGGCCGCAAGCCGTCTCAGCCAGGCCGCAAGCCGCCCAGGCCACCTCAGCCAGGCCGCCAGGCCGCAAGCCGCCTCAGCCAGGCTGCAAGCCGCCCAGGCCGCCTCAGCCAGGCCGCCAGGCCGCAAGCCGCCTCAGCCAGGCCGCCAGGCCGCAAGCCGCCTCAGCCAGGCCGCAAGCCGCCCAGGCCGCCGTCTCGCCTAGTAGGCCAGCTCGCAGTCCGCCCCAGCTCGCAGGCCGCCCAGCTCGCAGGCCGCCCAGCTCGCCAGGCCGCAGCTCGCCTTGCCCCGTCTCGCCAGACCGCCCCCTCGCCCAGACCGCCGTCTCGCCAAGTAGGCAAGCTCGCAGGCCGCCCAGCTCGCAGGCCGCCCAGCTCGCAGGCCGCCCAGCTCGCAGGCCGCAGCTCGCCTTGCCCCGTCTCGCCAGACCGCCGCCTAGCCCAGGCCGCCGCCTCGCCAAGTAGGCCAGCTCGCAGGCCGCCCAGCTCGCAGGCCGCCCAGCTCGTAGGCCGCCAGCTCACAGGCCGCCAGCTCACAGGCCGCCCAGCTCGCAGGCCGCCCAGCTCGTAGGCCGCCCAACTCGCAGGCCGCCCAGCTCGCAGGCCGCCCAGCTCGCAGGCCGCCCAGCTCGCAGGCCGCCCAGCTCGCCCAGCCTTATTGCCCTCGGGGGGAGTTACCCCTTTACCCCCCGGCGTGGCGGTTTCCTATTGGCCCGAGGCCTTTTGGCCGTAGGGGTATTTTGGTCATTTCTGGCCCAGGACTTTTGGAAAACTATAAATAGACCCCCTTGGATGCCTTGGGGAGGAGGCTTTTCTTAGTTTTCTCCTCCCTTAGCTTCTTCTTGGTAGAGTTGAGAGAGCTCTCCAAGGCACCCTAGCTCGGGCATTGGCTAGGGAGGGGAAGTGCTCAGGTAGCCTTCCGGGTGTGAGGTGGGACCTCCGCGCTAGAGCCGAGGGTCTGTTCCTAGTTTCCCAAGTCTTCGGTCCGTGACGTTCTCTTGAGTGTAGTAGGTGTGAGGTCACCCCTTCCCCAAGGGTCGAAATCCGGTCTCCTGTGGAGTTCGACCCTTGGGGAAGGGGTGACCTCACACCTATTACACTCAAGAAAACGTCACGGACCGAAGACTTGGGAAACTAGGAACAGACCCTCGGCTCTAGCGCGGAGGTCCCACCTCACACCCGGAAGGCTACCTGAGCACTTCCCCTCCCTAGCCAATGCTCGAGGTAGGGTGCCTTGGAGAGCTCTCTCAACTCTACCAAGAAGAAGCTAAGGGAGGAGAAAACTAAGAAAAGCCTCCTCTCCAAGGCACCCAAGGGGGTCTATTTATAGTTTTCCAAAAGTCCTGGGCCAGGAATGACCAAAATACCCCTACGGCCAAAAGGCCTCGGGCCAATAGGAAACCGCCACGCCGGGGGGTAAAGGGGTAACTCCCCCCGAGGGCAAGAAGGCTGGGCGAGCTGGGTGGCCTGCGAGCTGGGCGGCCTGCGAGCTGGGCGGCCTACGAGCTGGGCGGCCTGCGAGCTGGGCGGCCTGCGAGCTGGGCGGCCTGCGAGCTGGGCGGCCTGCGAGCTGGGCGGCCTGCGAGCTGGGCGGCCTGCGAGCTGGGCGGCCTGCGAGCTGGCCTACTTGGCGAGACGGCGGCCTGGGCTAGGCGGCGGTCTGGCGAGACGGGGCAAGGCGAGCTGGGCGGCCTACGAGCTGGGCGGCCTGCGAGCTGGGCGGCCTGCGAGCTGGCCTACTTGGCGAGACGGCGGTCTGGGCGAGGGGGCGGTCTGGCGAGACGGGGCAAGGCGAGCTGCGGCCTGGCGAGCTGGGCGGCCTGCGAGCTGGGCGGCCTGCGAGCTGGGGCGGACTGCGAGCTGGCCTACTAGGCGAGACGGTGGCCTGGGCGGCTTGCGGCCTGGCTGAGGCGGCTTGCGGCCTGACGGCCTGGCTGAGGCGGCTTGCGGCCTGGCGGCCTGGCGGCTTGCGGCCTGGCGGCCTGGCTGAGGCGGCCTGGGAGGCTTGCGGCCTGGCTGAGGCGGCTTGCGGCCTGGCGGCCTGGCGGCCTGGCTGAGGCGGCCTGGGCGGCTTGCGGCCTGGCTGAGGCGGCTTGCGGCCTGGCGGCCTGGGCGGCTTGCCAAAAGCGCCTTGGGGGGAGAAATATTTTCTCCCCCTACTAGTATGTTCTACATGTTCATCCAAAATTAGCCCATAGGAGTGCAAAACTCCCAAAAAGCTTAAAAACTTGCTCACCTTGTTTTGGGCCCACTCTTCGCGAATACGGGGTTGTACACAATCCCCGCTCTTTTCGAGGTTGGCACAAGCTCGGAAAGAAACATCCAACCCAACGTATTCGCGGAGTGTAACTTCCCCTCGGGGTCAACCTGCCATGCCAGCTATGGGAGCCTGGGTGGCGAGACCTCCTCTGGGTGAAAACACTTAGCCTCCCCGAGGGGTCAACCTGTCAAGCCAGCTAATGGGAGCCTGGGTGACGAGACGACCTCGGGGTGCAAACATTTACTCTCCACGAGAGGTACCACCGGCCCTATCAGCTAGTGGGAGCCTGGCAGCGGGACCATCTCGGAGCAAAGGGACTTACTCTCCACGAGAGGTACCACCGACCCTGCCAGCTAGTGGGAGCCTGGCAGCGGGACCACCTCGGAGAAAAGGGACTTGGGCTACCACGAGAGATCAACCTACCCAGCCAGCTAGTGGGAGCCTGGCGGCGGAATCGTCATCGGAGCAAAGGACTTGGGCTACCACGAGAGATCAACCTGCCCAGCCAGCTAGTGGGAGCCTGGCGGCGGAATCGTCATCGGAGCAAAGGACTTGGGCTACCACGAGAGATCAACCTCCCCAGCCAGCTAGTGGGAGCCTGGCGGCGGAATCGTCATCGGAGCAAAGGACTTGGGCTACCACGAGAGATCAACCTGCCCAGCCAGCTAGTGGGAGCCTGGCGGCGGAATCGTCATCGGAGCAAAGGACTTGGGCTACCACGAGAGATCAACCTACCCAGCCAGCTAGTGGGAGCCTGGCGGCGGAATCGTCATCGGAGCAAAGGACTTGGGCTACCACGAGAGATCAACCTACCCAGCCAGCTAGTGGGAGCCTGGCGGCGGAATCGTCATCGGAGCAAAGGACTTGGGCTACCACGAGAGATCAACCTACCCAGCCAGCTAGTGGGAGCCTGGCGACGGAATCGTCATCGGAGCAAAGGACTTGGGCTACCACGAGAGATCAACCTACCGAGCCAGCTAGTGGGAGCCTGGCGGCGGAATCGTCATCGGAGCAAAGGACTTGGGCTACCACGAGAGATCAACCTACCCAGCCAGCTAGTGGGAGCCTGGCGGCGGAATCTTCATCGGAGCAAAGGACTTGGGCTACACAATCAAACCATACCAAATCCTACATCCTCAAACGGGAAAAATAGATGGGTTACATGATCCCCCCGGCTCAGTTGGTCGGGGGTTAGACTCATTACAAGGTAAGATACATACAGGATCCTGCCGGGGCGAGGCTTCCTCAGGGGGTCTGGGCCCGGTGGTCCTCATCCGCTTCCTGCTCGCCGGACACTTCCATCCTTCTCAGGCTCTCCATGATCTCCTCCATCTCCTCTGCCTTGGCCCACCAGGAGATGGTGTTGACGGCTGTGACGTAGCACTGTCTTGCCATCCTGGAGTCTCCCTTGGCTCTGACCTGGATCCCTCCTGAGCTGAACTTGAGGCATTGGTGGAATGAAGACGACACGCAACAGAAGGCGCTGATGAGGGGTCTTCCGAAGATGGCGTTGTAGCTGCTTGGAGCGTCAACAATAACGAACCGGCAGTTCCTTGAGACTCCTCCCAATTTTACTTGGAGCCCCACTCCACCCTCGACCTCCTTTCTCTCCCCGGAGAATCCGAACAGGGGTCCGTCTGAGGCCAACACCCTCCGTGGCTCCACCTTCATCTCGTCAAACGCCTTCTTGAAAACAACGTTGACGGAACTCCCGTTGTCAACCAAGATCCGGGAGACGGTGTAGCCTTCGATGACCGTCTGGATGACCAGCGCATCGCAGAACGGATCCTCATGATCCGGCAGGTCCTTCACCGAGAAGGTGATCTTTTCTTCTGGGGGCGGGGTCTGGGAGGTTGAGGCAACGCTCCTTCGGTACATGACATGGAGGCTTGCCTTCCGAGTGGCCTCAACCCCCACTCCACCGTGGATCACTCCTATACCACCTCGGGTTCCCACGTCGACCCGGTCCTCGCATATATCATCACCCCTTTCTCCGGGTAGAACCTCTTCTACCCGCACTGGCAGCTGCGGCTGCGCAGGGCCTCTCGCGCCCCTCACTTCCAAGAACTCGGGGCAGGTAGCTGTGGCGTGCCCCTCCACCTGGTGGAAGTCACAGTACGGTAGCGCTCCACCCCTCTTTCGGCGGGCTGGACGCTCTCTCCTGTTACCTCTTCCCCCTCCTATCGCCAAGGCTTGCTGCGGCGGGGGTAAGAGCTGCCTTGGGGCTTGCCTATGGAAGTTATACCTCCCTTGGCCCCCATGGAAGTTCCCCCCTCCTTAGATGAGAGCTCTTCCTGGACCTTGGGCAGGTCCTCCCTGCTGCCTCCAGCCTGGTTCCGGACCCTCCTGTCCTTGGAACCCCTGAGCTCTCTGCTCCTCTCTCCTTCTTCCTTCTTGATGCCTTGAGCCACCCTGCTCCTTTGACTCCACCTCCGTCAAGTTTTCCAACCTCTTGACAAATGCCGGGTTGGCTGCCTCCATGGCAATCTCTTCTGCCTCCCTTTCCATCAGCTCCTCGAAGGAAAGGGGGGCCTTCCGGGTCAAGCTCATCTTGAAGAAGCCCTCCTTTAGCCCAACGGTGAAGGCCATCTGGAGTGCATACCCTGGCATCTCCTGGACCTCCAAGATCTCCTCTTGGAACCTATCTACGTAGCGGGCCAGCGACTCCTCGGCCCCCTGCCTTATCAAGAAAATGGACTCAGGACTCCTCTTCCGCTTCTTGGAGGTGGAGAAGCGGAGCTGGAAGCTTCGGCTCAAGTCCTCGAACCCATAGATCGACCTCGGAGGGAGTTGATGGAACCGGAACCAGTCCCTTGCCTTCTCCTTCAGAGTGATCGCAAAGAGGCGACACTTGAAGGCATCTGTCATTGGCCTGATGGAGACGGCATCCTCGAACCATTGCAGATGCTGGACGGGGTCATCCTTCCCCGTGTAGTAAGCCATGTCTGGCTCTCTGAACCCCTCGGGAACGGGAGCTGAGATGATCAGCTCGCTGAAGGGTGACCCACTAAGGGGTGGTCTCGCCACCTCCACTCGCGCAACCTGCTCGCCTGGGAGGTTGGCACTCGCCGGGCTAGAGAACAGCTCCTGGCCGGTGAGGTCTCGCTCGACCCCATCTCCCATCCTCTCCTTCCCGGGCCTTCTTCCTGGTGCACTTCCTACTCCCCCCGCTGGGGTCATCTCGCCTAGACCCCTGGGAGTCGACTCGTCGAGGGGGGGAGCTAGCTCCTGGGGGGTTGGGGTGGAGCTGCCACCCTGAGGAGCAAGGCTTCGCAGCATCTCCATGATGCCTTGGATGGAGGCCATGAACTCTTGCCTCCCCACAAAAGGTCCTGAGCTAGGGTGCTCGCCGAGATCATCACTACCTCCCTCACCTCCAGTCATGACTTTCTCCCGAGATCTTCTGTGCTGGTCACTCTCCGCGTTCACCGCACCAAAATGTTGAAACCGGAATCCGGTCTCCTGTGGAGTTCGACCCTTGGGGAAGGGGTGACCTCACACCTACTACACTCAAGAGAACGTCACAGACCGAAGACTTGGGAAACTAGGAACAGACCCTCGGCTCTAGCGCGGAGGTCCCACCTCACACCTGGAAGGCTACCTGAGCACTTCCCCTCCCTAGCCAATGCTCGAGCTAGGGTGCCTTGGAGAGCTCTCTCAACTCTACCAAGAAGAAGCTAAGGGAGGAGAAAACTAAGAAAAGCCGCCTCCCTAAGGCACCCAAGGGGGTCTATTTATAGTTTTCCAAAAGTCCTGGGCCAGAAATGACCAAAATACCCCTACGGCCAAAAGGCCTCGGGCCAATAGGAAACCGCCACGCCGGGGGGTAAAGGGGTAACTCCCCCCGAGGGCAAGAAGGCTGGGCGAGCTGGGCGGCCTGCGAGCTGGGCGGCCTGCGAGCTGGGCGGCCTACGAGCTGGGCGACCTGCTAGCTGGGCGGCCTACGAGGTGGGCGGCCTGCGAGCTGGGCGGCCTGCGAGCTGGGCGGCCTGCGAGCTGGGAGGCCTGCGAGCTGGGCGGCCTGCGAGCTGGGCGGCCTGCGAGCTGGCCTAATTGGAGAGACGGCGGCCTGGGCTAGGCGGCAGTCTGGAGAGACGGGGCAAGGAGAGCTGCGGCCTGCGAGCTGGGCGGCCTACGAGCTGGGCGTCCTGCGAGCTGGGCGGCCTGCGAGCTGGCCTACTTGGCGAGACGGCGGTCTGGGCGAGGGGGCGGTCTGGCGAGACGGGGCAAGGCGAGCTGCGGCCTGGCGAGCTGGGCGGCCTGCGAGCTGGGGCGGACTGCGAGCTGGCCTACTAGGCAAGACAGCGGCCTGGGCGGCTTGCGGCCTGGCTGAGGCGGCTTGCGGCCTGGCGGCCTGGCTGAGGCGGCTTGCGGCCTGGCGGCCTGGCTGAGGCGGCCTTGGCGGCTTGCGGCCTGGCTGAGGCGGCTTGCGGCCTGGCGGCCTGGATGAGGCGGCCTGGGCGGCTTGCGGCTTGGCTGAGGCGGCTTGCGGCCTGGCGGCCTGGGCGGCTTGCCAAAAGCGCCTTGAGGGGAGAAATATTTTCTCCCCCTACTAGTATGTTCTACATGTTCATCCAAAATTGGCCCCTAGGAGTGCAAAACTCCCAAAAAGCTTAAAAACTTGCTCACCTTGTTTTGGGCCCACTCTTCGCGAATACGGGGTTGTACATGTACAAAACTGCATTTTGGAGTATCGGCATGACATGAATTTCAACTACTAAATCCACTACTTTTAAGCGTTATTAAAGTTCTCTATATATATATTAAATGTAGAAGTCACATCATCTTTTTAAGATACTGGACCTTCACTCTCATATAGGTTAACAAATGAACCAACTCAGTATTTTTCCGCCGCGTAAAATCTATATATTTTCTCCCCTGTGGACTAGCGATCCACCCGACCGAGGGACACAGTCATTAACTCTAATAACTTATATGCATTATTTTTAACGTAATTCCATAAATCTTTTACATGAAGTAAATGTGAGGACGGGTTGCCTGAGCGTCTGCAGTTGTCCCCTGCACGGTGTGGCATCACGGCGCGTATTTTCTCTACTCTGACGTATTCTTGAATACGGAGAAAATACGGGTCGTGACAGTTGGTATCAGAGCCAGGTTGTGCAAGAGGGTTTGTTGGTTTGGCATGCTAGTCGAACAACTTTCCCTTAAGCAAAACTCTAATCGTATCATTTCATTGCATACACACACCAATATGTCATCAGTAGATCTTGATGGAAGCACGAACACTACACTCATAGCATGATAAGAAGTATACGAGACATATTATGTAGTATGAGATGCATAATATGTGTTTGTATATGGATCCACCATAGGTGGAAACATGTGACGGTTATGTAGTATGGGATGCATAACCATCATCACATGGATGCCCATTAGCACGTTTACTTTTCTTCGTTACATAAAATATTATGTAGTGTGGGATGCATAATATTGTATGTGTACGCCACTCATAACATGCACTAAGGCCTTTTTAGAATGCATAGCACTGCATACATAACATAACATCGCATAAGCACACGTGCCAAGTTAAAGATCTGCATGATGACATATGTACACCCATGATCTGAGATGAAATTTGAACACTCATGCATTCATATTATAGGCACAAGTTAGAAGCATAACATCATTTTATGATTTCCCAGAGCAAGATAACTGCAAGAGCAAGTATCTGTTCGTTCCTGATCTGATCTGAGTCAGGTTGTTCGAGTTTTCTAGCTTCAGTGTCATAAGCTAGGTCCTTGATAAGTCGTTTGTACGTATCAGTAAAATATGAACCCGAAATAGTTTGTTAAGGGAATATCTTCCCAGTTTATGATGTCTTAGGCAAGGTTTGACTAGATATCCGTTTATTCTGTAGAATGCCACCTAAACGCATTGCGAAGAGGTCGACTCCACTGTCAGAGGGTGAGTCTTCTGGTGCCCAAAGCGAAGCGGTGATCGAAGCATTTCGGCAAAATAATGAGGACCTGTCAAGGCAGATGGTGGACATGTAGTCTGAGATACAATCGTTTTTGGCTGTCGTCACCGGGCAGCAGACTAGAGCGTAGGACCCTGCTGTGGACCAAACTGTTCCTACTCCCCCTACTGCTCTAGTTCCCCCATTCGCACTGCCGACTGAGATGAACTTAATTTCTCACTTCCAGCGACTAGGACCTCCTTTCTATGATGGTAGAGCAGACTTTATGGCATTAGATGACTGGATCATTGCCATGGAAGAAATGTTTTCCTACTCTGGTGTATCCTCCGATCAGAAGGTGATGATTGCGGCTTATCAGCTCAAAGGTCTTGCAAAGAGTTGGTGGATCAGAGAAAAAGAGAACATTTCTGATGGGTGCTTGTGGGAATCATTCAAGAGTATGTTACTGAAGAAGTTTTTGCCATTGGTCGAGCGAGACCGTTTAATGAATAACTTTTTACACCTGAAGCAGAGGCAACTCACTGTTAGTGAGTACGAGGTCGAGTTTAGCAAGCTCAGTCATTTCGCTCCAAATCTATTAGCATTCGAAGAAAGCAGAGTGAAGCGTTTCCTGGGTGGTCTGAGGTATGACATCTAGCAGTTGGCTAGCACATACAAGTCTGAGACCTTTGTAGAAGTAGTCGAAGCTGCCTTAAAGGTTGAGGCGATAGAAAATGCGAAGAATCGGGGATTGCATGCAAAGAAGGATAAGAGGAAATCTGACGATGGAGGAAGTTCTAGGGCATCTGGCCCTACAGTGAAGTAGGATAGAAGGGAAGCGTGTAGCTTCTGTGGTAAACCAGGATACCCTTTTGATAAGTGCTTTAAGAGACTGGATGCGCAGAAGCTGTCTCAGGTAAACGTGATCCAGGATGCTCCAAAGGGAGGTCCTATCTGTTCTTTTTGCCAGAGGAGTGGGTATGATGTGACACATTGTCACAAGAAGGCTGGAGCCTGTCTTCTCTGCGGCCATAAAGGGCATATGAAGTCTAATTGCCCGCAGAACCAGCCTATGCTGCATGAAGTTCCGTTGCAGACTCTACCTCCACCCCTGCCTCTCGTGGACAAGGGAAAAGGAAAGTTGAATGTGCTGACCAAGGAGGAAGCCCAATCTTTGACTCAAGTGATCTCAGGTTAGTCTGTGACTCGGCTAGTAATACCTTTTGTAGATTTATAGTTTCCACATTTTAGTTGCGCGCGCTATGTGTTTAGGTGAATTTTAGTTGAAGAATAAGTGGGCGCGCATTTTGTTCGATTCGGGTGCTACTCACTCCTTTATGGTGAGGAGTTTTGTAGACTAACATCGCAGGGCTCTCGACCAGTTAGACACCTCCATAAATGTCAAATTTCCTTTAGGAGAGTTGGTGAGGTCAAGTCAGGGTATCCAAAAATGCCCCATTTACCTAGGTGGTTTTCTAGCATTTGCAGACCTGAAGGTGCTAGATTTGGTAGACTTCGACGTGATTTTGGGCATGGACTGGCTGTCCAGCTATGATGTCGTAATTCAATGCAAGCATAAGCGCTCTGATTTTAAATGTGACAATGGCCAGCCCATGAGTGTGTATGGTTTGCCGCATCAGGAATCTCCGATCATTTCTGCGGTACGTGCTCGTAAATTTCTAGAGTCTAGTTGTGATTCTTTTCTTGTCTCCATTTTTATTCTGGGAGCTGCACCGGTTGAGCCTCGGGTTGAGGACGTTTTTGTGGTGTGTGAGTTTCCAGATGTCTTTCCTGTTAGTCTTCCTAGACGTCCTCCTGAGAGAGGTGGTGTTTGTTATAGAGCTCGAGCCAGGCACTTGCCCTATTGCAAAGGCACTGTACCGCATGGCGCCGCGTGAGTTAGAGGAGCTGCGTACTCAACTAGAGGAGTTATTGCAGTGCGGTTTTATTAGACCTAGTTCTTACCCCTGGGGTGCACTAGTGCTCTTCGTGAAGAAAAAGGATGGAATAATGAGGCTATGCATTGATTATCGAGAGCTAAACAAGGTGACCATTAAGAACAGATATTCACTGCCTAAGATCGATGACTTGTTCTATCAGTTGCTTGGTAGCTCCGTGTTCTCGAAGATTGACCTCCGTTCAGGTTACCATCAGTTAAGAATCCGGGAGTTAGACATTCTGCGAACCACTTTTCATTCTCGCTATGGTCACTTTGAATTTCTGGTGATGTCGTTTGGGTTAACGAACACACCGTCAGTTTTCACGGACATGATGAACATGTGTTCAAAGATTTTTTGGACAAGCTCGTGGTGGTATTCATTGACGATGTCCTAATATATTCCAGAAATGCAGATAAGCATGCCTTGCACTTGCGCTTGGTTTTGTCTACTCTGAGGGAGCACAAGCTTCATGCAAAGCTTAGTAAGTGTGAGTTATGGTTGTCTCAGGTGTAATTCCTAGGACACATTGTAAGTAAGGATGGTATCTCAGTGGATCCCGCAAAGATAGCCGCAGTCTTGGATTGGAAGAGACCTACATCGCCTAAGGAGATAAGGAGCTTCTTAGGGTTGGCAGGTTACTACAGAAGATTTGTGGAAGGATTCTCTGTACTCTCTGCGCCGTTGACCAGGCTTACGCAAAAGAGAGTAGCTTTTGTTTGGAGTGATGCCTGTGAGGAAGCTTTTCAAGAGCTCAAGAGGAGATTGTGTTCTGCTCCAGTGTTGGCATTGTCGGTGGAAGGAGTAGAGTATGCTGTTTATGTGGACGCCTCGCGAGTTGGACTCGGTTGCGTGTTGATGCACGATGGCAAAGTGATTGCATATGGATCGAGATAATTGAAGGTGCATGAAAAGAATTACCCTACGCACGACCTGGAATTTGCTGCCATCATTTGTGACGTGAAGTTGCGGAGACATCTTCTGTATGGAGTGTCATGCAAAATTTATTCGGACCACAAAAGTTTGAAATATGTTTTCACTCAGAAGGAATTGAATTTGCACTAGCGTTGATGGTTAGAGTATGTTGCGGACTACGAAGTCGATATCCTTTATCATCCCGACAAGGTTAATGTAGTAGCAGATGCGTTGAGCTGGAAGCCTGCACATATCTTTAACCTCTTGGTGCAATCCATTATTGAAGAATTTTTGCTCATGGACATAACCATAGGGAATAGCGCTTCGCTAAGTAGCTTAGAGGTGGTTGAGCCTTCATGGATTACTCTCACTAGGCTACATCAGAAAGACGATCCTGATTTACAGCACCTCCACAGTAGGACTGAGAAATGGGACTTACCTGACTTTTCAATTGACGACATGGGTACCCTAAAGTACCGCTACAGATACTGTATTCCCGCTGTTGGGGACATCCAATCAAGAATATGCAGTGAAGCACATGTTTCAAGTGTTGCTTATCATCCTGCCTCCACGAAAATGTACAGTGATTTGAAGCAGATTGTTTGGTGGTCATGCATGAGGAATGACATCGCAAGATTTGTATCTGAATGTTATACCTGTCAGCGTGTCAAAGCTGATCATAGAAGGCCAGCTAGTAAGTTAACTCCTTTAGATATACCGAGTTGTAAATGAGAGAGTTTATCCATGGATTTTATAACTGGTTTGCCGAGATCTCCCCGAGGGCATGATGCAGTGTGGGTTATCGTGGACAGACTAACCAAGTGTGCCCACTTTGTGCCTTTCAAGATTAATTATTCCATGGAAAAAAGGTTGAGCTTTATCTGGACGAAGTTATCAGACTGCATGGTGTACCTACGAGTATTGTGTCAGACCGAGACTCCTGATTCATGTCTCATTTCTGATAGAGCTTGCAAGGAGCTCTAGGTACTGACCATAGATATTTTACTGTCTATCATCCTCAAACAAATGGTTAGACGGAGATAGTGAATAAGATCTTGGAGGATATGATTAGATGCTATATTCTGGACCATGGTGGGGCTTGGGATAAACGCCTTAGATTAATGGAGTTCGCGTACAATAACAGTTATCAGGAGAGTTTGCAGATGGCGCCCTTTGAAGCTTTATATGGAAGGCATTGTCAAACTCCCCTATTTTGGGCAGAAGTTGATGAGAAGCCGTTGCTCGGACCAGAAGTGTTGGAGGATATGAGTACTTCAGTAATGCATATTCGTGAAAAGCGGAGGATAGCTCAGGAGCGATACGAGAAATATGCAAATCAGCGCAAAATTGATCTGGAGTTTGCAGTTGGGGACTAGGTGTTTCTGAAGGTCTCTCCGATGCCAGGTGTTAAAATATTTAGAAGGAACCATAAGCTAGATCCCAGGTATGTGGGACCTTCTCAGATTCTGGAGCGCATCGGAGTTTCTGCCTATCGACTGGAATTACCTGATTCTTTCCCTGGTGTTCACGACGTGTTTCATGTGAGCCAGTTGCGAAAGTGTGTCCGTAGTGATCGGCATGTCCTTGACTCAGTGCCCCAGTTGCAGCCTAATCTCTCGTATGTCGAAGAGCCTATCCGTATTATTGAGACGCAAGATCGTGTGCTAAAAAAGAAAACAATTCCGATGGTTAAGATTCTCTAGCGAAAACAGGATGCTAGAGGCGCAACTTGGGAATTGGAATCTGCAATGAGAGAATCTCATCCTCAGATGTTTTCCTAGTCTTTCCCGGTTAGTATTCTTGTTTAATGAATTCTTCTATCGTGTCTCTCCCTCTATCCTTTTGTTTCATTTCGTGTTCCAAGTTTTGGGCCGAAACTTCCTTTTTCGAGGGGTGACTGTAAAGCCCCGGATTTTTTGGCAATTATTTAATCCTCTTGTTGACGTAATAATGACGTTAGG
The DNA here is from genome assembly GCA_039583875.1 of Platanthera guangdongensis. Lineage (NCBI taxonomy): Eukaryota > Viridiplantae > Streptophyta > Magnoliopsida > Asparagales > Orchidaceae > Platanthera > Platanthera guangdongensis. The sequence continues at coordinate 139,552,859 of CM077163.1, read as the reverse complement.
GGCGTTATGTTATCATGGAAGTGACGGCATGTCGCTGTTAATGCGTTTTCACATCTATTCATTCGAGTCGGCCAAATTCGCGAATCTTTGCTGAAAATGGAAAATTTTACATTGGAAAATTAAATTGATTAATTTCTGACATGCTCGTCAAGTTTCGTCGCGATCCGAGCGATATTCGAGTCTCGACGAATTTCCAAAGTTTTGTAAAATTTATGTTCGTCGTAGACTTTGAGGATTTATATCTCAAGAACGACTCATCGGATTTTGGTTTCGTCTTCTCCGTTGTGTTCGTAACGTCAGTGTTCGCCTACGGTGCAAATTTCATTTAATTCGGCTTACGTTTCGGCCTCCGTTTTGATCTCGTAGTTTCCATATTCAAAAATATATACATATGAATATTTTAATATTAAAGTACTGTTCAAAAATGAAAAGTACTATTCATTTGTATACATTGATCAAAAGGTTTTTTTTTTTGCAAAAAATTTGTTATTTATGTAAAGAAATTGTTAATTCTGTAAGACATACTCGAGATGTGCTTTAATATACTCGAGTTCTCCATTAAAAATACTCGAGTTCTGCTGCTTTTATATTCTCGAGTCATGTTCATTCAACTCGAGTACTGCTTAAATCTACTCGAGTCCTATATTAATTTACTATCTACTTGAGTTCTGTTATAATTCACTCGAGTGAATTCTTCCTAACTCGTGTATATTTACTGGTCATGAAAACTTCTACTCGAGTAAACATTTCTCCTCTCGTGTATATTTATTGTTCATGAAATAAATTTCTACTCGAGTGATTTTGTTTTTGTCTCGAGTACCTGTAATCTTGTTCCCCAGTAGTCCGTTATAATTTATGTTCGAGTGCCGTTTTGAAAGTCAAAACAATGTTGTATCGAAAAATGGTTAACATGAAATTTGTTCGTCTCGACGAGATCTACAACTTTTATGGTGGGCACTTTTCGATTTGAGGTCATTCTAAAACTCTATTTCGTCTTCCACGCACTCGCTCGTAAATTGTCTGTTTTAGACAAGAAATTTTATAAATATATATATATATATATTTGTATATATATATATATAATCTTATCTTTGGATAGTTAAAAACTTCTTCTTCTCCTGGCCGAACCAGAGCGACGTGACGACAGAACTCTAAGTTGTGAATCTTCCGGTGGCCGCCGGCAGAGCTTAGGTGCTCAAAATTTCCAACCAATCGTAGATCTGGAAAGCTCTCGTCGAGAGCTACACTATCGTGGTAATTTTTTTTACCATTTCTTGAGTTTTCTCGTTAGGGTTTTTCGGCACTAAACTCTATTTCGGCCATTTTTGTTCAGATTTTGACTCCTAACGTCTTCTTTTGCCCCAATCTGTGACGTGTAGTTATTCAGAGATTTTTTTCGGTAAAATCGAGGCAAGTGGTGTTCTTGCTCTCTCTCTCTTGCTCCTTTATTCTAATTTTTGCCACATTCGTTTGTGTTTGTCACGTTTCAAACACTTAAAAACTAATCCTTGAATTCTAATTGTTTTATCTTTTTTCTTGAATTGCAAATTGTTTTCCCTAAAACCATACCCCTAATTTTTATTTCGTAGAATTGGTAAACGAATTGGTTGTCATGCCGTATTAACCATCGTCTCATCTTGATCATTGTGACACCTTCTACGTTTCGTGGTTTTTGATTAAACATCACTTTGCTTGACCTTGAAATGTCTTTATGCAGTCCACATTGATTGTTGACCGTGAGTCTATGATGAATAAAAAAAGGAACTCTGCTTGTATAATTATGTAACTAAAGAAACACAGATGAACTATGCGCGTTGGGGTTTCTCCCTCGGTATAGTGCCTTATGCTTGAGTCTATCCGCGTTGTGGACTTTCACCCCCAGCACATTACCTTAGTTTGGTCTGTGCGCGTTGTGGTTTCTCTCTCGGCATGGTGCATATTGGCTGGGTTTGTGCGCGTTGTGGACCTTGTTCCCCGGCACAGTACTCTTTATTGTTAAGCTGATCAGTCTCTTTTTTTTGATGAATGACTTGAATATTAATGGAAAAATGAAAGTTTGAACTTCTGATGTTGGTGCTTGTTCTGTCCGGAAGATGTGATTAGCCTTTCTTGCACGGCTAGATTTACTGTTTGCTTACTTTACTCCGCTGCTGACCATTTTGTTGCAGTCACTTTACAATTTCCTTCATTTTGAGGTTTGTTTAGTCTGCCTTTAATTTTTGCACCATTTGTAACTTACTTCTGAGGTGTTCTTCTTCTAAATGCCTCAGGATCAGAGTAGTAGCAGATTTAGCTGACCGTGTTGTGCTTCTGGTGTTGCGGGTTGTTGTGGACGTTTGCTTCCACCTATGAGCTTGAGGTAGTTGACTTTGTTTAGACATGTCAGATTTTACTATAGGTTCATGTCAGTTGTTGACGCTCATAGTTTTTGACTTTTATGTGATAGACCACTTGCTGGTTTTACTGTTGTTACTTTTTACCCGTTTATACTTGCTCTCTGAGAAGGATTTATATTAGGATGCATTTAGTTATTTTAAAGTGTACAAAACTGCATTCTGGAGTATCTGCATGACACGACTTTAAACTACTAAATATACTACTTTTAAGCGTTCTAAAATTTCTCTATATATATTAAATGTAGAAGTCACATCATCTTTTTAAGATACTGGACCTTCACTCGCATATAGGTTAACAAATGAATCAACTCAATATTTTTCCGCCGCGTAAAATCTATATATTTTCTCCCCTATGAACTAGCTATCCACCCGACCGAGGGACACGGTCATTAACTCTAATAACTTATATGCATTATTTTTAACTTAATTGCATAAATCTTTTACATGAAGTAAATGTGAGGACGGGTTGCCGAAGCGTCTGCAGTTGTCCACTGCACGGCGTGGCATCACGGTGCGTATTTTCTCTACTGTGACGTATTCTTGAATACGGAGAAAATGCGGGTCGTGACACACAACTTGCAATTTTCCCAACAATTAAGCTATATCAAAGTAATGGAAAATACGCGTCATGATGCCACGCCGTGCAGCGGATAATTGCAGACGCTCAGGCAAGACTGCACACTCTACGGTTTTAAAAGAAAAAAAAAATAAAATTATGTTATTATGAATGAAATCCAGTTTAATTTGAGAAGATAGTCGTATCCCTCGGCTTAGTGGATCATCTAGTCCACTATTCAAAATATAGTTATATGCTTGCGGACTATACTTGTTTAAATTGACTCTAACATCCTGCATGAGTATAAATTTCCCAGAGGAACAACTCATGCTATGCAACTCTAGATTTATAATAAGTATAGGAAAAAAAGTCTTTACGCTGACCAGAAAGTAGTGACTTAGTTTTGAAAGAGATTTGCATGTATGCTTTACTAATAATAGATTTTTTTATAAGCTTAAAAATATCTAACATGCAGCCCTAGCAATAAATCATCTCAGAGAGCAAGTAATCTGAATCAAGCATAAAGGAGACATCAACAGCTAGCAAGTGTCAAAAATCAACAATCCTGTGGGCATCAATAACCTGACACGAACCAACAATACAATGTATGTCTGAATTAGGAAAGAAAATTAAAACAACAAACTACCTTGCTACGGCGAGGTGAAAAAGCCACAGCCAAAACTACAGCTCAAAGGGTCCAAAAACCAGCTCCACTACTTGCTACTGCTCTGAACCTAAGGCATTCTAAAAACAGAACACCTCAGCAAGAAAAAACAAATGGTGATGGAAAAATAAGCTAAAATAAACAAAGGTAAAAAAGGGTACCAACCCAAGACCAACGGTACAGAAGTAAAGTATCGAACAAGAAAAAGAACACTAACGTGAATCGTCACGTACATCAACAAATACACCAGATGCACTAGGCTATAAGGTGACAAATATAAGTAAATCATAAGGAAGTAATTGCACAACCTTTATTAGACGCATGTGGTAAGCTCAACCCAAAAACACGGGCGAGGTGGTCACTCAATCGGACATACCGCTCATGAATATATTATCCGTATAAGTGCGGGGGAGTCTCATAACCTCCACCATACACCGCAGATGCCCAAAAACCTGGTAGACTTTCACAAGGTACAATAAAGGAACCAAACATTACGGAGGTGGTTTTGTCCACTAACTCCCAAAATCAAGAAACCCAAAAAAACCACAACACATATATCTCGAGACTTGGCACGTCGGATTCTACTCAACACTCTAAATTAAAGACACGGTTGATCAACCTCTAGGAGTGATTTACAATCCTAGATAAACTCTAACGCGTTCTTCAACAACGGTAAATAAGGCGATTAAAGCCAATACTAAAAACATTTCATCAAACCTCTATGAAGTTACAAGATTCATTTAACAAGACAAGATTTAGAAATTTTCAAGTGATCGAATGATTAGACATAGCTATAACTTGGAAAGACATTAAAAAAATGCAAGAAGATAAAGGAACAAAACTCATTTGTTATCATCAAATCAGACAAGCAGAAAAGAGGATAAACCATCACTTGCCTTGGTAATGCCGGAAAACTCCTCTGAATCACTCCACGTCGTAGTTCGGGGAAAAATGATGCGGGAAGAGTTGAAATCTGAACAAGAACGGCCGAAAAAGAGGTTAGGGACGAAAAAACGCTAACGAAAAATCTCATGAAACGGGGAAGATATTACCACGATGGCGTATCTCTCGGTGAGAGCTTTTCGGATCTATGTTCGGATGAAGATTTCGAGCACCGAAGCACCGTCGACTGCCACCGGAAGGTTGACAAATTATTTTCTCTCTCACGCTCACGCCGCTCTGGTTCGGGAGGAAAAAAAACCGGAGAAGATGAAGATAAGACTTATATATATATATATATGTATATATATACATATATATATATACATACATATATATATATACATATGTATATACATACATATATATATATAGATATGTATATACATACATATATATGTATGTATATACATACATATATATGTATGTATATACATACATATATATGTATGTATATACATACATATATATGTATGTATATACATACATATATATGTATGTATATACATACATATATATATATATATATATATATATATATATATATATATATATATATATACACATGACAGGCACGGGCCTTCGGCCCTGGGGGCATTCGGCGGGGGTGCGACAATCGGCGGAGTGCGACATTCGGCGGGGCGTGACATTCGGCGGGGCGTGACATTCGACAGGGTGCGACATTCGGCGGGGTGCGACATTTGCTGGGGTGCGACATTCGCCGGTGGTGCGACATTTGTCGTGGGCGGCGACAATTGTCGTGGGCGGTACATTGGTCATGGGTTAAACATTGGTCGTGGGTGAGACATTGGTCGTGAACGGCGACATTTTTCTGTGTGCTGCTACAATGGTCCTTTGTGGCAACATTTATTGTGGGCGACGACGTTGGTCGAAGGTGGCGGGAGATCAATTATTTTGGTGGGATTGAGTAAATTACATATGTGGGTATTCAATTTTGAATTTTTTTGAAATGAACAAAAGAAATAATAATCATTAAATTAAAAAATGAGGGGTAAAATGGTATTAATAATGTTGCACCAAAACATGTTTTTCCTTTATAAAATAGTATAGATATATGTATTCATAAAATATTCTTGTCTAAACCGGAAGGAAAACGAACCAAATACGAGCAGTTTTGCAGGAACCGAAAATAGAGGTCTACGATGACTTCAAATTGAAAAGTGTCCAACACTAAATTGTACATCTCATCGAGATGAACAAAATTCATGTTAACCAATTTTTTGTATGACACAATTTTGACCCTCAAAACGGCGCCCGAACTTAAACTGCAATGGAAATCTCGAGAAGAATAGGTTTACTCGAGATGGAGACTAAAGATACTCGAGATACACATACCTATCTCGAGACATAACATACAACACTCGAGAGAATCAATAGAACTCGAGATAGTAGGTATAGAACTCGAGATAAATCAGTAGCACTCGAGATAATCAACAGTATTCAATATAAAATACCACAGTACGGACTATTTATGAGTGGGTTCACGGAAATCGCAAATAGAGGCATAAGATGGCTTCAAATCGAAAACTTCCCAACATGCAATTTGTAGATCTCTTCGAGAAGAACAAATTTCATGTTAACGATTTTTCCATCTGATAGAGTTTTTAACCTCAAAATGGCCCCCAAATGCAGACTGAAATGGACAACTCGAGATAAACAGCTGGTACTCGAGATGGACAGAAATTTACTATAGATGTATACAGGAATTTACTTGAGAGAACAAAAATCACTCCAGTACTTCAAAGCAGAACATCAAATAAAGAACAGTGCTGGAATAGTGAATTTTACAAATATACCAGAAATCAAACTATAGAGATGAATAGTGAATCACATTTTTGAATAGTGCTATAAAATATTCATATTTTATATTTTTGAACAAGGAAACACGAGTTCAAAACGGACACCCATACGCACGCTGAATTAAACGAAACTAACACCGTAGGTGAATACTGACGCTACGAACCCAACGACAAAGTCAAAACCTAAATCCGACGAGCCATTCGCGAGATATTAATCTTCAAAGTATACGACGAACATAAATAATTCAAAACTTCAATCGCGCGCCGAGGCTTCAAAAATGCCCGGATTGCGACGAAACATGACGAGCAAGTCCAAAATTATTCAATTTAAATTCCAAATGCAAAATTTTCCAATTACAACAAAAATTCAAGAATTTGGCGGACTCGACCAAAGGGACGCGAAAATTCCTTAACATCGCTGCATCGTCAAGTCGACGTTAAAAGTAACGACACGACATCATAAATACGACGATACCAAATCAAATAAAATCATTGAAAAAATAGGGGGTGTTACAGTCACTCCCCATAAAATTCGTCCTGAAACTTAACAGAACTCCAGAACCAAACCAAAACGAGAAATCAAATATGACTGAAATCATAAAAGAATACTCGAACTAAGAGAAGAGGTGCGGATGTGATTCCCTCATCGCCAATTCCAATTTCCACGTTGCACTCTCGACGTCTTGATTTATCCAAAGAATCTTGACCATGGGGATGGTCTTTCTTCGCAACACACGCTCTTGAGAATCCAGAATATGAATAGGTTTTTCCACATACGTAAGGTTGGGCTGAAGCTGGGGCATCGAGTCGAGGACTTGACGATCATTACGAACACACTTCCACAACTGGCTCACATGGAACACATCATGGACACCAGGGAAGGTGGCAGGCAACTCCAGCCTATACGCTGAAACTCCGACGCGTTCAAGAATCTAAAAAGGTCCCACGTACCGGGGGTCTAACTTGTTGTTCCTTCTAAACATTTTAACGCCAGACATCAGAGAAACCTTTAGAAAAACCAAGTCTCCAACGACAACTTCCAGATCGACCCTTCGTTGATTAACATACTTCTCATATCGCTCTTGAGCCACACGGAGCTTTTCTCGAATGCGAGTCACAACACAATTCATCTCCTCATGGGCTTCCGGACATGGCAACGATCTCTCACCAACTTCGACCCAAAACAAAGGAGTTCTACAACGCCTCCCATTTACGGCCTCAAACGGGGCCATCTGCAGACTCTCTTGATAACTCTTATTATACGCAAACTCCATGAGTCTGAGACACTCGTCCCAAGCACCACCATGCTCCAAAATGTAACACATGGTCATATCTTCTACGTTCTGATTTACCCTTTTCGTCTGACCATTCGTCTGCGGATGATAGGCGGTGGAATACCTTAAATCGGTACCCAACCCCTCCTGTAAACTCTTCCAAAAGCGGGACGTAAATCTGGAGTCCCGATCTGATATAATGCTAACAGGCACTCCATGTAACCTGATGACTTCTTCAAGATATAGCCTAGCTATCTTGTTCATCGAATGCCCAATCTTAAAAGGAACAAAGTGAGCACACTTTGTCAATCTATCGACTATCACCCAAACAGAGTCATGCCCACGGGGAGATTTTGGTAGACCGGTGATGAAATCGATTGAAATACTCTCCCATTTCCACCTTGGAATATCGAGCGGTGTCAGTTTACCACCAGGTCTTCTATGATCAGCCTTAACATGCTGACACGTATAACATTCCGATACAAACTTCGCGATATCACTATTCATCTCTGACCGCCAAACAATTTGCTTTAGATCTTTGTACATTTTAGTGGAACTATGGTGGTAGGCTACACTGGAACCATGAGCTTTTGCACAGATCTTAGGCCGAATGTCGCCAAAGGCGGGGACACAAAATCTACCCAGATACTTCAAGGTATCCAACTCATCCAAGGAGAAATCAGGTAGCTCTCCCTTCAGCGTTCTATTCCGGAGGTGTAACAAATCCGGATCATCCTTCTGATGTGCTCGAGTAAGGGAAATCCAAGAGAATTCTTCTGCTTCTAGACTAGCAGGCACAGTACTGTTGAAATTTGTGAAGTGAAAGTGGGTGAATGGAGCACTCGGACCTATCCACGCGGACTACATGGACAAGTTTGGCAGACAACTAGGTCGGCAAGGATGTTGCAGACGGTTTGCTCTATAGCGGCCTGGGCGGTCTGTTCGCGTGGACTACGCGGATAGCAGCGGTGGTTAGCCTGGCCTGCTTGTGCTCAGCAGGCAGTTGAATCCCAGGAAGTAACCTGGCGGATAGAAACTCTATCCGCGGAGTCCGACAGGAAGCGAACTGAAGAACTTGAGCTCGGCAGATCGGCTTAGCAGAAGGCTTGGTTTTGCCCTAGTGAAGAGGCAAGTGGAAGCCGCGGAGATCGCCAGTGCGGACTGCCCCTTATGGCCATTGGTGTGGAATTGGTTGGTTCTGAACCAAGTCCATGTTAAGCTCAGTCCTAGGAGATCGCGCAGTGGAGCGCAGACTGCTTCTCTGTCAGCCAAACTCAGCAAAAGTGCATTTTCCTTGGTTGCAAGTTTGGGGATAAGCGAGCTGAAGATTGTGTCCGCAACTGCGTGCAGGCAGGAGCTGCGTCCGCTGATTCCGACAGCTGCCTTGCTGGCATAGTCGTGGACTTGGGATATGCGGACTGGAGCAGTCTGCGAAAGATGCGAACTGGAAGTGTCTGCTGTGTAAGCAGACTCAAGCAGTGTCCGCTGAGTCTGGTAGGTGTCTTGGTGACAAGGCTATGGACTCAGGGTATGCGGACTGGAGTTGTCTGCAGAGATATGCAGACTAGAGCTGTCTGCAGTATGTTCGGACTGGATCGGCGTGTCCACTGAGTTCGGCTGTTGTCTTGGTGGCAAAGCTGTGGGCTCGGGATGAGCGGACTGAAGCTGTGTGTCCGCTTAGTCTGGCAGGTGCCTTGACGGCGAGGCTGTTGGCTCGGGATAAGCGGGCTGGAGCTGTGTCCACGGATTGGCGGACAATGTTGATACAGAGTCCGGCTGTGGTGGTCCTGGCTTGGCCCTTGGCAACAAGGCGGACTGGCGATTGTGTCTGTCCTTGGAGAAGCTATGGTGGATGATATCCTGCATAGTGGCGGCGGACTGGAATGTATACGCGGACTGCGGAGATGTCTTGCTGTAGGATGTATGTGTATTTTGGATCCCTAGATTGATTTGGGCTAGGCTCACTAACTTAGGATGATGTGACCCAACATGTATAACCAGGGTCAAAGTTGTGTCCTAGAATCTAGGTCAAGTCCTAAGAGTCAACATCACATGGACAAGCCAACATCAGACTGCCAGAGACTCAAGACATAAAGTTTTCCTCAAGATTCAGAAATTTCTCAAAAGACTAAGTAAAATGAGTTCGACGTTCGTCGAACTCAGGTCGACGATAGCCGTTCTCAGTTCGACGATCTCAGAGAAAAATTCTCTGAGCTGAGCTCGACGAACTTCAGTCCATATCGACGATCCTTGGATTCCACCCTCAGAATTCTAAGTCCAGACTGTTCTCTAGACTCAGGTCGACGAACCTAGTTCTCTGGTCGACGAACCTAGTTCTCAGGTCGACGAACTTCATTCTTTGGTCGACGATTCCTGGACCTCCACTTCAACTTTATTGCCAGAGGTTCATCAAATAGTTTCTAAGTCCAGAATCATTCTCAGCTCGACGAATTCAAGGTTCTCCAGACTTAGCTCGACGAACACCATTCTTCGGTCAAAGAATCTTTGGATTATCACAACATTCTGTCGAGACCACGTTCTCCAGTCTCAGGTCGACGAAACCTATTCCCTGTCCGACGAATTCTGGAACCAGAAGACTTATGTCGACACTAGAAGAACTTGTGTCGACACCAAGATAATCTGTCGATATTGTGGAAAGGCTATGTCGACACAACACAGAAGACTTATGTCGACACTAGAAGAACTTGTGTCGACACCAAGATCATCTGTCGACATTGTGGAAAGGCTATGTCGACACAATACAGAAGATTTGTGTCAATAAACAGGAGAAATTGTGTCGACACAGGATATTTGACAACTTCAGAATAATTGCTGAATGCCAGTCGACGAACACATTTACCAGCTCGACGAATAGGCAAAGATCAAAAGAGACAGTAGTTCAATTTTTCAGCTCGACGAACTGTGAACTCAGTTCAACGAATTCTGCCATCTGCTCGACGATTCCAGACTTAGTTATTTCCAGCCTTCTGTCCCCACTCTAATGCTATAATTCTTGGGTAATTAATGCTCTAACATACTCTGAATGTATCCGTTAGAAGGAGCATTAATTATGGTCTTCTCCAAGGATTATTGCTTGTCATTTTTCCACGCGACAGTTGGGAAATAAATCAATGCCGATTATTCTCAAGGCTGTCAACATTAATTACAGAGAAATTCAAATGTTTGAAAGATACAGAAGAAGAGAATAACAAAAACAGACAGATAGAGACACAGAGAATTAATCAAGAGAGACACAGAGAAAGCTTCACACAAAATACTACTGACTAATAAGCACACAGTAATTCGACGAAGAAGCAAGAAGAAAACATTTTTAAAATCAAGAGACTTCCAGTTCTTCTTCTCCAGGACCTTCTAAAGACATCCAAGCACTATCAGTCTAAAGCTCCTGGATCAAGTCTCCCAAATTGAAGGCCTATCACCCTGTGCAAAGCTCCAGATCTCCTGTACCCTCTTTCATCTCAGGGGGAGATTTGACAACATCATTGAATCCACATAGTCTTCTCATTGTGATTGAGAAAAGAAGTCTACCATCACTCTCTCACCCCCACCTCAGTAAAGGGTTGTCATCTCCCTTCAAAAGTGATTCCTTGGTTGCAAGTCTCTTGATCAAAAGACTTGGGTTGGTTTTTGAGCACCTGATCAAAAGCTCATTGGTATCAGGCACCTGATCAAAAATTTGAGTGGATTCCTACCAATGGTGGTAGAAGAGTGGATGTATCCAGGTTGGGGAACCACTATAAAATTCTTTTGTCGTCTGGTTGTCTCCTTTTCTTTTGTTCTTGCTGTGCTTGTGATTCAGCTTTATTGTTTGCTAAGTTATTAATTTCTGCACTTTTGATTTACAACAAAAGCTGTAATAGTAGTTAAGATTTTTTTTTTAAGAATACTCTATTCACCCCCCTAGAGTATTTCTGATCTAACACTCACTTTCAATTGGTATCAGAGGAGGTTCCTTTGCTTGCACGAGTTAAATCTACATAATATTTTATATCTACACAGTATTTTATTTTCATTTACATTACAAACACATCATGGAACAGAACAAGGACTATGCAAGCACCATACCTCCAGTTTGCAACCTTAACAAGTTTGCCATCTGGAAGGCAAGAATTAGGTTATATATGAATTCCATTGATGAAGACATCTACAATTCTATTTTGACAGGTCCCCCACAGGCATCTACAGCTACACCATCTTCCAACAACATTGCAGTCCCTCCACCTGAGTGGACTGAAGATCAGAAGAAAGCAAAGATTGTTAATGCCAAAGCCATGAACATATTGGCTCAGACCATGTCAGATGACATCTTTCAGAAGGTGGCTGAGTGCACCTCTGCAAAGGCAATCTGGGATTCACTCAATCAAATGGTTGCTGGCTCAGCAGATGAGAGGAAAGATAGAAGATCACACCTCATCACACAATATGAAAACTTCAAGAAGAATGAGGCAGAGACAGTTGAAGTGATGTACAACAGACTTAGCTCCATCATCAGTGAGCTAAGGATCTTAGATAAAGAAATCACTTTGACTGAAGTTAATGACAAGATCCTAATGTGCTTGCCAAGCTCATGGGACATCAGGATATGGCCCATCAAGGATGCCAGATGCCTGAATGAGATTTCAACTGAATCTCTATTAGGAAAACTGAAGTCATATGAGCAGCTAATCAAGACCAGAGAAGTAGTGGAACACAGGACTCCTCCCCCAGCAAGGAAAGAACAATCCATTGCATTCATGGCTGCTGAAGAAACTGAAGCCCCAATAGTCAATGAAGAGCTCATGAGTCTCTTTGCCAAGAGATTCTACAAATTGGCAAGGAAAGACTTAAGAAGGAAGTCATCTAGAAATGAAAGCCAGCCTATGTATGACAAAACTCCCACTAAAGAGGTAGTGTGTTATCGGTGCAGGAAACCAGGACATTTCATGTCTGTATGTCTTGAAAATCAAAAGAAGGAAAGAAGAAAAGAGAAAGAATCAAGAAGCAAGCACTACAGCAAGCCCTCTTCCAGCAAGCACAAAAAGAAGGACAAATGATTTGTGGCCGAAACATGGAGTGACACAGAAGATGAATCCACATCTTCCAGCTCCAGTGAAGAATAAGAGCAGGCCAAGGCAAAGGAGGTGTGCCTCATGGCAATTGGTGTAAGCAGTAGCAGATCAGATACAGATCAATCTGATGATGAAGAAAATCTGTCAGCTGAAGATTAGGTAATAACATCTTATGATTTTGAATCTAATGAATTTAAATTTGAATTTAAAAACTTATGCTTAGATTTGATAAACTCTGAGAAGGAAATCAAACTTCTCAGAGATAAATTGAATGATTTAGATAAAATCACCTCTGAAAATGGAACTCTATCTAGTGAACTAAAATCTACAAATAAATAAATCATTTTTCTGAAATCAGAACTTAGCAAAGCTAAGATATTAGAAGAATTTTTGAATGGCAGAAGCTTGAAATTGCTAGATATAACCAGCACAGTTAATGTTAGAACAAATAACTGCAGATTATGATTAGGAACCACATCTAGTGAACCAACCTTAATCCAAAGGAATCATCTTTCAAAACCTGTAAATTTTGTCTTAGATAAAGGAAAGAAAAACACTGAACAAGTAAATAAGGTCAATAAAATTCTAGAACAAATTGCAGCTAATGACAATTAAAAATCAGAAGAATGATAAAGATAACAATGTTCAGCAGTTATTGTCGAACCCAGATCGACGACATAAGAACAGATCGTCGAACTCAGAATGACAATCTCTAAACGCAGATTACAATAATAATCATTCGTCTAATTACAATCGACGAACTTTGTATGGTTCGTCGAGCAGAGGTCGACGAACGTGGGGCACAGAAATTGAACATGTTCATTCTCTGGGCAGAGATCGACGATCTCAATCCAATTCGTCAAACTCTGGTCAACGAACTTACAACAATTCGTCGAACCCAGGAAGACTTAATCATAACTGTAACAACAACTCACATATTACTAAGAAACGTTTTAATCCACTAGCTGACTGGATCATCCCACATAGGAGATATCACCCCCTAGGATATAAGCCCCAACCTAAATTCTCAATTCTTTCCAGTTTTTCTTATCAGCCAAACAAAGGAACCAAGGTAACCTGGGTCAAAAACCATTAACTGTTTTTTATTGCAGGTGAAGAATTGTCCTGGGGTAAATCAAACTTGGTACCTGAACAGTGGCTGCTCCAAACACATGACTGGCGGTAAGGACATCTTAATCAACTACAAGTCCAAGCTGGGGCCAAAAGTTATCTTTGGTGACTCCAAGTGTGGTCAGTCAGAAGGATTTGGAGAAGTGAGAATAGGAGCTGTCACATTCAAAAAGGTGACATATGTAAGTGGACTCAAACATAACCTCATCTCCATAAGTCAGTTATGTGATGATGATTATCAGGTATACTTTAACCCTTCCACTTGTCCTATTATTGATAAAAACAACCAAATAGTTTTAACTGGAAGTAGACAAGGCAACATATACTTAGTAAATTTTCTTTCTGCCAAAACTGATATCTGTTTACTTAACTAGTAATCAGAATGACTTATGACACAAAAGACTAGGACATGTAAATCTAAAAAACATTACCAGGCTATCTAAGCACAACCTTGTTAGAGGTCTACCTTCTGGTCCCTATAAGAAGGAATGTCTCTGCAGGGCTTGTCATTAGGCAAGCAAACTAAAAATAGTTTTAAATCTGTTAATAAGAGTGATTCACCTATGAATTTGTACTTGCTACATTTGGATATCTTTGGACTCATTGTTGTACAAAGCCTAGGAGGGAAATCCTACACTCTAGTTATAGTGGATGACTTCTCCAGGTTCAGTTGGGTATTCTTTCTGAGATCAAAGTCAGATACATTCAAGGTTCTTACAGATTTTCTCAGGACCATACAGATTAAGTTCTCTACTCATGTTGCATTGATCAGAAGTGATCATGGCACAAAGTTTGAGACTCTTCTTATGCATGAGTTCTGTGAGAAGAAAGGTATCAGACATTTCTTCTCAGCTCCTAGAACTCCCCAACAAAATGGGATAGCTGAAAGGAAAAATAGGATACTCATTAAAGCTGCAGGTACACTGCTTGTAGATGCTTACATTCCCCTAACTTTTTGGGCAGAGGCTGTCAGCACAGCAAATTATGTCCTGAACAGGAGCTTAATTCACAAACTAAAGAACAGGACTCCCTATGAATTGCTCAAAGCGAAGAAACCTATAATAAACTATTTTAAAGTATTTGGTTGTACGTGTTATATACACAATAACAACAAGAAATACATTAAAAAGTTTGAGGCCAAGGCTGAAGTGGAAATTTTTCTAGGATATTCCCAAGTAAGCAAGGCCTATATGGTGTTTAATAAATCAACATTAAAAATTGAAGAGTTAATTCATGTAAGTTTTGATGAGACTAACATGTATTGCAAGGAGAAACAAGTTTCTACCAGTGACTCTTTGCAGGTACCTCACTTGTGTGAGAAGTTGGATGACCTAAACCTTACCCAAGGGGCTCCAACTCATCCTTCTCCACAAGTCAATGAAGATAGTGAAGAGGAAAGCATTGAAAGGATTGACTCTCCTCTAACAGCCAACATAATTCCACAAGAGGAATTGGTTTCAACTGCTGTTGCACAACCAACTCCACCCACTGATCTTGTCACACTTAGGGATCATCCTAGATCTCAAGTGATTGGAGACATATCAGTAAGTGTACAGACAAGGCATCAACTCACCCAAGATTTGATGCATGCCTATTTTCTCTCTCAGACTGAAGCTCAATCCATTCATGATGTAGAGCAAGATCCCCACTGGATCATTGCAATGCAGGAGGAATTAAACCAGTTTGAGAGATGTAGAGTTTGAGATTTGGTTCCAAGACCACAGAACTACCCAGTTATTGGAACAAAATGGGTTAATAGAAACAAGCTAGATGCTCAAGGAGTCATTTTGAGAAACAAGACTAGGCTTGTGGCTCAAGGATATAGGCAAGAAGAAGGAATTGATTATGATCAAACCTTTGCACCTGTTGCAAGGTTGGAAGCCATAAGAATATTCCTCGCCTATGCAGCATACAAGAGGTTCAAGGTCTTTCAAATGGATGTGAAGAGTGCTTTCTTAAATGGAGTGCTACAAGAAGAGATTTATGTAGAACAACCTCCAGGTTTTGTTTCTCAAACTTACCCCTCTCATGTTTTTAAATTGCATAAGACTCTTTATGGTCTAAAGCAAGCTCCAAGTGCTTGGTATCAGACCTTAGCTAGTTTTTTATTAGAGTATAAATTTACAAGAAGAATTGTAGATAAAACTCTTTTCGCTAGACATCATAAGGACCAAATCTTGTTAGTACAAATTTATGTGGATGATATTATATTTGGCTCTACAGATTCCAAATTATGTAAGAGGTTTTCTGACCTCATGCATTCCAAATTTGAAATGAGTAGCATGGGTGAGCTTTCCTACTTCCCTGGTCTCCAAGTGAAGCAGCTCCCTGATGGCATCTTCATCTCTCAAGCAAAATATGTTAAAGAACTTCTAAAGAAGTTTTGGATGGCTGATGTCTCAGCAAAGAAAACTCCCATGGCAACCAATGCTGTTGTGGACTCTGATGTACCAGGGAAACCTGTGGATCAGAAACTTTATAGGGGCATTATTGGGTCCCTGTTATACCTCACAGCAAGTAGGCCAGACATTATGTTTGTCATATGTCTTTGTGCTAGGTTTCAAGTGAACCCTAAAGAATCTCATCTAATTTTGCTAAAAAGGATTTTGAGATATATAAAGAGTTGTCCTAATCTAGGACTATGATATCCTGCTGAATCAGAATTTGAGTTAACTAGATACTCTGTTGCTGATTTTGCTGGATGCAGGGTAGATTGAAAAAGTACTTCATGGACTTGCCAGTTCCTGGGTATGAGATTAGTATCTTGGTTTTGTAAAAAGCAAACATCAGTGTCAACCTCAACTGCTAAAGCAGAATATATTGCAGCAGACAGCTGTTGTTCACAGATGCTTTGGATACAAAATCAGCTACTAGATTATGAGTACAACTTAAATAATTCAACTCAACTCTGTGATAATACAAGTGCTATAGCTATAGCCCAAAATCCAGTTCACCATAGTAGGACAAAACTGTTGGGTACATTGGAATAAATGTACCTGATTTGAAGAAGCCTCACCCTACTCAATGATATACATCAAAATGTATTTGATGTATTTTGAGTTACCTTGTGCAGGTTAAGTAATTGCAGGGAAAGCTTAAAAGATTCTAAGTCCATGTGTCGACACCCAGAAGAAAGTGTCGACACTTAAGAAGACTTGTGTCGACACCCAGAGAAGCAGTGTTGACACTTGGAGAAATTATGTCGACACCAGGAATGCAGAGTCGACACCAGAAGGAAAGTGTCGACACATACAGGCTGTGTCGACACTCAATGAAGAAATGTCCAGAGAAGCTGTGTCGACACTTAGAAGCAGTGTCGACACCCAGCAGAACTTTGTCGACATCAAAAGTGTCGACACTTGGAGGCTGTGTCGACACTCAGCAAAACTTCAACAAAGTTTAAGTACAAGTGTCGACACAAAAGAGATGTGTCGACACTCAGCCAAAGTCTCAACACAAGAAGAATGTGTCGACATAATGAAGAATGTGTCGACACACAGCAAAAGTCTCAACACATGAAGAAAGTGTCGACACGAGGAGGCTGTGTCGACACTCAGCAAATTGCAATAAAATCTAAGTACAAGTGTCGACATAAAGGAGATGTGTCGACACTCAACAAAAGGTTCAACACAGAAGGCATGTGTCGACACAAAGAAGATGTGTCGACACTTAACAAGTTCAACACAAGAAGATGTGTCGACACAAAGGAGTTGTGTCGACATTACAAGAAATCAACAAAGTACTGAAGATCAAGGACTTGTGTCGACACACAATATCAGTGTCGACACATGTTGAAGAAGCTGTGTCGAGAAGTAAATTCTACAACACAAGGAGTTATGTCGACACCATAAAGGCTAGTGTCGACACTTAGTCTACTTGTGTCGACACTTAAAGACAGACTGTCTCGACACTTTCAGACAGTTACAGATATTTCAAGAAGTGACTGGATGATTTGACAGCTGCCAATCCAGCTGATCTACTGCAACTGTCAGAGTTGTCAGAAAGTCGTTAGAAACCGGATCAGCCGGTCACCATGAAGAAGGCTTATATATAATCTTATTCTGTCAACAAAAGATGATGATCAACAATAAGAGGTGATCAAGCAATTTATTGAAGAATCAATTCAAGTGAAGATCTAAGTAGTTGGAGAGAGAGAGCTCCTTCCAAGAAGACAGCTGTTGAACCAGGCTGTGAAGAAGGTTTCAGATTGAGATCTGAATCTTAAGTTGTAGTGATTGAAGATCAGCTGCATAGAGAATCAACCCTACTGTGTTCTACATTCAAGAAGCTTTGAAGAAAGCCAAGGGAGGTTGATCTCAGCAGAGTTCTTCCAAAAACTCATCAAGAAACCTGTCAACTCTTCTCTCTTATTCTGAGTTGAGGTTATATACATTGCATTCTTAATTTCTTGTAGCATCCTTAGGGATCTGAGTTGTAAGCCTGAAATTATAAAGACTGAGTGGTAGGGCCTGTGTGCCTGAGTGTAGGAGATTCATTTCTCTGAGTGTAGGCCTTGTCGCTGAGTGTAGGTCTTTGTGAAGACTGAGTGGTAGGGCTGTTGAGCCTGAGTTGTAGGAGTGAGATCACTCTGAGCTGTAGGAACCTGGTTGAGGTTCTGAGTGTAATATCTGAGGATCTGAGGTATAGTGGAGAAGTTTGGACGAATCTAGTACACTACTAGATAGGCGAAGGGGGAAGTGGATGTACCCAGACCTTGGGGAACCACTATAAAACTGTGTGTACTCTGTGTATGTGATTGATTCTGTGTATGATGTTCTGTGAAATCTGTGATATAATCTGCCTAAAAGTTTAAAAAGATTCAGTCACCTATTCATCTCCCCCCTCTAGGTGATTAGGTACAATTTTTTTCAAGTGGTATCAGAGGGAGGTTGCTCAAAAAGGACATAATTGTCTGAGTAAAAGATCTTGTTGGCAGATTCATTATAATCAAGTGCAGAATCAAGAAAATCAAGAAAATATGTTGCACGGAGAATCATAAAGAACTTAGATCCATGAAGTTGTCAATTTGTAGAAAGGAGATTTTTGGCATCTGGAAAGAAAGGATTAGACTATTTATGGAAGCTTCTGACCCTAGAATATATATCACAGTCAAAGAAGGGCCATATGTGCCTATGAAAGTATCAGTACTGGATGCAAATCAGAGAACTCCTAAGGACTTTTCAGAGATGACCAAAGATGAAATTATTCTGGCCACTATGGACAAGAGGGCTCAGAATATTATTGTGAGTGCAATAGATGATGCCACATTCCAGAACTTGATTCACTGTAAAACATCAAAGGAAATGTCGGACACACTGATAGTATACATGGAGGGTTCTGAAAAAGTTAGAGAGGACAGAAAGTCTTTACTAAATCAGAAGTATGAAAGTTTCAGACAAGGCATGACTGATAGTATAACAGAATGCTACAAGAAATTCTATAGGATTGTCAATGAGTTGATGTCCTATGGAAGAGAATTCAGCAATTATGAGCTGAATGATAAGTTCTTGAGATCCTTAACTAAAGACTGAGATATTAAGATTTGTGCCATAAGGGAAATGGACAAGTTAGCAGATATTCCTCCTCCAACATTATTTGGAAAGTTGTTATCCTATGAAATGCAGCTAATGGTTAGGAAAGGGGAAGAGAAGACTACAAGAATTGAGCATAAAGAAAGAGCTGTGACATTCAAGACAGAATCCACCAAGAAATATAAAAGTAAGTCTCCATCTCCACCCTCAAAAGTTGCTAAGACTGAGACAGATGAGTCAGAAAGTAAGAATTCTGAAAGCAGTGAGAGTGATGAGGACTTTGCAGCTTTCACAAGATATTTTCAGAAGTTCCTAAAGAAGAAACAGTGGAGGTCTAAGCCATCCACTTCACAGAAGTCATCAAAGAATGACAGGAGAAAGCCCAAGTCAAGTAGAACTACATCTTCAAAGATAGTTTGTTATTGTTGTAACAGACAAGGACATGTTGTTGCTGACTGTCCAAAGAAAAGGAAAGAGTCTACTGATAAGAAGAAGACTCAAATCAAGGGCAAAAAAGAAAGGTCCTTTGTTGCAAAGAAGGACAAAAGTCTGTCAGATATGTCTTCTTCAGAAACTGATTCAGAAGCCGAAGCTTACATTGGACTGTTTGCTGAAGAAGAAGAAGATGAGTTCATCCAATTAATGAACTCAATATATGAGCAAGAGGACAATCAGTGCCAGAGACTGATGGCCTTATCAGAAGGAGATAAAATCCAGGATCAGCCTGGACCTAGTCAGGTATAAAATTGTTCAGTTAGTTCAATTTCTAGTACTGCATCAGAATCAGATTCATCAACATCAAGTGATGAGAGTGAATCTGAATCTGAAGGAGACATTCATCAATTAATTGATGAATATAGAGTAGTGTTGCAAGCTTTGAAGAGAAGCAAATCCTTGGCCAAGAGTCAGGCTAAGGAGATTACTAATCTCAAAGTGGCTGCAACAGATTTTGATAAGTTGCTTGATCAGAAACTAAATGAAATATCCAGGCTGAAGAACATAACTGTTACTCAGATGGGGACTTTAACATTCAAGAATGATCAAATCAGAAATCTGGAGAGTAGTCTTCAGAAGGAGAGAGATATTGTTGCAAGGTTTTCTAAACCAAAATCTATTTTACCTTTGATAGATGAGTTTGTACATCAAAAAGGTAAAACTGGATTGAGGTTTACTAAACCTGCTAGGACTGTAGAGTCCAAGTCTAAGGGCAAAGCCCCAGTACTCAACAAGCCTGCTGTAGATAGAACAGCCAGGGTTGTACCAAAGCAAAGGTACAACAGATTTGAGTGCTGGTGTTGTGGCAAGGTAGGAGACTTTGCCATGGACTGTTGACACAATTCAAATGCCAAGGTGAGTAGCAATCTGCCTGCTAGAAAAGCTACAGGTAGTTTTGTTAAGAGGCAAACTAACCAGCACCAAGGACCCAAGAATTCTTTGGGTTCTAAGGTTAACTAATCTGTTTTGCAGGTGAGTCCAAGTGACCATGTCCCAATATGATACTTGGACAGTGGATGTTCCAGGCACATGACTGGAACTAGGGGATTGCTAAAGGACTACACACCAATCAAGGATGGTCCTAAAGTCATCTTTTGTGGTTTTGAAAAAGGAATCATCAAAGGTTTTGGTAACATTTCTAGCAACCTTATAACAATTACTCAAGTGGCTTATGTTAATGGTTTGAAACACAATCTTATTAGTATAAGTCAGCAGAGTGATTTAGGATATGAAATCTCATTTGTCAAAGATGGTTGTCATATCAGGAGATCAAATGATCAAGAGATCATTCTGACTGGTTATAGGAAGAGAAATGTCTATTGTCTGGACATTATGTGTGAGAACAATGTTTCTCCAGTGTGTCTTGTAGCTGATGAGAAAGTCTCTCATTGTGTCAAATGGCACAAGAGGCTAGCCCATCTTAATTACAAGACAATTGGCCAACTCTATAGCAAAGAGTTAGTGAGGAATGGTCCTCAGGTTAAGTGTATTAAAGATGGGATATGCTCAGCTTGTCAAAAGGGCAAGCAGACTAGATCCATCTTTAATAGCATTGAAAACAAAGATACTGTGAGGTGCTTATACCTCTTGCATATGGATCTATTTGGTCCTATGCCAGTTCACAGCCTAGGTAGGAAGGTCTACACATTTGTAGTTGTAGATGACTACTCAAGGTTTTCCTGGGTGTTCTTCCTTAGACAGAAATCTGAAACTCCTAGTATCTTTTATAGTTTTGTCAAACAAATTCAGAATGAGTTAGACAGTACAGTGGTCAAAATAAGAAGTGACCATGTTACTGAATTCCAGTCCGACAGTATGACAAAGCTATGTGAAGAATTTGGGATTTTTCAGGAATTTTCTTCGCCAAGAACACCTCTGCAAAATGGCATTGCTGAAAGGAAAAATAGAACCTTGATAGAGGCTGGTAGAACCCTATTAAGTGACATATCTCTCCCAGAATATTTCTGGGCTGAGGCAGTAAACACTGCTTGTCATGTAATTAATAGGGATACTATCACCAAAAGTCACAATAAGACCCCCGATGAGATTGTGAAAGGCAGAAAACCAAATCTATCCTATTTCAGGATCTTTGGTTGTAAATGCTTTATACTTAACAATGGTAAGTCTTACTTAATCAAGTTTGCTGCCAAATCCCAAGAGGGGATCTTTGTTGGGTACAACAACAATAGTAAGGCTTATAGGGTCTACAACTTGACTACTCAAGTTGTAGAAGAGTCAGTACATGTAGTATTTAATGAAGCTAGACTCATTAACAATGAATTGTCTAGAAGTATTTGCAGCTCCACAGGTGTGACTGAGAAGATGGACAAGCTTACTATTGAAGAAGGTTCTACTGCAAGACAGCAAGTAGAAGATAGTGGCTGTTGTCCAGGGGGAGTACTAGATACACCTGATGCAGAAGAAGATCAAGGAGTGCAGCAAGTTGAAGAAGCTGAAGGAGTACAACCTGAAGACAGGCTACCTCCAGCAAATAGACATCTAAAAGATCATCCAACCAATCAAATTATTGTTGATCTAAGACAAGGGGTACAAACAAGGAGCAGAAATCTAAGTTCAGTACTCTACTCCAGTTTTCTATCCCAGGTAGAGCCAAAGAAATTTGAAGAAGCTATCCTAGACCCTCATTGGATTGAGGCTATGCAAGAGAAACTGAATCAGTTCAAGATATGCAAAGTCTGGGATCTTGTTCCTAAACCAAAAGATCACAACATAATTGGAACCAAGTGGATCTTTAGGAACAAGATGGATGAACATGGAGTTATTGTGAAAAACAAAGCAAGACTGGTTGCTAAGGGATATAGGCAGGAAGAAGGTATTGACTTTGATCAAACCATTGCTCCAGTAGCCAGGCTGGAGGCAATAAATATGTTTTTGCCCTATGCAACCTATCAAGGGTTTAAAATATACCAAATGGATGTCAAGTCAGCTTTTCTAAATGGAAATCTGAAGGAAGAAGTATATGTGAAACAACCATCAGGTTTTGTTGATTCAACTAAACCTAATTATGTCTATAGACTTAGGAAGGCTTTGTATGGGTTAAAACAAGCCCCTAGGGCTTGGTATGAAACCCTGTCTAGTTTCCTCATTAAGAATAAATTCACAAGGGGGAAAATAGACAAGTCTCTATTCCTTAGGGAATCTAGAGGCAAGATCATACTAGTCCAAATATATGTAGATGACATCATATTTGGGTCTACTGAAAGTTGTCTTTGCAAAAAGTTTGCAAAACTAATGCAAGGATAATTTGAAATGAGCAGTATGGGGGAACTTAAGTTCTTCTTGGGTCTCCAAGTTAGACAGACTGAGAATGGTTTATCCATATGCCAGTCTAAGTTCACTCTAGAGTTGATAAGGAAGTATGGTATGAAATCATCCAATACCATGAAAACTCCTATGGGGTCAAGTATGTCTCTTAGCAAAGATGATGCAAGGAAACCTGTAGATGAGACTTTGTATAGAGGGATAGTTGGCTCCCTATTGTATTTGACTGCAAGTAGACTAGATATCATGTATGTTACATGTGTCTGTGTTAGGTACCAAGCTTACCCTAAAGAATCTCACTTGACAGCAGTCAAAAGAATTCTGAGATATCTTAAGGGCACTCCTTATCTAGGCCTTTGGTACCCTATGAATGGAGACTTTGAACTGACAGGTTATTCAGATGCAGATTTTGCAGGCTGTAAGGAAGATATGAAAAGTACAACAGGTAACTGTCAATTCCTAGGTGAAAGACTGATATCATGGAGTAGCAAGAAGCAAACAAGTGTGGCTATCTTCACAGCAGAATCAGAGTATGTTGCTGCAGGAAGTTGCTGTGCTCAAATTCTGTGGATGGAACATCAACTAGAAGACTATGGTATTCAAGTAAGTAGAACACTTCTATTTTATGATTCTACTAGTGCTATTTCTATTGCTAACAATCCTGTCTCCCATAGTAGGACTAAGCATATAGAAATAAAATACCATTTTCTAAGAGAAAATGTGGAAAAAGGAGATATTTCACTAGAATATATAAATACAGATAATCAACTAGCTGACATGTATACTAAGCCCTTAGATGAAACCAAATTCAATAGGTTCAAAATTGAATTAGGTATGATAAACTTATAATAAGTTTTCAAAATTGGCTAAGTAAAATGGTGTCGACACACAGAGTTGTCTGTGTCGACACAGAAAAATGGTGTCGACATTTCAGAGAAATGGTGTCGACACATCTAGACAGTCTGTGTCGACACTTAAGAGAATTAGTGTCGACACATAAATAGTAGGTGTCGACACATCCAAGGTGGTGTCGACACTTAGGATTTACTCAACATTAGACTGGTAAAGTCTCGACTAAGTGTCGAGCTAAGCGGTGTCGACACATAAACAACTGTCGACACATATTCTGTCGACTATACTTGTGTCGACACATAGTTGTCGAGACATTATAAGTCTGTGTCGACACTTTTCAACAGTGTCGACACAATTTAAGTATTTTGACGTGCCCTTTCATCTTCGATTCTAGAAAGGTATAAATAGGTTTTTGCCATTGTCTGTCGACACGCTCACCAAAGTTTCAAGACCAAACTTGTGTGTCGACATCTCTCTTCTCCAATTCAAATTTCTTCAAACCCTAATGGTGCCCAAGCTAGAAGAGAATGTGAATGAAGGATATGAACTCGTGCGCCACGCATTTGATGATGCGGAACCCGATATCAAAGACGTGATAGCCCTAATCGGAGAGATTGGATTAGAATTTCTTGTTTCAGAACCAAGCAAGATCTGGAAGAAGGAGGTCCTTGAGTTTCTGAATGGCGCAACCCTAGATGAATCAGGACTCAAGATAAAGTCAAGAGTTCATGGGGCAAAGGTGAAGGTTTCTCCTAAGAGTCTGAGAAAGGTACTTCAACTACCTAGGACTAAGGAAGAAGAAGATGTTTCTGCTTTTAAGACTAGAGAAGCATTAACATGGTGTGGACTGGACTCCAAAATGAAAATTAGATCTGTGTTCAATAGAAAGGGAATGAACATGCAAGGCAAATTTTTATCTGAAATTGTTGGCAAGGTTATCTTGAGCAAACCTGGAGGACATGACAGAATATCTGCTTATATGTTCAGTCTAATGACAAGAATTATCTTCAAACTAGAAACTGATTGGTTTGCAGTAGTGTTTGAGAAGATAAAAGAGAGTTTGAAGAAGCTCAATTTGGGTAGAATAATAAGTCTATACCTAGCTGGTAGTATACCCGTGGTGATGGGTCAAGCAGCTGGATCTAAGATCAACCAAATGAGGAGAATGAATTTGAGAATCTTCTCTAGGTTGGATAGAGTCTTGACCAAGGAAATGCCAACTCCTGAGAAGGAAACACCCCTGAAGAAGAAGAAAAAGACAGCCCTTGTGGCTCAAGAATCATCAAGCAGCTCTGAAGAACATGTAGTGTTCACTCCAGATGAAGAAGAAACTGGAAATGCTGGACAATCTCCAGCAAGACAAGAAGATGCTGAGAGGCAGGGGGAGCTACCACAAGCAAGCCCAATTAACCTGGATTCCATCCAGGGGGAGCCTCTACTGGTGGATGAGCCAACTCCACTAGAGAGTGAACAAGCTACCCACACAATACTTGAGGTAATAACTGAAATCAACCAATTAGATTTCTCTATTGAAAATGAAGATATGACTGACAGATTGTCTGATGTTAATCAGCAACCTCAGATTCATAGTCAACCCCAAGATGTTGTCATGGAGGACACATCTGTTGTTGATCAAGTGATTGATGATCTAAGAGTTTCTCCACCCCATCCTCAACAAGAATTTACCCTAAAAGAACTGTTCCCAGACCTTCTTCAAACTGATATTGAAGTGGAAAAAGCTGCTGCTGAGGGGGAGAAAGTAATTATTGAGGGGGAGCAAGTGGAGAATATAGATCAAACTACAGGCAAAGAGACTGAGAAACAAAAGGAAGCTGAGCAACCACCAAGGACTGAGAAGGATTTACCTTCAAGCCCTAAGGACAGGGTTGATATTGCAAGCACATCTGCTTCTGAAGATGAAGAGGCTGCAAGTGCCAAGAAGAGAAAATTTCAAGTCTTTAAGAGAAGGAGCCAGAATTATAAGAAAGCTTTACAAACAATAGCACCACAGCCTGAACCACAGCCTGCCCCATCTACAGATTTCAGTTCTCTGATGGTTGCATTATAGATAAAGATGGATGAGAAAAGACAGACTTTGCAATTTTATATGGATGAAGGGCATAAGTCATTGCAATTTGATCTGGCCCAAGATATTAAGTCCATCATATTTGAAATGAATCTGAATAAGAAAGAAATGACTGACTGCTTCCATAAGGGAGGAAATGCAGTAGTCTATCTGGCCACACATCAAGAAAAACTGAAGACAAAACTAGAAGAACTTGAAGTGAAGCAAGGGTATGTTCTGGAGAATCAGATAAGGATGAATGATAATTTAACAGCTTCCCACAATGTCATTGTAACTGAACTAAAGAATATAGCAACTGCACAGAATGCAGCACTGACCACTGCCAAAGAAGAATTTGACAAAGCATTGCAAGAGAGCTTAACTGTTGTTACTTCTGCACTTCAGGATTCTCAGAAGTTAATAACTGACAAGCTCCAAAGGTTGAAACCTTTCTACAAGGATGGAGTAAACTATCTGAGTGCACAAATAAGGTTTCAGAAAGATGATCTAAGATATCACATTGAAAGAGAAGTCATAAAGGGGGAGAGGGTGTTAGTCAAAGCCAGCTCTGATCATGCAAAGTGGATTTCAAATTCCATCAGAGCCACCATTGGATATCCTCCATTATGTGATGATGACAATGTTGCAGAGTATGGAATTAATCATACATATCTTGGAGGGGAGCCAGCTGAAGTAGCTCAAGTAATATATCCTCCACCAGACTTTGATATGATACATCAAGACATACACTCAATGTATAGTCCTCCTGAAGGAAATCAGAATGTCATTATTGAGAAAGTTGTTCAGCCAGTGCTAGAGGCAATTCTGAAAGAACAAGAGGCTTTGCTAAAGGAACAAGAGACTGCATTGTCTAAGAAAAGGTTCAAAGCGCAAGCTGAACTTAAGCCTGATTGTGAACAGTGGAGCCCCACTTCCAGGAATATTATCTTGACTGCATGGAAGGCTGCCAAAGACAATATCCAGGATAGAAACAAGTGGTATTCTGAACTGGAGTGGAGGAAGCATGAGACAAGGCAAGAGGCCATTGTGCAGTATAGAAGAAAGGCTAAGATGGGAAAGCTAACTCCTAATGCACAGGAGCCTAGCAAGTACTTTCCTAAGCCTTATCATTACTTTGAAAGGCAGAAGATCAAAGCTGAAGATTTGAAAAAGAAGGATCTTAAAGGAAAGATGCCTGCTGCTGCTGAAGATGCTGAAGCCCCAGTCCAAGCAAAGATACAATCTGGAAAGGGCATTGTGATCAAGGAGCCTGAGCAGCAATAGGATAGAATTTTTCTTAAGTTTACTTTGTGTAATCATTTGATTTTAAACTCTCTGTAAACTTTTGAATATTGAATATGTTGAAGTTGTTAGAACAATGTGATATATGTTAAATCTATTACATTAATGTTCTGAGAAATTTGAGTATGCATGTTTTGTTTATACATGTTTATGTACTTACCCTGTTATATAATCATGTTTTACATCATACTGTGAATTTGTTATGTATGGTGTATATCATTAACTAAGATTTATGACTTCTCCAAATAGGGGGAGATTGTTGGGTACATTGGAATAAATGTACATGATTTGAAGAAGCCTCACCCTACTCAATGATATACATCAAAATGTATTTGATGTATTTTGAGTTACCTTGTGCAGGTTAAGTATTTGCAGGGAAAGCTTAAAAGATTCTAAGTCCATGTGTCGACACCCAGAAGAAAGTGTCGACACTTAAGAAGACTTATGTCGACACCCAGAGAAGCAGTGTCGACACTTGGAGTAATTGTGTCGACACTAGGAATGCAGAGTCGACACCAGAAGGAAAGTGTTGACACATACAGGCTGTGTCGACACTCAATGAAGAAATGTCCAGAGAAGTTGTGTCGACACTTAGAAGTAGTGTCGACACCCAGCAGAACTTTGTCGACATCAAAAGTATCGACACTTGGAGGCTGTGTCGACACTCAGCAAAACTTCAACAAAGTTTAAGTACAAGTGTCGACACAAAGGAGATGTGTCGACACTCAGCCAAAGTCTCAACACAAGAAGAATGTGTCGACACACAGCAAAAGTCTCAACACATGAAGAAAGTGTCGACACTAGGAGGCTGTGTCGACACTCAGCAAATTGCAATAAAATCTAAGTACAAGTGTCGACACAAAGGAGATGTGTCGACACTCAGCAAAAGGTTCAACATAGAAGGCATGTGTCGACACAAAGAAGATGTGTCGACACTTAACAAGTTCAACACAAGAAGATGTGTCGACACAAAGGAGTTGTGTCGACACTTACAAGAAATCAACAAAGTACTGAAGATCAAGGACTTGTGTCGACACACAATATCAGTGTCGACACATGTTGAAGAAGCTGTGTCGAGAAGTAAATTCTACAACACAAGGAGTTGTGTCGACACCATGAAGGCTAGTGTCGACACTTAGTCTACTTGTGTCGACACTTAAAGACAGACTGTCTCGACACTTTCAGACAGTTACAAATATTTCAAGAAGTGACTGGATGATTTGACAACTGCCAATCCAGCCGGTCTACTGCAACTGTCAGAGTTGTCATAAAGTCGTTAGAAACCGGATCAGCCGGTCACCATGAAGAAGGCCTATATATAGGCTTATTCTGTCAACAGAAGATGATGATCAACAATAAGAGGTGATCAAGCAATTCATTAAAGAATCAATTCAAGTGAAGATCTAAGTAGTTGGAGAGAGAGAGCTCCTTCCAAGAAGACAGCTGTTGAACCAGGCTGTGAAGAAGGTTTCAGATTGAGATCTGAATCTTAAGTTGCAGTGATTGAAGATCAGCTGCATAGAGAATCAACCCTACTGTGTTCTACATTCAAGAATCTTTGAAAGAAGCCAAGGGAGGTTGATCTCAGCAGAGTTCTTCCAAGAACTCATCAAGAAACCTGTCAACTCTTCTCTCTTATTCTGAGTTGAGGTTATATACATTGTATTCTTAATTTCTTATAGGATCCTTAGGAATCTGATTGTAAGCCTGAAATTATAAAGGCTGAGTGGTAGGGCCTGTGTGCCTGAGTATAGGAGATTTATTTCTCTAAGTGTAGGCCTTGTGGCTGAGTGTAGATATTTGTGAAGACTGAGTGGTAGGGCTGTTGAGCCTGAGTTGTAGGAGTGGGATCACTCTGAGCTGTAGGAACCTGGTTGAGGTTCTGAGTGTAAGATCTGAGGATCTGAGGTATAGTGGAGAAGTTTGGCCAAATCTAGTACACTACTAGATAGACGAAGGGAGAAAGTGGATGTACCCAGACCTTGGGGAACCACTATAAAACTGTGTGTACTCTATGTATGTGATTGATTCTGTGTATGTTGTTTGATGTTCTGTGAAATCTGTGATATAATCTGCCTAAAAGTTTAAAAAGATTAAGTCACCTATTCACCCCCCCTTTAGGTTACTAGGTACAATTTCTTTCGAAAACATATTAATATAAGACATCATTTCATTAGGGAGTGTGTAGACAAAAATAAAATCAAGCATGTCTATATCTACACTGATTTATAAAGAGCTGATATATTCACCAAACCTCTGGATGAGAGAAATCATATGTTCTTTGTGAATCAACTTGGAATGATCAATGAAGAAGACTTTATTTGATTTCTGTTTGCAGTCGATGAATTTTCCAGAGTTCGTTGAACGGAGTTCGACGAACCGTGGAAAGTTTGAGAGACATTCGCCGAACGGAGATCGACAAACTCTTTGTGAGTGAAACAATATTCGTCGAATGGAGTTCGACGAACTTGCTTCAGAAGATATTTGTCGAATGGAGTTTGACGAACTATTTTCAATTCTTCAGGACAAGATCGACCAATTATTTCAGTCAAACTTACTTCGTCGATCTCAGTTTAAAGAATTAATTCCATTTTCATGGAACGGAGTCTGTCGATTCATATTCTTGAAAACCTTATATCTAGGTTTTCTTCGACCTCCGTCCCGCGCTTTCTGTTCTCTTGCACTTGATCGCCGCTTCTCTCTTTTGCAGGTGATTCCATGGCAATTCCAGCAGGAGCTCTATCCGCTATGAAGTTTGTCGCTCGATTTGATGTCGACTTCGAATCATTCCAACACTCAGATCCCATGTTTCTATATATTCTAGAACTTCTGGAAGAACAAAATCTGAAGAACCTGATGACTACCAGGATAAAGTTGGCCGGAACAGAAATCAGGGAATGGGTGTATACCTCATCCACTTCTGAGGACAATACCATGACAGGATCAATTGTGGGTAACACTGTTTCCTTAAATTTCGCGGTTTTAACTGAAATATTTGTTTTGACAAATGGAGAAGAGGAATTAGAAATTGATTATGAAGAGTTTGATATGATGCTCAATCTGATGGGTTATGCTGGTGACAACCTAAATAAGTTGTTGAAAAAGCATCTGTCTGCAGCATAAAAGTTCCTGGCAGATATTGTTGGAAAGGTCTTGCTTGGCAAGCATACTGCCCAT
Organism: Platanthera guangdongensis; assembly: GCA_039583875.1. NCBI lineage: Eukaryota > Viridiplantae > Streptophyta > Magnoliopsida > Asparagales > Orchidaceae > Platanthera > Platanthera guangdongensis. Next base: position 139,522,306 of record CM077163.1, on the reverse strand, counting down.
GACTACATCACAAGACATCAGTTCTTGGTCAGGTGTGCAGTAATAGACAAGAAGCAAGTTGACTGGGCACAGATCCTCTTTGATCTGATAAAGAAGAAAAATAACAAGAAAGAAGTGTGTTTTGGAAGGATCCTAGTGATCTTCCTCAAGGAAAAGACTGCTGAATCACTGGTCTACCAGACCATATTCATCAATGCTAGTAAAAGACTCACCTGTGCCTAATTTGGCAGGTGGGAGAGGACAATCACAAAGCCTACTAAGGCTTCTACCTCTTCCACCCCAGCTTCTAAAGGCACCAGGGCTGTTAAAGCCACTCCCCTACCTGCTGAAGAGCTTCATCCCACACCACCATCTCTTACAGCACCCCTTCCAGCAAAACAACTCACTTGCTCTCCCATTATCTCTTCAACACTAGAACAACAACAACATCCTCATGTTCCTACTCCAACTCCATCTCAACATGCTTCACCAGCTTCATCTCCACCACTTGACATCACTGACATTCCATCTTCCCCCCTTCAAGAATAACAACTAACATCTCCTGATTCCCTCCATGACACTTACATTCCTACACCACCACAATCCCCTCTTCCCCCACATCTATCTTCAGTACCATCCTACCATCTCCCAACAGACACCATCATGAAAGATGCCACCCATACATCTCCATCAACATCCACCATCCCTCTAGATGTTCAACTCCCTTATGCTTCACTCTCTATCCCTCCCATAGTTCCCACTTCTACACCTTCTGCAACTCAATCTACCATTCCATCACTGTAACCCTCCACCATCTCTTCCATCATTTCCATACTCACTCCCCTCCTCAAGTCCCTTATAGCAGAGGCCCTTACACCTCTTCTTACTACTATATCTTCTCTCTCTGACAAAATCTCTGCTCTTACTGCTGCCCCCTCCTCAGTCAGGGGCATGGCTTCAGGCCCTACTGAAACCATGCAGGGGGAGATGCCTGATGATGAAGCAGCAGCTCCAGCCTCAGTAGCTCTAGCTCCAGCTCCAGCACCAGATGCTTCAGCTACAGCAACAACAGCAGCTTCAGACACAACAGCAGCAGTACCTTCAGACACAGCTGCAGAATGTACAAAATACATATATACAGATTTGGTTGATAAAGATTTGATTGATTTTATTGAGACTGATATAGATTTTGAATCAGACTCTGAAGAACCTAATACTGTTGGTGATTTCATTCTTAATCCCACAGTTAATTTAGAATAATTGTTGAGTATTTTTGATACTGTACATATGCATTATCTTCCAGCTGAAATCACTAAGCCATCCTTGGCTATTATACCATATACTTCCCCCATCTCTTCAAAAGTTGTTAAGCAACTTCAGGACAGTTTTGCTATTGCACAATCAACAACCACTTCACCTCCAAAGTAGTAGTTGTTCCCTCTACCTCAACAATATCTTCAGCACCAACTTTTGTAATGGATGACTCTCCAATGCCAGATCTAGATGAATTGATCTTGGCTGATATTGCAGATGAAAATAAGGCAGCAGCTGAAAGCTCTGTTCAAAATAGTTCTGATTTTTGTGTAGCTTCTCCTCAAACTCCTGCTGAAACTCCAGTTCTTGTTGCTACTCCTGCTCCTGCTACAGAAAAACCTGTCATCTCTGCTAAATATTTTAAGGCTCTGGATGATCTATATGATAACCCTTAGGGGTCTAACAATGATGATGATGAAGATGAGGAGGATGCAAAGAAGAAGAAGCAAGTTTCAAAGAAAAGAAAAGCTCCTCCTCCTCCTGCTCCCAAGCCCAATCCAAACAATGACACCCCTTACTATATCCTTCAAAAGATAACTCCATATAAGGGGATGCCAGCATGGATGTGGTTATCCAAGAATCAACAAAGGGAAAGGAAGAAGAGTAGAAGGTACTCTCCTCCACCAGTTCAAAGATATAGGAATGATCCACCACCTCCTCCTCCTCCTACAGCTGGTTCTTCTGGTTCTAGTTCTCAAAGATCTGCCCCTATGCAAACATATCAAAGACATCAAGGGAGATCTCATCATGAAAGCAGCCAGCACAGGCAACAAACTTCAGGAAAACAACATCAACAACAACAACATCAACAAGCTGAAAGTTCTAAAAGACCACTCTCTCCTCTTGTTCCTTATGAAGATCCAGAAATAGCTAACACAGCTAAAATGGCCATGTTCCAGGAACTGGTAGGCCTCTCTATGATTAACAAGGCAAAGGCTGAAGGAAAGGATACTTCTGAATACACTACAATGTCCAAGTACAGGAGAGAAGAACTGAAAAGGTTTGATAAGGCTAACAAAATTTTTAATGTTGATGATTATATGAAATTGCATCCTGAAGTAGTGGTCCCTAGAGCTACATCTCTGAAGATTATAGGGGTTGTTGACATGACAATGACTATGGCACAAGCTTCAAATCCAAACAGGGAAATAGTCTTCACCAAGCCAGGAGATAAGGGCAAGGACATAAAGCATCAGGAGAAAAAGCAAAAGAAGTGAAATATAAACTATTTTATTTCTGCCTTTCTATCTTAAACTATCTCTTATTGTCTGAACAAAGCTTTTATGTAAATATATCTACTGCATGTGTTAATTATCCCTGCCAGATATATCTTTTTCCTGCTTTGTTTACTTTATGCTTTTATTTTGAGTCTATTAGTGACCTCAACCAAATAGGAGGAGATTGTTGGATCCTTAGTTTGATTTGGGCTAGGTTCACTAACTTAGGATGATGTGACCCAACATGTATAGCTAGGGTCAAAGTTGTGTCCTAGAATCTAGGTCAAGTCCTAAGAGTCAACATCACATGGACAAGCTGACATCAGACTGCCAGATACTCAAGACATAAAGTTTTCCTCAAGATTCAGAGATTTCTCAAGAGACTAAGTAAAATGAGTTTGACGTTCGTCGAACTCAGGTCGACGATAGCCGTTCTCAGTTCGACGATCTGAGAGAAAAATTCTCTGAGCTGAGCTCGATGAACTTCAGTCCAGATCGACGATCCTTGGATTCCACCCTCAGAATTCTAAGTCCACACTGTTCTCTAGACTCAGGTCGACGAACCTAGTTCTCAGATCGACGAACTTCATTCTTGGGTCGACGATTCCTGGACCTCCACTCCAACTGTATTTCCAGAGGTTCATCAAATAGTTTCTAAGTCCAGAATCATTCTCAGCTCGACGAATTCAAGGTTCTCCAGACTAGGCTCGACGAACACCATTCTTCGGTCGACGAATCTTTGGACTATCACAGCATTCTGTCGAGACCACGTTCTCCAGTCTCACGTCGACGAAACCTGTTCTCTGTCCGACGATTTCTGACCAGTAGACTTATGTCGACACTAGAAGAACTTGTGTCGACACCAAGATCATCTGTCGACATTATGGAAAAGCTATGTCGACACAACACAGAAGACTTATGTCGACACTAGAAGAACTTGTGCCGACACCAAGATCATCTGTCGATATTGTGGAAAGGCTATGTCGACAAAACACAGAAGATTTGTGTCAACACACAGGAGAAATTGTGTCGACACAGGATATTTGACAACTTCAAAATAATTGTTGAACGCCAGTCGATGAACATATTTACCAGCTCGACGAATATGCAAAGATTAAAAGAGACAACAGTTCAGTTTTTCAGCTCGACAAACTGTGAACTCAGTTCGACGAATTCTGCCATCTGCTCGACGATTCCAGACTTAGTTATTTCCAGCCTTCTGTCCCCACTCTATTGCTATAATTCCTGGGTAATTAATGCTCTAACATTCTCTGAATGTATCCATTAGAAGGAGCATTAATTATGGTCTTCTCCAAGAATTATTGCTTGTAGTTTTTCCACGGGACAGTTGGGGAAATAAATCAATACCGATTATTCTCAAGGCTGTCAGCATTAATTACAGAGAAATTCAAATGTTTGAAAGATACAGAAGAACAGAATAACAGAAACAGACAGATAGACACACAGAGAATTAATCAAGAGAGATATAAAGAAAGCTTCACATAGAATACTACTTACTAAGAAGCACACAATAATTCGAAGAAGAAGCAAGAAGAACACATTTTTTAAATGAAGAGTCTTCCTGTTCTTCTTCTCCAGGACCTTGCTAAAGACACCCAAGCACTATCAGTCTAAAGCTCCTGGATCAAGTCTCCCAAATTAAGGGCCTATCACCCTGTGCAAAGCTCCAGATCTCCTGTACCCTCTTTCATCTCAGGGGGAGCTTTGACAATATCATTGAATCCACATAGTCTTCTCATTGTGATTTAGAAAAGAAGACTACCATCACTCTCTCACCCCCACCTTTGTAAAGGGTTGTCATCTCCCTTCAAAAGTGATTCCTTGTTTGCAAGTCTCCTGATCAAAAGACTTGGGTTGGTTTTTGAGCACCTGATCAAAAGCTCATTGGTGTCAGGCACCTGATCAAAAATCTGAGTGGATTCCTACCAAGGGTGGTAGAAGAGTGGATGTACCTAGGTTGGGGAACCACTATAAAATTCTTGTGTCATCTGGTTGTATCCTTTTATTTTGTTCTTGTTGTGCTTGTGGTTCAACTTTATTGTTTGCTAAGTTATTAATTTCTGCACTTTTGATTTACAGCAAAAGCTGTAATAGTAGTTAAGAATTGTTTTTAAGAATACTCTATTCACCCCCCCTCTAGAGTATTTCTGATCTAACACTCACTTTCATCGTAATCCTATCAGCTAGGGCAGTGACAACACTCATCATCGTTCCTATAAATAGGACCCATATCACATCAGGAATAGGAACCCGAGAAACCGAGTGAACAGTAAGTGAGCTCGCAACAGTTACTGCGGATTAATTTTTGTTGTCCGCGTGTTTTGATTGAGTTGACCGGGTTGTGCTGTGCAGGTTGTGCGGATAGTGCTGTAAAGCCAGGACTTGGCTCTGATTGCGGTCAGGGACAGTGCGGACTCTACGGTTAAGAAACATGCGGTAAACAGCAGGTTGCAGACTGCAACCATACGGTCTTCTCTTTGAAAACTTGGTTCGAGGTTCAATAAGTCGCATGTTTCAGGCGAACTATTCTATTCAGCATCGCAGCTTGTGCAGTCTAGCGGCTAGGTGATCTCGCGGTTAGGCGGCTTGCAGACTAGCGGCTAGAGCTAGCATTGGAATAAGGGGTAGTCCGCACGGCTAGGGTTGCGGTCTGGCGACATGGTGGACTATGCGGTCTCCAGAGCAGTAGACCGGCGACTTGGTGTTTGAGTCCGCGCGGATTGTTATCTTGTCTTGTAGTTCTTTGCTTTTCGTTGGGTGGTTGTTTGGTGAAGTATGTCTCGCCATGTATGTCTCGCTGTGTAAAGAAGATTGATGTGAATCAATAAAGACTCTGGTGCGGCATGTATTTTCTGGTTGACTAGCTTTAGTTGAGATAACCCCTGCTCACTCCAAGGTCCAGGGAAATTTCCGCGTGATCAAGGTGTGATCTTGATAGTGCTGAGAATATTAATTTGGCATCAGGCTATCTTGTTGACCACCTGGAGAAAATTCAACAGAGTATTAAAGCCAGGTTGTTGAATTTTAACATGGTATCAGAGCTAGATTTTAGTGGATAAGCAGTGATCAACTGAAGTGGTTGTTGCTCTTGTGAAGAGGGAACCAATGGTTGAACCATGGCAGTGGAAGATGCAAGTTTTCTTGGAATTGAACTCCTTACAGAGACGAACTTTGATAGGTGGAAGTCTTGTATGGAGAGCTTTCTTCTTGGCAAGGACCTTTGGGAGGTAGTATGTGGAGCAAAAAGACAAGAGGCTACTGCTATCAATGCTGAAGAGATGAGAGCTTGGAAGGAGACAAATGCGAAAGCGGAGTTTATTCTCAAGCATGTGATCTCATCGGAGCTCTTGGACCACATCAGTGAATGTCGGTCAGCTGCGGAGGTTTGGACTTCCCTTGATGGGTTGTTCAGGAAGGAGGTGAAGGTTGCTACAGAGGATGGTCCTTCTACGTCATATCAGTAAGAGAGGAGTGTTTCTCCTAGGCGTGATGGGAAGATTAAGGAAGGACCAATGTGCTATAAATGCAAGCAGCATGGTCATCTCAGGAAAGAGTGCAAGGTTGTCTTGCTCTCGGCGAACATAGCTCATGTTGGAAGTAAGGAGAAGAACTTAGTTGGGACTTCAACAAGTTCAGGTGCTGATCGGATGAAGGCCAGTGATAGTGCTGCTATCTAGCATGAAAGACTGGGGCATGTAGGGATGGACAAGCTGAAAGCAATGATAGTAAGAAGACTAGTAAGAGGATTGCCTAGATTGTCATCCTATGGTGATGGTCAGGGGTGTGCGGGATGTCAGCATGGTGAAGCTTATCGCTTTATGGTTGATAAGGCACAATCCAGATGTAAAGCACCTTTGGAGGTTGTCCATTATTCTCTGGTTGGACCGACCGTCACCGCCAGTCTTGGAGGCAGCAATACATGCTGATACTGGTTGATGACTAATCAATGTATACTTGGGTATACTTCATGAAGGTGAAGTCGAAAATGATGCATTTGTTTGTGGAGTTCAAGAAGCTTGTGGAAGGCCAGCCTGGCCTATGGATCAAGAAGTTGAGTACAAGCATCGGTGGTGAGCTTGGATCAACTGAGTTCTCAAACTTTTGAAGAAAGCATGGGATCCGTAAGGAGCTTTCTTGTGGGCATATTTCACAGCAAGGCGGTATTCCAGCTCAGATGATCTGTTGGTTGACGGAGACCTGCAAGTGTTGGCTTCAGAGTAAAGGCGATCCTAAGGCTCTTTGGGTAGAAGGGATGGCCTGTGCTTCTCATGTCATCAATCAGATGCCTCTTAGTCCGATCTATGTGCAGACTCCTTATGAGTTAATGTTTGGGTTGAAGCCCTGTGTAAATCACCTACGGGTGTTTGGATCTACCTGCTACGTACACACTCCGGATGCTCTCAAGACGAAGCTAGTCTTTGTTGGGTATGATGAGCAAAGGAGAAGATAGAGGTATATGGATCCTGCGACGAAGAGGCTCATCATGTCAAGAAACATTGTCTTCGATGAGTTGACGTCGTATTCGGATAGCTCTTATGTGGAGCTAGAGATGAGCAGGTCAGATGGTGGGCTAAAGGAGGCTGCTGCTAAGGTTCAGTTGGAGCTGCTTGAGTCAACAGGAGCTCCAGGTCATTCTAGCTTCGGGCAAAAGGCGTCATGGTCAGGAAGCAGGGGAAGTAATGCTCCAAGCACTTCTGGCTCGAAGGTGGAGGCTTCCAGTTGTGGAAGCAGGGGGGCGATGTTCCAGGTAGTTTTTGTTCGAGAGCGGAGACTTCTGGTTTAGGTAGCAGGGGGAGTGTTACTCCAGGTGCTCCTGGTTCCAGTGAGGAGGCGTCTTGTTCAGGAAGCAAGGGGAGCATTGTTTCGGGTTTTCCTAGGAATGGAGCTTGTTCAGGAGCAGCGGAGGTGGTTAGCCATGATATGGTTCTTCGGAGATCGAAGAGGATCAGTAATCCACCAACTCGATATAGCGAAGGGAACACTGCGGGCTTGCTCCCATGTTTCCTTGCTAGCCCTCAGGTCGAGCGAGTACCTTCTGGCTGTGAAGACCCTACTAGAATCAAGGAGGTGGTTGACACCAAGGCTGAAGGAGTGACTACTCTTAGCGGTAACGAGGCTTGGGCTCTTACGCCCAAGGTTTTTGGTGATACTCCTTCGATGCATGAGTGGAGGTTGAAGCTGATGAAGAAGGCAGAGGGAAGCATGGCTCCTTTTGTGAGATGCTGGAGGGCTCCCTCATTATCCATGATGTGCGGGGCGAGGACTATATCTTGGACATTTCTTCGTAGATGCTATCGGAGGGATCAGGTGCAAGGTTACGGGAGGAGCTGGAGATATTCACCACTTCTCACTTCAAGGGGGAGTGTTGAAATTTGTGAAGTGAAAGTGGGTGAATGGAGCACTTGGACATATCCACGCGGACTACACAGACAGGGTTGGCGGACAGCTAGGTCGGCAGGGATGTTGCTGATGGTTTTCTCTATAGCGGCCTAGGAGGTCTGTTCGCGCGGACTATATGGACAGTTGCAGCGATTAGCCAGGCTGGCTTGTGGTCAGCAGGCAGTTGGATCCCAGGAAGTAACCTAGTGGATAGAAACTCTATCCGCAGAGTCCGGTAGGAAGCGGGCTAAAGAATTGGAGCTCGGCATACCGCTTGGCAGAAGCCTTGGTCTTGCTCTGGTGAATCGGCAAGTGGAAGCCGCGGAGATCTCCAGTCAGTGCGGACAGGTGTTGGAGGTCGCCAGGTTGGGCTGAATGGATCCAGCGTTCGCTAGTAAGTGCGGACTGGACCTTGTGGCCAGTGGTGTGGACTTGGTTGGTTCTGAACTAGGTCCATGTTTGGCTCAGTCCAGGAAGATCGCGTAGTGGAGCGCGAACTGCTTCTCAGTCCGCCAAGCTCAGCGGAAGTGCATTTGCATTAGTTGCGAGTTTTGGGATAAGCGGTCTGAAGATTGTGTCCGCAACTGCGTGCGGGCTAGAGCTGGGTCCGCTTAGTATGACAGCTACCTTGCTGGCATGGTCATGGACTCGAGATATGAGGACTGGAGCAGTCTGTGGAAGATGCGGACTAGAAGTGTCTACTGTGTAAGAAGACTGAAGCAGTGTCCGCTGAGTCCGGTAGGTTTCTTGGTGACAAGGATATGGACTCAGGGTATGCGAACTGGAGTTGTCTGCAGGGATATGCAGACTAGAGCTATACGCAGTATGTGCAGACTGGATCGGCGTGTCTACTGAGTCCGCCTGTTGCCTTGGTGGCAAATCCGTGGGCTCGGGATGAGCGGACTGAAGCTGTGTGTCCGCTGAGTCCGGCAGGTGCATTGATGGCGAGGCTGTTGGCTCGGCATAAGCGGGCTGGAGCTGTGTCCGCGGATTGGCAGACAATGTTGCTGCGGAGTCCGGCTATGGTGGTCCTGGCTTGGTCCTTGGCAACAAGGCGGACTGGCGATTGTGTTCGGCCTTGGAGAAGCTATAGTGGACGCTATCCTACACAGTGGCAGCGGACTGGACTGTATCCGCGGACTGCGGAGATGTCTTGCTGCGGGATGTGGCGGTAATCCTATCGACTAGGGCGGTGACCACACTCATCATCATTCTTATAAATAGGACCCATGTCACATCAGGAATAGGAACCTGAGAAACCGATTGAACAGTAAGTGAGCTCGCAACAGTTGCTGCGGACTGCTTTTTGGTTTTCGCGCAGTTTGATTGAGTTGACCGGGTTGTGCTGTGCAGGTTGTGCGAATAGAACTAGAAAACCAAGACTTGGCTCTGATTGCTGTAAGGGACATTGCGGACTCCGCGGTTAAGCAACAGGCGATAAACAGCAGGTCGAGGACTACGACCAGATGGTCTTCTCTTTGGCAACTTGGTTCGGGGTTCAATAAGTCGCCTGCTTCAGGCGGACTGTACTATTCGGCATCGGAGCTTGTGCGGTCTGGTGGCAAGGTGATCTCGCGATTAGGCGGCTTGCAGACTGGCGGCTAGAGATAGCATTGGAATAAGGGGTAGTCCGCGCGGCTTGGGTTGCGGTCTGGCGACCTGGCAAATTGTTCGGACTCCACAGCAGTAGACCGGCAACTTGATGTTTGAGTCCGTGCATCTTGTTGTCTTGTCTTGTAGTTCTCTGCTTTCCCTTGGGTGGTTGTTTGGTGAAGCATGTCTCGCCATGTATGTCTCGCTGTGTAAAGAAGATTGTTGTGAATCAATAAAGACTCTTGTGCTGCATGTGTTTTCTGGTTCACTGGCTTTAGTGGAGATAACCCTTGCTCACTCCAAGGTCCAGGGAAATTTCTACGTGATCAAGGTGTGATCTTGATAGCGCTGAGAATATTAATTTGGCATCAGGCTATCTTGTTGACCACCTGGAGAAAATTCAACATGATATTAAAGCCAGGTTGTTGAATTTTAACAAGTACTACTCCCAACCTCAATATCCATCAACAGGAATTCTTCCACCAAGGACTGTACCAAAAGATTAAAAAATTTTAGCGGTCTTTCTACTCAAAGCATCATCTACTACATTAGCCTTTCCTTGATGATAAAGAATTTCCACTTCATAATCAGCTATATATTCTAACCACCAACGCTAGCGCAGATTTAGTTCCTTCTAAGTGAAGACATACTTCAAACTCTTATGGTCCATATAGATCTTGCACAGCGCGGCAAACAATAAGTGTCGCCAAAGCTTTAGCGCATAAATTACAGCAGCAAACTCCAAATCGGGAGTAGGATAGTCTCTCTCGTGAATCTTTAGTTGCCTCGATACATACGCGGTCACCTTACATTCTTGCATTAAAATACAACCAAGTCCGATGTATGATGCATCAACATACACAGCATACTCAACTCCTTCAGCAGGTAAGGTTAAAATTGCAGCAATACATAATCTCTTCTTCAGTTCTTGGAAAGCCTCTTCATACTTATCACTCCAAATGAATACAGTATTCTTCTGAGTAAGTCTAGTTAGAGGAGCAGAGAACACCAAAAACCCATCCACGAATCTTATATAATAGCCAGCTAGGCCTAAGAAGCTCCTAATCTCCTTAGGTGTAGAAGGCCTCTCCGATTCCATCACAGCGAAAATCTTGGTCTGATCTACAGAAATACCGTCCTTGCTTATAACATGACCCAGAAAGGACACCTGGGGTAGCCAAAACTCACACTTGCTCAACTTCGCATATATCTTATGCTCCCTCAGGGTCGTCAAAATCAAACGCAAATGCTGAGTATGCTCATCAACATTGCGGGAATACACCAAGACATCATCTATAAACACAATAACAAATCGGTCCAAGAAATCCTTAAAAACCCTATTCATCAAATCCATGAAAGTAGAGGGTGCATTGGTTAAACCGAAAGACATCACAAAAAACTCATAATGTCATTGCCGCGAATGAAAAACGGTTTGAGGAATATCTGCCTCACAAATTCTCAACTGGTGGTAGCCTGAGCGAAGATCGATGATTGCGTGTTAAAACTCCAAAAAGATTACGGTTCACGCGGCGACCCGGCGGTTTTATTTAAGTAGAAAAGCAGATTGGATTTTATTTAGAAAACGTGGCGCGCGTATTTATTTATTTGGATATAAAATAGTGAAAGCGAGATTTAACGAAAGGAGGCAAGTGCACCTATCGTGAGTAGTATAGGATATTCCGGGTGGAATATCGAGGTCGTATTGTTCTCGGGGTTGGTTCGATTATTTCTACTCTTCCCTGGAGGGAAATATTATTTTACCGATGATTATCTTGTCGGGTTATTTTTATATATATGAAAAAAAGAAAATGAAAGCATAAAAATAAAGCATAAAAGGTGGAGCCGATGATAATCTTAACGCAACGGCATCGAATCGATTTAGAACTAAAATATACTTTAAATAAAAAGAGATCCTAAATTTCTAATTAATTAAGGCGGAGACTTGGCCGTGGAGGTTCCACTAGAATGAGCTCACTTATATCTAGGACTATCGCTCACCTGAACGCTAAGACTATTCGGCCGAACGTTAGTCCGACGAAGGATTCCTCTTAACGCCCGCATTACGCTAAGAACCCCGCTATTGTGTGGGTAACCAAATCCGGTAGAGTTGGCGCGCCTCCTCTATCGAGGGTTAGTGCGGAACTCTCTTTGCCAAGGGTGATCTGTCCATACGCACGGCCTCTCGGCTAGCGTATGGAAAACGGAAATAGGGCCCACACATCGATATGTGGTCCTACGCGTCGTTAACCCCGGGCAAACCATAAGTACTTTAATTAATTAGAAAAATGAGACCTTTAATTATTTTAAGCTATTTTATTTGTCCCAATGCTCTTCGATACTGAGGGCTAAGAACAGTTAGCCACTCATCGGAATGAGGACGGCCGCGGTGAAAGAAATAAAATAAAGCAGTAAATGAAAATGATAAAGAAAGCAGGATAGTGAAAGCAGTAAAATGAAAGCAGTAAAGGAAAGCTGAAAATTGCAAGTCCTACTCAAACGAGTAGGTCTGAAATGAAAGCAGTAAAATGCGAGTCCCGGCGCAAATGCATGGGCGGGAGAAAGAAAGCGGGTCCTACTCAAACAAGTAGGACTAAATAAATGCTCACACGCACGTGCTCTATAGAAAGTAAAACTCACAAACACAAATCCTACTCAAATGAGTAGGGAAAATAAAGAAAATTACAAACTCACGCACTCTACAGAAAGTAAAAAAAAAAGCAAAGCGTCATTTAACTCTTAACGAGTACGCGGAAATAAATGCGCACACTTACAGAAATGAAAAAAAACTAAGTTACCTTGCGCACACTTACAGAAATGAAAAAAACTAAGTTACCTAAACATTAAAACAAATACATTTCTACCGCTATAATGCGGTAGAAATGCATAAAAAGTGAAAATAAAAATTAAACGGGATGAAAGTTTTGCAAATAAAAATGAAAACACAAGTGCTCGAAAAATTGAAATAAATACATTTCTACCACTAGAATGCGGTAGAAATGCGTAAAAAGAAGACAGAAAAAGTAAACAGACAAAAATTTAAAATGAAAATACAAGTGCACGAAAAATTAAAATAACTATATAATCATTCCTATAACTCCGTAAAAATGCTAAAAAAAGTGCAAATAAATTAAAAAGGAAGACAATTTTTATAACAGAAAAATGAAAAGCTAAGTTAGTGAAAAACAACGAAAATCACTTTCAAAACGTTTTTATGGATCTATAGGAATGAAGTAAAAGCTATAAAAATTCTATGTTAACAAAAGCTAATGAACTGAAAACATAACAACTACTTATCCAAAAAAAAAATGAAAACATAACATTTACTCTCATACACACACACACACATTTTAAAAAGAAGAAAAATAAAGTTAAAACAAAGAATAAATAAGATTGCAAAGGGTGGGCACATAGCTGAAGTCTAAAACATAGAAATGAGAAACAATCTACATTTTTATTAAGTCTAAAAACTATTACAAAGATACTACAAAAAGAAAAGAGAGAAAGAGAAAACCTCATTCCATAGGTTGAAAATCCATCTACGCCGTACCTTCCCTAACAAAATGGAACCAAAAAAGTGGAATAGGATTACAAACAGCAGCTGCTTATTTATAGACAGAAATTTCAGGTGACACGCCCCCTGACACGGGAGTGTAGGGGGGGCGTGTCAGCACTGTACAAAATGCGGCCGTCTATTTGACGGGAAAGTGGACTTCGGGCTGGACACGTGTCGTTCACGCAGGGGTCACGCCCCAGGTCACGGGCGTGACGCTGGGCGTGTCAAGAAGTTGGATCTGGGTGCGGGTCTTTGTGCTGTCATCGGGTCTTGTCGAGTTGAAAAATCATCGAGCGCGAATGTCGAGGAGTTCGACGATCGTCGAGCGGGAAGATCGTCAAGCAGGAAAAATCGTCGAGCAGGACAAATCGTCGAGTAGAAAAATCATCGAGTGGGAAGATCGAGTTTGACGATCGTCGAGCGGGAAGATCGTCGAGCGCGGGTCTTTGTCAGCCAGGTGGAGGAGTCACGCCCTTGGTCACGGGCGTGACGTTGGGTGTGTCGGATTGGTAGACGATCGTCGAGTTGAAAAATCGTCGAGCGGGAAAATTGGTTCGACGATCGTCGAGTGGTATGGACACGAGCTTGGGTCACGCTCTGTGTCGGGTGATACGGGCGAGACGCCAGGCGTGTCAAGCTTTTCTCTTCAAAAATCGTCGATTTCGCTGGAATTTGACGGGTCACGCCCTGGTCACGGGCGTGACCAACAGTACACGGGCGTGACATGTATATTTTGGGCAGATTTTTTTATTTTTTCTGAAAAGCAAAATAAAATAAATTAGCAAAATATTTACAATAAAAGAAACATTTTATTGAACAAAAGTAAGTAAGAATGACAAAAAGAAAGTAAAATAACTAATTTAATGTACATAAATATAGGTATATTTACAATTCATCAATCGATCTTTGAAAATACCGAGCTACCACGCAACTGATCGAACAGATCATCAATCCTTGGCATGGGATATCTATTCTTAATGGTAACCTTGTTCAATTCCCTATAATCGATGCAAAGTCTCATCGATCCATCTTTCTTCTTGACAAACAAAACAAGAGCACCCCACGGAGAAGAACTTGGTCTAATAAAACCACACCTCAACAACTCATTGAGCTGAGTACGCAACCCATCCAAATCACGTGAAGACATACGATATGGTGCCTTAGCAATCGGGCGAGTACTTGGCTCGAGGTCTATCACAAACTCCACCTCTCTCTCAGGATTATGTCCTGGAAGACTATTAGGAAAGACATCTGGAAACTCTCGTACCTCCGAGACATCCTCAAGATGTGGCACAACAAAAGCTGTCTCCAGAGCAAAAATTGAAACTAAAAACGCCTCACAACCAGACTCTATAGCATGACAAGCACGTACCGCAGAAATGACAGGGGAAACCATGTCCTGAAATCCATAGATTCTCATAGGTTGTCCGTCATCCATCCTGTATGTACTAAAGTCTAGGCCATGTCCTTAGAGTCAACATTGCTTGGAACAACCATCAGCAGACTGCAGAAGACTCGAGACTTAGAGAAATTTCAAAGATTCGGGAAATGAGTTTGACGTTCATCGAACTCAGCCCGACGAAAGTAGTGCTCAGCTCGACGAACTCAGAGACAATTCTCTGAGTTGAGCTCGACGAACTTGATTCTCATGTCGACGATTTTTGAATTCTCTACTTAACCATTCTAAGTCCAGAATCATTTCACTGAACTCCAGTCGACGAATTAATATGTTCAGCTCAACGAACTTAGTTCTCAGCTCGACGAACTTATACCACAGTATTGACAAGTTTTATCAAGTAGCAGTTAGCAGTTCTTCGGTTGACGAACTTAGTTCTCAGGTCAACAATTACTGGATACTCTACTTCAACATTCAAAGTCCAGCAAACATTTCTCTGAACTCTAGTCGACGATGTCAGATTAGCATCTCGACAATCTTAATTCACAGAATTGGCAAGTTTCTTCAGAAAGCAGTCAACTGTTCTTGGATCGACGATATTCAATCTCATGTCGACGAACAACAATTATCTGGTCGACGAACATGACTTATCAGCTCGACGAACTCTGGACCCAGGTCGATGAATTCTGTTCTTTGCTCGACTATTTCTGTACAAATCCAGACTTGGATTTTTCCCTCTTTCTATCCTTATTTTATTACAGTAATTTTTGAGTAATCAATGCTTAATATTCTCTGAATATTACCGTTAGAAACAACATTGATTATGACATTCGTTAAGATTATTACTTGCCGCTTTTCAATGGGACAGTTGGGGAAATCAATTAATGTAGACATTCTCAAGGCCGTCAGCAATCAATGAAGGAAGGAATTCAAAAATTTAAAGGAAAATTTCATAGAAAATATAAAAGGGATTTCTTCCTCCTTCTCGAAGTGACACAGTAAGCAATAACACAGATATATAGTCATGAAACAAGAAGCCCTAACGAGAGAAATAATACAAGATACTGAAGAAGAAGAAGAACGCACATTAAAATCAAGAGTCTTCTTCATTCTTCACTCTAAGATTCTTCAAGGACAACAAAACTTTATCAGTCAGGAAGTTCCTGGAGCTCTTCTGGTCAAAGCTAAAGATTGAAGACCTACTCACCCTGAAGCAAAGCTCAATCTTCCTGAATAACTCAATAACTCAGGGGGAGCTTTGTTAACATCAAAGATCCACTAGTATTCTCAGTTATATTTGAGAAAGAGAAGACACAATCACTCTTTCACCCCCTCACTGTACAAAAGGTTCTTTAACTCCCTTCAAAAGTTATTCCTTGGTTGCACGTCACCTGATCAAAAGACTAGGGATTGATTTTTGAGCACTTGATCGAAAGCTCATTGGTGGCAGTCACCTGATCAAAACTTGTTAGTGGACTCCTACCAGGGTGGTAGAAGAGTGGATGTATCCAGGTTGGGGAAACACTATAAAAATTTTTGTGTTCTCTGGTTGCCCTCTTTCTTTTGTTCTTGCTGTGCCTGTGCTAGTTAGGTTTGCTGTGACTGTGCTAATTAATTTAACCTTGCTGTCTCTATAATAGATTAGTTCATTTTAGATTTCTTCTTTACTTACAATAAATTTAATAGCCTCCCTACTCTGAAGTATTTTTATTAACAACAACAGTTTTAAAGTTTTAAAAGATTCTCTATCCCCCTATAGAATATTTCAGGTCTAACCCTCACTTTCAGAAGGAATCACACGGTCTGCATATTTTTCTCTGAGTTTCTGCTTTCTGTGGTTAATCGTGTGTTTTCCTTCATGCACGGTCGGAATCGCCCGTGCGATAGTAAAATGCACAGTTCCACTGTTTTCTCCTGTATTCTGACGCTCTGGGTTTACCCGTGCGATTTCCTTCACGCACGAGGGGAATCACTTGTGCGCGAAGGAAAACGCACGGGTCAAAGCTTCATCATCTGCAATCCTGGCCTGCAAGTTAATAATGCACGGTTAGCGCATGGTTGTGCACCAAACCGTGCTTGCCTAATTTTCTTATATGTTTCTATTTAAAGTGCAGATTTTCCTCCATTGAAGGACAGCTTTTTCTCCTCCGCCATTTTATGCCTCCAAGGAAAGGTTCTGCCATTTCCCTTCATCTTCCACCTTAGGGAGGTGCTCCGGGAAAGCTTTCACCGCATAATCCAAGCCGGAGCTTCCTCTCAGCCTCCTCCTTCATCCTTGAGCTTCAAGGAGAGTTTGACATAACTTTCTCCACCAAGCTAGAGAAGTTGTGCAATCCTCCACAGGCTCGTGACATGAAGAAGACGGGCCATTGGGAGTGAGTGATAGCCTCCTCTACCCCGGACGCAGTTGAGGACCAAGCTACGACGCGGAATGACAACCCGACGAATACTACAGTGAATCCTCAGCAAGACTTCAGATTCAGACGATTTCGCATACTTTTCTTCTCTTGTTGTTGATAGTATAGTTGATCTCTTATATTTTATGAAATATGCTTATTGTAATATACATTTACGTGTAATCATGTCTATGTGATTTTATTTTTTCATTATTTGCTTGAGGTGCGCCCTTATTTTCCAGCCACCATCCATTTGTTCTTGTAACACTAGCGATTATTAGTGGCGTGCATAGCGAAGAGGTGCTTACGACCCTCATATTACTCGGTTTATTTGGTTCTTATGGTTGCCTACTCGTCCATCCGCTTAGCGATTCGGTGCATAGCGGCCCGTGTAGTCTTCCATCCCGCCTGTTGAAGCTTCGCATAGCGGCGTTGCATAGGAGTAGCTGTTAGTGTTTTATTTTCTGTTTCTACAACCATCATAATCCCCCTTAGTTAACTCCGACCAAAGGACTTTAATCTCAAGTCCTCCTCGATATTAACTCCCCCCTTACTATGTTCTTTGAAGAGATTGATACTTAGGAAAGCCACCCATTTTATATTACTTGTGCGACCGGTACACTTGTCGTTCAACGCATCAAGTTTTTGGCGTTGTTGACGAGGAACACAGTCGTGTGAGTTTTTTGAGAGGGAGATAGTAGATCGAATCCCTTTCCATTTGTGCATTGCATCTTTCTTCTTTGCTTTAATTTTTAAATTTGTTGCTAATTTTTCTTTGTTCCTTTTCTAGTTTTAATTTTTCTGCAGCAGGCTTTCCTTTTCTTTTATCTGCTGGTGTGTAGTTAATTTTTGGTTAGATTATTTCTGTTGGTGAATTATTCTTTGTTGCATCATGTATTATTATATGAATATCCGTTGTAGATGGTGCGAGGATTATAGGCATAGTTGTGATGAGTGCCCCATTGAAGATAGCGAGCATACTTCTCGTGGTTCAGTGTATGGAGCACCGTCATCTTATGGTACTTCATACACCATACCCCAGTCTTATGGTCACTTCTCTTCTACGCCTTCACCTTCTTCTTATTACTCTCCGGTCCCACCTGGACCGAGGAGTAATGGAAAACGGTGTTTGTGTTGTCATAGCATAGATCACGTATTGAAAGATTGCGCAGAATTTCAGCGCTAGTTGGAGGAGGATGATGGAATGGATATCTGAATCGTTCCATACACCTGTCAACTGGCTGCCCCTTCTGATTCTGATGATATATTCGCAGTACCACCTTGTCTATGGGGGACTGCTGCAGATATACCCATTAGACTATCTGCTGATCGGTGTGACGACATTGCGGTGCCGTCTCTCTCTGTTCATTTTTCCCCTCTTTTGGATTCACCACCAGAGGAACCCGCACATATTTTCTCTGATGTTGTTGTTCCTCTGCCTTCTTTGCAAGAATTATCTACTCCATTTTTTAGTGAGTCAGTTGATGGTGTTAAGCCGGATAGTGATTCTGAGCCTGAGGTTGCGCTAATGTGGGACGAGGACGTTATTATCTCCAAAGGACAGTGTGACACCTTGGAACATGATGACGAGCCAAGGTGGGATGATGAGGAGATCCTTTCTGATGAGTAAGTTTTCACTTCCTTGTTAGATGAGAAGGTCCAAACCACCACCGAGGACCTCGAGATCTCGGATTCTGCTTACTATGACTCATATGACACTAACTGTGATCGCTACTTGTATCCTACTGGGAGTGAGACCGGGACCACTCCCCCTATTTCTGATTATTTTAGTTTTTTGCCTCCTTTATTTCTTGATCCCCTTTCTGTATCTGAGCCCGTGTGGGTTGAGTCTTCGCAGGAGCTTCAGGAGGACTGTTAGCTCTCAGCTCGGGTCATGGATGATAACATCCTCTTTTGCGAGGAGGTTGATTCCTCCTCTATTGAGGAACCTCCATGTATTGCTATCTCCTCCGGTCGTCTACCTGTTGACGATACCTTACTGGGCAAGGATTTTTTGGGTGATAAGATGAGCGATGATAAGCGCTCCTTCTCTTCTTATTTCTTTTTTCCTCTACCTGTGTTGGGTAGGTATTATTATGTAGGTAGAGGGCTAACTATTTTATCTCCGTATAGGTACCCGTTACCGCAACGGATAATTGAACAGTTGCATGTGCATTTTTCTTTTCATAGGCCCATTCGCTAGAACCTTTTCCTTAGCTGAATAAGTCGTACTGAGATGATATTAACCACAGTACTTATCCTTCATTTTCTGCACTTTTACTTTTTCATGTCTATCATAGCTTAGTATTTCTTTATATATTGTATATTTTTCTTTTGTTTTTTCGGAGCTCACCCCTGCAGGTATTCATGACAAACTCGTATTGCCGGGGTTGTGATTCTTTGATTAGCGGAACTGCTTCTGAGCTTTCTTGCGTCTTCTGGTATGCTCATTGGCTGAGCATTGGCAACCTCTTCCCTTGTATCTATCTGATTTAAATTTCTATATCATATGTTGTGTAGCTTAGTTTAAGTCTGGGGAGAGGCCCATCCCATGGGAACCTGCTGGCACCGCCGGCCTACCAGGGTCCAGACCCAGGCCCACCACTGGTAGTCAGCCTTTCACATTCAAGCCTACAGGACATGCACCCCAACCCCTCTCCGTGCCTGTTTATCAGCAGCGGCGGGTTGTTGCCACTGGATCTCGAACCCAGGACATTGATAAGAGAGCTTTAAGCCACTCACTCATCACCAACTGAGCTGCAGCTCAGTTGGTGATGAGGGAGTGGCGTAAAGCTCTCTTATCAACGTCCTGGGTTCGAGATCCAGTGGCAACAACCCGCCGCTGCTGATAAACAGGCACGAAGAGGGGTTGGGGTGCATGGCCTATAGGCTTGCATGTGAAAGGCTGACTACTAGTGGTGGGCCCTGGTCTGGACCCTGGTAGGCCGGCGGTGCCAGCGGGTTCCCATGGGATGGGCCTGGACCATTATAAAAAGTACATTTCGTTTGCATACTAGAAGCTTTTATTTTTTATATTTTGATTAGTTCATTGCATCGCACACCACTGCACCCACTTGAGCACGTGCTTAGTTGTTAGCGTGCTGCGAGTTAAACTCGTTTCTTTTGTATGATTTGGGAAAAGTTTTGTGCCTCATAGGATTGTGAGACGGAGTAAAATGTTGACCTTGCTATGCTCCTAGTCAAGTTCTCTCGTCTTGTGTAGAAATTGAAGTAGATTTAATTTTTCTCTATGCTTATAATTTTATATTTTTCTATTTGCATAAAGACTTTTTATTTTACTCAAAAATTGGTGAATCCTGTGTGAATCGAACGATAGTGTAGTGATGTGTGTAGACGGCCGTTAGGTTCGTATTGCTCAAGTCAGGAGGATGGAAAGTCTTTCTCGTTGGCTAAGAACTTGCCCCAAGCTATTCTTGAAGCATGGGTATAGGTTAGTCATGCATGAGCATGATGTAGGCCATCATTTTGGCCCGGTTGAGCTTTGTACCGTTCCTAACATCTTTTCCTCGCTAACCCCGTTGTGCCTACCTATTCTTTTGATTCAGCTCCATCATTATTTCACCAAAGCCTCATAGCTGATCCTAGTCGCACACCCAAGTAGAGCTTTAGTTTTTTTCCATGTTGGGGTGTTGATGTAGTGATATTCTTTGTGAATGTGTGGATGTGCTCCAAAGTTTATTTGCTGAAATTGTTAAAAGAGAAGCGATTCGAAAAAGATGATTTGAAAAAACATTTATAAAAAAAGAAGAAAAGTGAAAAGAAAAAGTATAATTGAAAATTCTAATTGAGAGGAGATTGTATTTGGAGTAGGCAGTGCACACACCCATATTTGAAAAAATTAAGCCTGGGGTTGTGGTGTACCAGCATGTATTTTGCTAAGCAGAGGATTCCTTTTATGATAGCTCATTTGGGTTTGTTGCGTAGCCATTCTTATTTATCTTTGTTTACCTCACTGAAACCCAAGCCCCATCACTTCACCTAAAGTCCTACTGATTCATGTATGAACCAAGCCAGTACCGTAGAGAGAGTGCAAACGGCAAGCGTATGGTCACAGACATTGGTGGATTCCTTTGGAGGTTATCCCGAGCCCCGATCCTTGGCAATGCTCTCCTAGCGATTAGTCTACTTTCTTCCTATGCATGACTGAAAGATTCACCGTGAATCCATTTTTGAGTAATAATAAAATTTTGATACACATTATGAAAAGTATAAACAATTTTGTATACTTAGAAATTTACTTTATTATATTTTTACGCATACGAGCATGCGACTTCGCATGGTACTTCGTATCTCAATTTCTATGTTTGCTATTTTATTTTCCTTATCTGTATAGATTTTGTTTGCTCGGGACGCGCAAACAGGTAAGTCTGGGGGTGTGATGAGTCCGATTTATATAGGGTTTTTAGGAATCATCTGTGCTTATTTTCTTGCATGTGCACTACTTTTTCAATTGGAAAAGTTATATTTTTGTTTAGGGCTTCACTTCACCAATAGTGTATTGTTTTGGGCCCGTGGGTGTGTAATTGTGCACTATATTGTCGGGGGTATTGGTTCTCCTCGTTATCTTTCTGTTTCATTTTGTTTGCATTTTGGTGCTGGAAGCTTGTGCTCCAGCCTGGTTTTATTGTTGTGCAGGTAGTCGGGATGTCCCGAATTCCATTTCCAGTTTCTGTGTAAAACGCACGGTCATGCGCATTTATTCGCGCACGGTTCCAGTCCAATCGTGTGTTTTACACAGCTTTCCTGGGGCATCTGTTTCTACACGTGTGATTTATTCCCGCATGGTTTCGGCCAAACCGTGCGCGAAGGAATCACACAATCTGCATATTTTTCTCTGAGTTTCTGCATTCTGTGGTTAATCGTGCGTTTTCCTTCACGCACGTTTGAAATCTCCCGTGCGAGAGTAAAACAAACAGTTCCACTGTTTTTTCCTGCATTACTGCGCTTTGTGTTTACCCGTGCGATTTCCTTCATGCACGGGCGGAATCGCCCGTGCGCGAAGGAAAATGCACGGGTCAATGCTTCATCAAATGCAAGCCTGACATGTAAATTAATAATGCACGGTTAGAGTACAGTCGTGCGCCAAACCGTGCATGCCTAATTTTCTGACCTGCTTCTATTTAAAGCCTAGATTTTCCTCCATTGAAGGACAGCTTTTTCTCCTCCGCCGTTTTCCGCCTCCAAGGAAGGGTTCCGCCATTTCCCTTCATCTTCCACCTTAGGGAGGTGCTTCATGCAAGCTTTCTCCGCCGAATCCCAGCCAGAGCTTCCTCTCGGCCTCCTCCTTCATTCTTGAGCATCAAGGAGAGTTTGACGTAGCTTTCTCCACCAAGCTAGAGAAGTTGTGTCATCCTCCACCGGCTTGTGACACGGAGAAGACGGGTCCATTGGGAGTGAGTGACATCCTCCTCTACCCTGGACACATTTGAGGACCGAGCTAGGACACAGAATGACAACCCGACGAATCCTACCATGAATCCTCAGCAAGACTTCAGATTAGGTCGATTTCACACACTTGTCTTCTCTTGTTGTTGATACTACAGTTGATCTCATATATTTGATGAAATATGCTTATTGTAATATATGTTTATGTGTAATCATGTTTATGTGATTGTATTTTTTCGTTATTTGCTTGAGGTGCGCCCTTATTTTCCATCCACCGTCCAACTGTTCTTGCCACACTAGCGATTGTTAGTGGCATGTGTAGCGAAGAGGTGCTAACGACCCTCATATTCCTCAGTTCGTTTGGTTCTTACGCTTGCCTACTCGTCCATCCGCCTAGCGATTCGGTGCATAGCGACCCGTGTAGTCTTCCATCCCACCTGGCGAAGCATCACATAACGGCGTTGTATAGGAGTAGTTGTTAGTGTTTTATTTTTTGTTTCCGCAACCATCAAAATCCCACTTAGTTAACTCCGACCAAAGGACCTCAATCTCAAGTCCTCCTCGATATTAACTCCCACCTTACTGTGTTCCTTGAAGAGATCGGTACTTGGGAAAGCCACCCATTTTATATTACTTATGTGACTGGAACACTTGTCGTTCAACGCATCACTGATTCAGTCAAAGTTGTCGAAGAACGACTACAAAATCTATCTAACTACAAAGAGTTAACTAAGGCCAGCTCACTTAACACCATATAACAGATAGTGTTGAGTCATGTTGCTGCTGTCAACGCCTAAGGAGAAAGCATAATTATTCTAAGTCCAGAATCGTTGAGTGAAATCAACACACTCAACGCCATCAGACATAACATAATTATTCTAAGTCCAAAATTATTGAGTGAAGTCAATGCACTCAATGCCATCAGACAGAGCAGAATTATTCCAAGTCCAAAATCGTTGAGTGAACCCAGTTCACTCAACGCTCTCAACGCCAAGGATGCAGAAAGTACAGAAGATCAAGCTAAGGCAAAAAGCATTGTGTGAAGATCATACACTCAACACTCTCAACGCCTGGACATGGGGAGAGGTCGACGAAGTTAAAAAGCATTGAATGGTGCTTACTCACTCAACTCCTAGCAGAGCTGAAAATTTTAGAAGTCTAGATTCATTGAGTAATGCTTGTTCACTCAACGCACTCAATGCCTGGGAACTTGTCTGAAATTTTCTAAGTCTAGAATGGCTGATGTAAGCAAAGTCAACAAAAAGTCAACAAAGTTCAAAATGACTAAGGAAGAGCTGTAATCCATTACTAAAGTCGTCGTCAGTATCATTCCGTGAAACTAAGGATATAATCGGTCGATTAAGCAGTTGCACATGTCTATCATCTCGCTGGATGACGAGATTATAAATAGAGGATGAGATCTGAATCAAATCAACATTCTGAGCGATCAATTCATTTCACAAAAGAGGAGTGGGACATCGTCTTCTCCTCCCACCAATGTTGCAGAGACAAGAACTTCAATTCGACAAATCTGAAGAGTCTTTGAGTTAGCTACAACAATTAACATCTGCTGCAGCAAGATCAGAGGGTTACTCTAAGGAAGAAGAATCATTCTTTGCAAACCCTAGCTGAAGTTGTTTCTCGATCCAAGTAGAGCCAAATCAGAAGATCAATCTCTGGATCGGTGAAGAAGTAATCTGATCTGGGATTTTCTCAGTACAAAAGGAAAGGCAGAGCAATTGAATTTTTCCTTACAGGTTAGTTGATCGAAGACAATCATTCACATTCTTTCCTCCTTCATCAGCAAGATCAGAAGCAAGATTCTGAGTCGTTTGCAGCACAAGCATCAGATTATGGAAGATCTTCATCCTTGATGTTGAAAAAAAATTGGGCTGAGATTCTCTCAGTTAAACAAACTGTAGAGTCAGAGTATCAATCTCTAGAGTCTAATTTTTTCAATATTAAATTTAATCTATGTAGGATCTTGGTAAGATCTGTGTTGTAAGCCTAGTTTATAAAGGCTGGGAGTTAGATCTGGTGAGATCTGTGTTGTAAGCCTAGTTTATAAAGGATGGGAGTTAGATCTGGTGAGATTTATATTGTATGCCTAAGTTATAAAGGAAGAGTGTAGGATCTGGGATGAGATCTATGTGGTAGGATCCAATCTTGGATCTGTGTGATAGGGCTGTGATTCCATCCTATGTTGTGGGGCATTTGTGTTGGTCTTAGGTGATCATGTGATTACTGAGTGGTTGGGCAGAGTGCTTGTGTTGGAGGTCTCTGTGGAGACTATGTGATCTAGTGGATCGTGTTGTAATCTCTAAGGAGCCAAGTTATTAGAGAATTGCCTTGTCTAACATTCTGTTAGAAAGGCGGGAGGGACAGTGGATGTACCCATATACTGGGTAACCACTATAAAGCTACTGTGTCGTTTCGGTGATATTCTTGAAAGCATCAACAATCATATCATAACACACAACATAAACAGGAATAGGTTTAAAGAATTCAAAAAGACCATAATAACCTATCCCCCCCTCTACGTGATTAGCTACCCTTGAATTTAAAGACTTTCAAGTGGTATCAGAGGGAGGTTACTCAAGAAAGGCTTAACAGTCTGAGTAGATCTCCAGGGTACCTGTCAGAAGGTTCAGATGGGTTCAGGAGAGAATCATAAAGAGCTAGAATCCATGAAACTTCCTATCTATAGGAAGGAGAATTTTGGTATATGGAAGGAAATGGTCAGATTGTTCATGGAGGCATATGATCCTAGGATCTAAATAATAGTTCAGTAAGGACCCTTCATTCCTATGAAGGTATCTATCCTTGATGCAAACAATCAAACTCCAAAGAAGTGTATTGAAATTACTAAGGATTAAGTCATTTTAGATATAATGGATAAGAGGGCACAAAACATTATAGTTAGTGTCATAGATGACTCTACCTTTAAAAACATGGTGCACTGTAATACCTCAAAGGAAATGTGGGACACTTTGGTAATTTACATGGAAGGTACTGACGAAGTCAAACATGACTGAAAGTCAATGCTCAGTCATGAGTATGAAGTATTGGGAAAGATCAGGGAGGAGACTATAGCTAGCTGCTATGAAAGATTTTTCAAAACTATTAATAAGATAAGGACCTATGGTCAGGTCTTTATTAACTATGATTTAAATGATAAGTTTCTTAGGTCTCTTACTAGAGACTGAGATACTAAGATGTGCCATTAGAGAAGTGGCAAAGCTGCCAGATACTCCACCATCTACATAGTTTGGTAAGTTGATGTCATATGAGATGCAGTTGACTGCAAGGAAGGAGGAAGAGATTACCAGCAAAGTCTAGGACAAATAATCTACTGTTTCCTTCAAGATAAATAGATCCAAGAGTAGCATGGAGAAGAATAATTCTCCACCAAGAAGGCCAGCAGTGTAAGAAAGTTTAGATCAAGAGACATCAAGCTGTAATATGTATGATGAAGAATTTGGGGCTTTCTGAAGGCAGTTTCTGAAGATGATAAAGAAGAAGGGGTGGAGGAGCAATCCTACTTCTTCCTTTCAACACAAGGATGACTATTACAAAACTAAGAAGAAACCCTCCAAGGAGGGCAGGTATGACTCAAAACCTGGTAAACATGTTTCTAGTTAGGTTATCTGTTTTTGCTGCACCAAGTCAGAGCATGTTATGGCTGAATGTCCTATGAAGAAGAAGGAGGTTGATGAGAAAAATCACCACCATAATAAGGGAAAGAAGGTGATGACCTTTATTGCTAAGAAGGAGAAAAGTTGGACAAACTCATCCTCCTGAGACTCAGATGATGAAGATGAAGCCTACATTGGGCTGATGGCTACATTAGATGAGGAATCTTGCCAGGATCAGCTTGGACCATCTGAGGTATACTCTCCATCTAGCCCGGCTTGAGCATCTACTATTTTGCACAAGGTGGGCTGTGAATAGCTATTCAGAACAGTGGAGTTTGGCTGTTGGCAGACCAGCCCCAGGGTATTTTAGAAATTTCAGAGCAGTAGGATTGCACAATTGGCAAGCCATCCCCAAAAACATATAAATAGACACTTGGGGTTCCTTGGAGAAGGATCAGTTTTTCATCACTCCTCATCTTGTTTCTTCATCCTCCAAGGCACCTAGCTCGGCATTGGCTTGGGATGGGGAGATCTCAAAGGTCTTCCAGATGTGAGGTGGGACCTCCGCACTGGAGCCAAGGGTCATTTCTCAAATTTTGGTATCTCACCAAGGGACGGCTTGGGAGAAGTAGTTGTGAGCTGTACCCTAGGTCCAAACTCTAGGTAGAACTGAATCTCGGTTCCAACATTTTGGTACGGTGAGAGTGGACCATGGCTCATACTAAAGTTCCCAAATAGGTTCCATGGCGGGAGATCGTGGATGTGGTGATGACCCCAACCAGCGCCCCAACCCAACACTCTTTATTGGGAGGGAAGAGTTCATGGCATCCATCTAAGGCATCATGGAGATGCTGCGAAGCATTGCACCTCAGAATGATTGCTCAACTCCCCCCAGGATCTAGTTCCCAGGTGTTACGGCGAGACAACCTCCAGGGGTCTCGGTGAACCAGCTTCCAGGGGTCTAGGCGAGATGACCCCAGGAGGGGTAGAAGAAAGTGCACCAGGAAGATGGCTCGGGAAAGAAAGGATGGGAGAGGGGGTCGAGAGAGTCCTTACCGACCGTGAGTTATTCTCCAGCCCGGCGAGGGCTAGCCTCCCAGGAGGGAAGGTTGCATGAGTGGAGCATGAGAGACCACCAGCAAGGGGGTCACCCTTCAGTGAGATGATTGTCTCAGCTCCCATTCTAGAGGGGTTCAGAGAACTTGACATAACATACTATACCGGGAAGAATGACCCAGCCAAGCACCGGCAGTGGTTCGAAGATGCAGTCTCCATCATGCCGATGATGGATGCATTCAAATGTCACTTCTTCGCGATCATGTTGAAAGAAAAGGCAACAGATTGGTTCCATCAACTCCCAGCGAGATCGATCTACGGGTTCGAATACTTGATCTGGAGTTCTCATCCTCACTTCTCAACTTCTAAAATAGGAGGAAGAGTCTCGAGTCCATCTTCCTAATAAGACAGAGGGCGGAGGAGTAGTTGGGCCAATATGTGGACAGGTTCCAAGAAGAGATCCTGGACATCTAGGAGATGCAGAGGTATGAGCACCAGATGGCGTTTACAGTGGGGTTGCGTTAGGGGTTCTTTAAGATGAGTCTAACCTTAAAGGCCCCCTATCCTTCGAGAAGCTGATGGAAAGGGTGACAGAGTAGATAGAAACTGAGGCAGCTAACGAGGCCTTTGTCAAGAGGTTGGCGCGGTTAACAGAGGCAGAGTCGAAGGAGCAAGGTGGCTCGAGGCATCAGGAAGGAAGAAGGAGAGAAGAGCAGAGAGCTCATGGGTTCTAGGGACCTCAGGAAGGTCCGGAGACAGGTTGTATACAACAGGGAGGGATTTGTCATGGTATAGGAAGAGGTCTCGTTCGGGGTGAGCGGATCTTTCACGGAGGCCAAGGGAGGTTCAACTTCCAGAGGGTAGCCCATAGGCAGCTCCTACCCCCACTATAGCATGCCATGATGATAGGTATAAGGTGAAGAGGTAACGGGAGAAATCACCCAGTCCGTCGAAGAAGGAAAGGAAGAGTATTTTCATACTATGACTTCCACCAGGGGGAATGTCACGCCACATCTACCTGCCGCGAATTCCTTGAAGTGAGAGAGGTGATATGCCCATCACATCTCAGCTGCCGGTGTGGATTAAAGTTCTACCCAGAGAGGGGGGAGATGACGCATGTGAGTACCTGGTCGACAAAGGAACCCGAGGAGGTATTGGAGTGATCCATTGTGGAATGGGGATTGAGGTCACTCTGAAGGCAAGCCTCCATGTCATGTACCGCCAGAGCATCGCTTCGACATCCTAGACCCCACCACTAGAGGAGAGGATCATCTTCTAAATGAAGGACATGCCAGATCATGAGGATCTATTCTGCGATGAGCTGGTCATCCAGGCAGCCACCGAGGGATACACTGTCTCCCGGATCTTATTTTACAATGGGAGCTCTGTCAACGTCATTTTCAAGAAGTTTTTTGATGTGATGAAGGTGGAACCAAGGAGGGTGTTGGCCTCGGACGGACCCCTTTTCAGATTTTCAGGGGAAAGGAAGGAGGTAGAATGCGGAGTCGGACTCCAGGTGAAGTTGGGGTGGGGGGGGGGGGGGGGGCTCAAGGAACTGCCGGTTCGTCATTGTTGATGCTCCGAGCAGTTACAACGCCATCTTAGGAAGACCCCTCATCAGCGCATACCGTTGTGTTCCATCGTCCTTTCACTAGTGCCTCAAGTTTAACAGTGGAGGGATGCAAGTCAGGATCATGGGAGACCCCAGGATAGCAAGGCAGTGCTACGTCATGACGGTCAACATCATCTCCTGGCTAGCCAGGGAAGAGGAGATGAAGAAGATCATGGAATGCTTGAGCAGGATATAGATATCAAAGGAGAAGGAGGCGAATGACGGTCATCATGCCCAAGCTTCATAAAGAAACCTTGCTTCGGTAAGGTCTTTTTCCATTTATGTTTTTGTAATGATCTCTACTCCTGGCCAGTTGATTCAGGAGGTCATGTATCCTAAAACTTTTCCCCATTTGAGGATGTTTAATTTTGTATGATTCGAATGACATGCCTAATAAACCTAACCCCGAGAGGATCTCCTCACCTAGGCTCTCACTAGCTGGATGGGTCGAATGTGCCTCGGCGAAGAGAAGGTTCAGACCCCGAGAGGATCTCCTCACCCAGGCTCTCACTAGCTGGATGGGTTGAATATTCCTCGGTGGAGAGAAAGTTCCACCCCAGAGAGTATCTCCTCACCCATGATCTCATTAGCTAGATGTGTTGAATATGCATCGGTGGAGAGAAAGTTCCACCGACTCGAGAGGATCTCCTCACCCGGGCTCTCACTAGTTGGATTGGTAGAATGTGCCTCGGTGGAGAGTAGGTACCAACCCCGAGAGGATCTCCTCACCGAGGCTCTCACTAGCTGGATGGGTCGAATGTGCCTCAGTGGAGAGAAAGTTCCACCAGCGAGAGGATCTCCTCACCGAGGCTCTCACTAGCTGGATGGGTCGAATGTGCCTCGGTAGAGAGTAAGTCTCAACCCAGAGAGAATCTCCTCACCCAGGGTCTCACTAGCAAGATGGGTCGAATGTGCCCTGGTGGAGAGAAAGTTCTATCGTCGAGAGGATATCCTCACCCAGGCTCTCACTAGCTTGTTGGGTCGAATGTGCCTCGGTGGCGAGAAGGTACCAACCACGATAGGATCTCCTCACCCAGGCTATCACTACTTGGATGGGTCAAATGTGCCTCGATAGAGAGTAAGTCACAACCCCGAGAGGATCTACTCACCCATGCTCTCACTAGTTGGATAGGTCAAATATGCCTCTCTGAAGAGAAAGTTCCAACCCCGTCAGGATTTCCTCACCCAGGCTCTTACTAGCTGTATGGGTCGAATGTGCCTCGGTGGAGAGAAAGTTCAACCCACTAGAGGATCTCCTCACACAGGCTCTCTCTAGCTGGATGGGTCGAATGAGCCTCTTGGAGAGAAGGTACCAACCCCAAGAGGATCTCCTCAGCTAGGCTCTCACTAGCTGTATTGGTCGAATCTGCCTCGGTGGAGAGAAAGTTCCACCCCTGAGAGGATCTCCTCACTCAGGCTCTCACTAGTTGAATGTGTCGAATGTGCCTCGATAGAGAGTAAGTCTCAACCCCAAGAGGATCTCCTCACCCAGGATCTCACTAGCTAGATGGGTCGAATGTGCCTCGGTGGGGAGAAAGTTCCACACCCGAGAGGATCTCCTCACCAAGGATCTCACTAGATGGATGGGTCTAATGTGCCTCAGTATTGAGTAAGTCCCATCCCCGAGAGGATCTTGCCACCCATGCTCCTATTAGCTGACATGGCAGGTTGATCCCTCGGAGAGGCCCAATTTTTCTTCTCCAAGAGCACTACACTCAGTGAATACGTTGAGTTGGTTGTTTCTTTAGGAGCATGGAAGTTGCTCGAAAAGAGCGGGTATTGGGTCCATTACCCATAATGTTCCCTAGATAGGATTTGAAAAGGAATCTCCATCAACACTAAGTGCATAGTTTTATTTGATGTTTTTAAGCTCATCATGTGCAGGATGTTCCATGGAACAAGTCTAGATAGGTGGTATAAGTGATGTGACAGGTGGTCACAAAGTGAAGATGTTGTAAAGGCGGGAAGTAGCCTAAATGGCCAAGTCAGCTCATCATGTGGAGGATGTTCCATGGAATAAGTCTAGACAGGTGGTCTGAGTGATGTGACAGGGGGTCACAAAGTGAAGATGTTGGAAAGACAGGAAGTAGCCTAAGTGGCGAAGTCAGCTAAACTCTTACCTATGTTATGGGTTAACAGAAATCTGTTTAAGTCCACAAGCATTGAGTGATGAAGACACAGTCAACGCCATAAAACAAAAAGACTGTAGAGTTAAACTTAGTCGAGCTTAGTTCAAAATTCGTCGAACAAAGTTCAGAGATCATCGAGCTGAGCTCACCATTCGTCGAGCTAAGATCATAGCAAAAAGGCTGTGAGTTGAACTTAGTCGAACTTTAAAATTCATCGATCTAAGTTCAGAGTTTGTCGAGCTGGGCTCAGCATTCCTCGAGCTAAGATCACAGCAAAAAGGCTATGAGTTGAACTTAGTCGAACTTTAAAATTCTTCGATCTAAGTTGAGAGTTTGTCGAGCTGAGCTCACCATTTGTCGAGCTAAGATCAGAGTTTGAGGTTATGGGTTCGTCGAGCTCAGCTCAGAATTCGTCGAACTAAGTTCAGAGTTCGTCGAACTAAGTTCAGAGTTCGTTGAGCTCTGTTCACCATTTGTCCAACTCAGTTCAGAGTATGGTATGCTAAGTTAGTCAATGCGTCAAGTTAAAAGGAAGATTTTTCCTAAGGCAAAAGTATCGAGACAGCTGACATAGCTGAGATGCTCAATGCAAAAGCGCTATGAGAAATGTTGGTCTCAACACAACCCCTAAGACAAGTGTTGGTGATAAGTCATTATTTATAGTAGTTTTTATATAGTTTTTATTTAATAAATAGTTAGTTTACTATTTAGTTTTTATTAATTTTTGTATCAATTTCTTTGTTTTCTTATTTCAGGTCAATCTGGGCGGCCACTATCAAATTAGAGCTTACAGGACTGATCAGGAGATGAAACTGAAGATTGCTGGAAAAATAAACTTTTCACGGTCAGGACACAGGCGTGACCGTTAGGTCACGAGCGTGATATGTGTTCATGATGCATAAAGGAGCTGTAGAGTATTTGCCACATCAGATTAAAGTTACACATCTCGGTCATGGGCGTGACCTGTGGGTCACGGGCGTGACCAGTAGGTGTCACTAGCTGATGGGGCGGCAGTTTCGATTCCGAACAGTTTTCTAGCTACACGCCCAAGTCACGGGCATGACCGTCGGGTCACGGGAGTGACCTTCAGGTCACAGGCGTGACCTTCAGGTCAAGGGCGTGACTACTAGGCATGACATCCAGGCGTGTCGTGTGTTATGAAGGAAGTTTCATATCCAGATGGTTTTCAGGTTACACGCCCTAGGTCATGGGCTTGACCTAGTGGCGTGACTTCCCGCAATAGCCAGAATTTATTTCCCGCCATTTCTCCTTCCTACCGTTTCCACTAATAGATTTAACACGCCCTAGGTCACGGGCATGACCTGTGGGCGTGACCCGAAGAATGACGACTTTTGGCATTTTTTTCTCCAACATTCCCGGGCTTTCAAGAAAGCCATTTCTGATCCTTACACACCCTAGGTCACTGGCGTGTCCTAGGACGTGACCTTCCAGAAATTTTACTATAAATTCCAGAGAAAACTAGGAGCTGAGGCATCTATGGAGTTAGATTTAGTATGTTACATTCAGTTTTTCTCCTTTATTTCTTGTATCTTCAATTTCATAGAATAGTTTCCTTTGCTTTTATTTCAATTCAAGCACTTTTCATTTCCATCATGTCTCCCTTTTTATGTATTTCTTTTATGATAATGAGTAGTTAATTTTTGTAGTACTTGATCTTGACAATCATTTAAATAAAATAAAGTTCTTCTTTCTTGTCAAAAACTCTATTATTTCCGCTTCAATTTATGTTTGATTTTGATTTTTAATCCGTATCCTAGATTTTCCGAGAGGTTGTGGGTATAAGTAGATCACTCAAGGGTAGAAGGATTCACATGCACTCCGCGAGAGAGGATGACATGTATCTTCTAGATTGGAGTCAAGTCTAATAGTGGTGTTCACCGCATAAAGCAAGCTTAGGGGTTTCGACTGGCCGAGAGGTCATAATCGATCAACCTAAGTTTAGTCAGGAGCGTATTCTCGAGAGAAGCGCTCTTGTAATTTAGGAACCTCCACGGTTGAAGTAGGATATTTAGAAATTTGCTTTTATGAAAAGTTTATTTTAATTCAAAGTAAGTCTAGATCAATTGTTAATCTTAGTTATTAGTTTTATTAATTTTCTATCATTATTTTCCGATAAAATAATATTAATTTTCGTGAGTAGGAGCACTCAACAGACCTGGAAGATTACGACACTTGATATTCTTAAAATATCCTATACTATAACGATAGGTGCTCTTGCCTATAGTTAGTAGAATTTTGAGAAATTGCTAATCCTAAATTTTACTCATCAAGATTTTCGCGCTGTTGCCGGGGAATATTCTTGTTGATATTTTGAAAGCGCGAATTTTATTACTTTTATCATTCTTCTTCTCTATCTTAATTCTCTCTTCTTTTTCTTTTAAAATTCATTTATATTCGGTACCGGTTGTTTTATTTTTCTTTTTTACAAAAAAAAATGTTATCTCATTTGGCCGAAAAGATTGCCGAGCTTACACATAAAATTAATCTTTTGCATGCCCCAAGACAACGCGAATTTCTTGTCATTATTGTGGTGCTCCTCATTAAAGTGATAATTGTTATTATTATTATTATCAAAAATTTTGTTATGAAAAAAATTTTGGAATTAATAATTATTCTCACTTTGATGTTAATTCTTCTTCATATTTTCATGAAAATAATCTTTCCAATTTAACCAATATTCATGAAAATAATTTTTCAAGTCTTAACGAGAATACTTTTCCAAATTTAAATAATCTTTCTTCCACCTCAGATATTAATTTTCCTTGTTCACAATATCAACCGGAAATTTCCCCGAGTTATGAGAATAATTATTTAGATCCGAATTTTTATTCTTCTTTTATCACAGAGCAACCTTCTTCTTCTAATTTTTGGAATTTTACACAATTCATAGTTCATCCTCCCCAAAATATAGAAGAAAATATTTCTTGTTCTAATGATTTTTCAACCTCTTCAAATAGTCCACCTAGGACGAGACATGAATCTTCATGTGCCTTCTTGGTGTCTTATTCAGAAGGGGAGGAAGAATTATTATATCAAAAATTAATTAAAGTTATGGGTACACTGGGTGAAATAGAAGAAAAAAATATTTCTTCTCCTATTTCTCTCGATTTTCCCTCTCCTCATGAATTTTCAAACTCCACTTATGAATATTTATAAATTGAAATTCATGAAAATATTGTGCCCAGTAATTATCTTTTTAATGAACTTCAAGATAATAATTTTATTTTAGAAAATAAATAACCGGAGCCTAAGCATATAACTTCGCAAGAGCCTCCTCCTTGCGGAGATTTTTCTGACGCACTTATTTTTGATTTTTCCTATACTAACAACTTTCAGTTTGAAGATGTGTCGTTGCAATCAATTGTTGTCCCCGATCCATTTGTCGCTCATCTACAAAGATTCAAATCACCTCAGGTATGGATAGGTGATTCGAATCTACATTATCAAGTCAATTGCAAGAAGGAGAATCAAAAAGAAAGCTGAGGTGTAGCTGGACGAGCGTCTCCAGCTTATTCACCCAAGCGAAAATTAAGGGAGTTGCCCGTACATTTAAATTTTAATTTCTCTTTTTCCTAACCAACACCATCTAGCTTAAAGATGAGAAAAAAAAAGTGATCTTGGGAGACACCCCTTGTTTATCCTAGTATTTTATTTTATTTTATTTTAAAATATATAAAAATTTTAATTTTTTTTTCTTTCCCCACCTATTTGGCATATAAACATTGGGGATAATGTTTATTTTTAAGTATGGGGGTGGATTCTTATTTATTGTTTTTATTTAAAAATCCAAAAAAAATGAAAAAATCTTTTAAAAATAGGTATTTTTTTTTGTTTTCTTTTCATTATCAAAAAATAAAAAAATATAAAAAGGAGAAAATACAAAAAAAATAAAAATAAACCACTACTTAATATTTTGAGATTTTCAGAAAATAATTTTGAGGTAATTTATAAGAATTTTTATAATTTTTGATTTTCTAATTTTTTATTTTATCATTGTTAGTTAGATTTATTTTTTAGGCGATTTAATTATGAGAAATACTTTATGAATTAAATTTGTTTAGAGTAATCTATTTAGCACTTTGTCTCTCTAATTAAAATTATTTTCAATTTTATAGTGCTTTGTTAAACAATTTGTAGATTTCAAATTATAACCTTTATGATTAAAGATTCTTGGGAAATTTTAATTTACTATAGTTGCTCTCTAATTATTTTAATTTAATCTAAATTTTTTTTAGACTTCCCTTGTTTTTAATTTTTCTTATTAAATCATATGTCATGGGGATAAGAGGATAAAATTCATTATCCCTTGTTACACATATGCAATTTTTACTTTTATTTTGTTAGATCATATGCCATGAGAATCAAGTATTCCTTGGTACACATATGCAACCCAAAAAAATAGAAAGAGTAAGAGGATAAAATTCCATACTCATAATCAATTTTGTTATTTGAAGAGAGAAAAAAATATTTGTTCATATGTCATGGAAAATGAGATATTCAATTTCTTGGTAAACATATGCGAATATCAAAAAAATTGTGTGGGGTGAGAAGATAAAATTCATCACCCCCAATATAAAACCTCTTCAATTTCCTTTTTCGAAACCCAATACCCAATATAATTATTTTAGATTTAAATTAAAATTCTAAGAGAGCATAAGTAGTAGTATAAATTTTCCTTAAATTTCTTTTTAGTCAAAAGTGTTAATATTTTTTAATCTAATTTGGTTTGCTAACTACTTAATTTTGAAGTCTAATTAATTTATATGAGAAAACTTTGCTAAATATTTAGCTCTTCACATTTTACATTCATATTTTAGGACATAAAATTTTGAATCCCTAAAGTTAATTTTTAACTTTCTTTTGATTAAATAAATTTTTAGTTTAATTTAAAAATTATATAAATTTCTTAGAAGTACTTCTCATAGTTTTGTTCTCGAATAGTAAAAGCTTAAGTATGAGGGTATTTAGTAAGTCATTATTTATAGTAGTTTTTATATAGTCTTTATTTAATAAATAGTTAGTTTTCTATTCAGTTTTTATTAATTTTTGTATTAATTCCTTTGTTTTCTTATTTCAGGTGAATCTAGGCGGCCACTACCAAATTGGAGCTTACAGGACTGATCAGGAGATGAAACTGAAGATTGTTGGAAAAATCAACTTTTCACGGCCAGGACACGGGCGTGACCCTCTGGTCACGGGCATGACATGTGGTCGTTGTTGAGTATGATTTATATAGTATTTTTTGGACTCATCCAGGCTTATTATCTTGCTTGTGCACTTCCTTTTCAATTGGAAAATTCATATTTTTGCTTAGATCTTCACTTCACCATATTGTGCACTATTTGGCCCAAGGGTGTACAATTGCGCATTCTGTTGTTGGGGGTATGCACATGCTACATCCCATGACTCTTCCTGTTTGCTTATGTTTGCATTCTGGTGCTGGGAGATTATGCTCCAACTTGGTTTTAGTTGTGTAGGTGGTGTGTTTTCCCCAAGGCAGGAATTTTGATTTGTGGAATATCCACGGTCGTACGTTTTCTTAGAACAAGGTTCTTTACAATCATGCGTGTTGTTTGTGCAGGAGAAACGTTGAGTGGAGCTCGATGAATTTCATCGAGCTGAGCCCGATGATCTTCACCCACAGTCGACATACGGTTTCATCGTAATAATGCGCGAAGGAAACACACGAGTTTCCTGTAGCTTTCCAGCATGTTTCATTATGTGGTTAATCGTGCGATTTGTTCACGCACGCGCAGAAGCGCCTGTGCGCGAGTAAAACAAATGGTTCCACTGTATTTTCCTGAATTCTAGTTCTTTGTCGCTACCCGTGAGATTTACTTCACGCACGGGCAGAAGCGCCCGTGCGTAAAGTAAAATGCACGGGTCAATGCATCATCATCCGTAAGCTTTGGTTGGAAGTTAATAACGCACGGTCATGCGGCAAACCGTACGTGCCTATTTTTCTGACCTGCTTCTGAGGGGAGGACTTTTGGACAGATTTTCTCCCCTCCATTTTCTGCCTCCGAGGAAGGGTCCCACTATTGAGGGCCGAGCTTCGACGCGGATTGACAAACTGGCGATTCTTTCCGTGAATCCTCAGCAAGACTTCAGATTCGATCGATCTCGCACAATCTTTTCCAGTTTTGTTGTTGATATCGTAGTTTAATCTCTTGTATTTGATGAAGTGTGTTTAGTTTGTAAAACGTTTGTATACAATCATGTCTATGTGATTTTATATTTTCGTTATTTGCTTGAGGTGCTCCTTTGTTTCCATCCACCACCACATTCGGTTTTGCCGCACTAGCAATTGCTAGTGGCATGCGTAGTGAAGAGGTGCTCTCGACCCTCATTCTGCCATTCTCACCACCTCATTTGCAAGTCGACTCGTCGCCCAGCAATTCGGTGCATAGCGGCCCATGTAGTATTCCATCCTGCCCGGCGAAGCAGCGCATAGCGGCGTTGTATAGGAGTAGTTTATTAGTGTTTTATTTTATTTTTCTGCAACATTCAAAACCCCCTTCGTTAACTCCGACCTAAGGACTTCAATCTCAAGTCCTCCTCAAAATTAACTCCACCTTATTGTGTTCCTTTAAGAGATCGATACTTGGGGAAATTCAGCCATTTTATATTACTTGTGCGACCGGTACACTTGTCGTTCAACACATCAAGTTTTTGGCGTCGTTGCCGGGGAACACAATCGTGTGAGTTTTTGGAGAGGGTGATAAGAGATAGAATCCCTATTCCATTTGTTTATTGCATGTTTCTTCTTTGCTTTAGTTTTTAGAATTTGTTGCTTATTTTTCTTTGTATCCCTTTTTGATTTTTGGTTTTGAAAGCGGATCTATGTTACTTCATTCTAGTGTGTAGCACTCTATTGGTATATGTTTTTGTTCGCGATGTATTCTGTAGCTGAGTGTCGTCTCTATGATACTTTGCTTTGATACATCGACGCCATGGCTGTTTTGAATGTCGAGCATTGTATTCGAGGTTTGCTATGTCAAGGTATTGGCCACATGTTGAATGATTGCCCTCGCTTGTGCGAGCCTTCTCCCTCAGAGGGTGTGTGTGCAGCAGCCTCCCATTCGTGGAAGACTATTGTGGATAGGCATACCAGGATGTTGCCTGACCCATACACTAACATCACTCATCTGGCTTATTCTTTACCCACTGAGATTATGGAAGAATCTCTCGCTGCATACAGATCCTTCATGAGTCCCTCGCTCCCTTTTTATGAGCATCGCTTCAATGATGTCGATCACTCTTGTGGTAGCCAGCAAAACAGGATCCGAAATTCATGGGCGCTCCTGTATAGGATGCAGAGATTGTTCTTGTCAACGGGGTGGTGTCTGCGACTGATTTTATGATGGTGCCTATTTATTCAGTGCTTGATTTTGACAGCAGTTTCTCCCCTCTGCAATTTTTACCTGAGAGTGCTACTCCCTTTTCTTGCGAGTCGGCTGACGATGCCTTATTTTTGGATGATTCGGTGCCTGAGGTTGCGTTGAAGTGGGACGATGACTCTACTATCTCTGACGGAGAAGGTGGATCTTCGGAACACTTTTACGCACCCCGGTGTGATGAGGAATATCTTCTTTCTGATGCAGATGTTTGCACCTCTTATTGGACGAGGCCGCCCCCTTACCACCACGGACCTCGAGTTCTCGGATTCCCCTTGCTATGACTCAGATGACACCGACGGTGATCTATGCTTGTATCCTGTTGGGAGTGAGACCGGGACCACTCCCCCTATTTTTGATTATTTTAGTTTTTCATCTCCTTTATTTCTTGATCCCCTTTTTGTATCTGAGCCTATGTGGGTTGAGTCTTCGCAGGTGCTTCAAGAGTATTTGGAGCTTTCGGCTTGAGCAATCGATGATAGCATCCTCTTTTGCGAGGAGGTTGAATCCTCCTCTGTTGAGGAAGCCCCATTCATTGTGTTATCCTCCCGTCGTCTCCCCGTTGACGACGCCTTGCTAGGCAAGGATTTATTTTATGGTGAGATGAGTGAGGAACAGTGCTCCTCCTTTTCTTACTTCCTATTTCCTCTACCTGTGTTGGGAAGGTATTATTATTTAGGTAGAAGGATAACTGCTTTATTGCTGTATCAGTACCTATTACCGAAACGGATAATGGAACAGTTACCTGTGCATCTTTTATTTCCTTATCCCGTTAGCTAGAACTCTTCGTTAGACGAATAAGTCGTGCTGGGTGGACAATAACCCCAGCAGTTATCTTTCATTTTCTGTATTTTTATTTTTCATGTCTATCTTAGTTTTAGTATTTCTTTGTATTTTGTCTATTTTTCTTCTGTTTTTGCGGAGCTCAACCCTGCAGGTATTCATAGCAAATTCGTATTGGCGGGGTTGTGATTCTTCGTATGGCGGAACTGCTTCTGTATTATCACGCGTCTTCTGGTATGCTCATTTGCTGAGCTTTCTGTAACCTCTTCCCTTATCTCTATCTGATTTTAATTTCAATATCATATGATGTGTAGCATAGTTTAAGTCTGGGGGAGAGCCAATATTTATTACCTTTTGCACGCGCACATTTCAGTTGCATACTAGAAACTTTTATTGTTTTATTTTGACTAGATCTCCGCATCGCACACCATTGCACCCACATGAGCGCATGCTTAGCTGTTAGCGTGCTGCGAGATAAACTCTTTTCTTTTGCATGATTTGGGAAAATTATGGTGTTGGCATAGGATTGTGAGACGTATTAAAATCTTGAATCCTGTAGTGCTCCTAGTCGAGTGCTCTCATCTCATGTAGAAATTGCAGTAGATTTAATTTTTCTGTATGCTTAGAGTTTTATATTTTTCTATTTCCGTAAAGATTTTTTATTCTACTCAAAATTTGGTGAATCTGGTATGAAACGAACGGTAGTGTAGGGATGTGTGTAGTCATCACTAGACTCATTTTGCCCGAGT
The DNA here is from genome assembly GCA_039583875.1 of Platanthera guangdongensis. Classification (NCBI taxonomy): domain Eukaryota; kingdom Viridiplantae; phylum Streptophyta; class Magnoliopsida; order Asparagales; family Orchidaceae; genus Platanthera; species Platanthera guangdongensis. The sequence continues at coordinate 139,482,670 of CM077163.1, read as the reverse complement.
TGGGAGGAAGGATCATCTTTCTCGGTGGCTAAGAACTTGCCCCAAGCTACTCTGGAAGCATTGGTGCATGATTTGTCAAGCGTGAGCGTGATGTAGGCCATCATTTTGGCCTGGATGAGCTTTGTACCGTTCCTAACATCTTATCCTCGCTAAGTCCCATTGTGCCTACCCTTCTTTTGATTCAGCTCCACAATTATTTCACCAAAGCCTCATAGTCGATCCTAGTCTCACACCCAAGTCGAGTTTAGTGTTTTACATTTTTCATGTTGGGGTGTTGATGTGGTGATTTTACATGTGATTATGTGGATGTGCTCCAAAGCTTATATTTGGTGAAACTATTTAAAGAAAAGAAGATGATTTGAAAAAAATATATGTGAAAATGAAAAGTAAAAAAAGAAAAAGTATAATTGAAAATTATATTTGAGAGGAGATTGTATTTGGAGTAAGCGGTGCACAAACCCATATTTGAAAAATTAAGTCTGGGGGTGTGGTGTACCCACGTGTATCTTGCTTAGCAGAGGGATTCTTTTTATGATATCTTATTTGGGATATGTGCGTAGCCTTCCTGTTTATCTTTGTTTACCTCACCGTAACCCAAGCCCCATGATTCTCCTAAAGTCCTATAGATTCACGCTTGAGTTGAACTTGTACCGTGGAGTGCTTGTGAACGGGCAAGCGTATGGCCCACAAAATTGATGGATTTCATTGGAGGTGATCCTGAGCCCCGGTCTTTGGCAAAGCTCACCTTAGTGGCCTGCCTACTTTCTTGCTACGCGTGACCAGAAGATTCACCGTGATTCCATTATTGAGTTATAATAAAATGCTGATACACATTGTGAAAAGTGTAAACTATTTTGCATACTTAGAAATTTCCTCTATTTATATTTTACGCGGACGAGCATGCGGCTTCGCATGATACTCCATATCATAATTTGTATGTTAGCTAAATCATTTTCCCTATCTGCATAGATTTTGTTTGCTCGGGAAGTGCAAATAGGTAAGTCTGGGGATGTGATGAGTCTGATTTATATATTGTTTTTCGGACTCATCCAGGCTTATTATCTTGCTTGAGCACTACCTTTTCAATTGGAAAAGTCATATTTTTTCTTAGATCTTCACTTAACCATATTGTGCACTATTTTGGTCCAAGGGTGTGCAATTGCGCAATCTGTTGTTGGGGGTATGCACATGCTGCTCTCCATGGTTCTTCTGATGGTGTGCCCCCTCCTCCACCATTTGAAGACGTTGCTGATGATTATCCGGTTGATAAGGCAATACAACTCAAGGATGTGAGGCGGCACGATGACGCTAACGGAAGGCTACGCTACAACCTCCGCCCGCGGCGTGCTACCGCCACCGCAACACATTAGCCTTATTTATTTCCTTCTTGCACTATATTTTATATTTGGAATATAAAATTATCATATGTTTAAGTGATAATTTTATATTCATTGCATGTTTTATTATTTTTAATTTAGAACATTTTTCATGTTGGTGTGCCTTTAGCCATTCGGATGGATGAGATTACATCTCCATCATGAAGGGCTAAGGCTTGTTTGTAACTCCTATATAAGGAGGCTTTGTTATGAGATCATTAGAAAGAATTGAAAACCTAATCTCCTTTGAGAAATTTTGGCCAAGAGGAGCCTTCTCCTAGCCGTCGCCCCCCTAGCTTGTGGTGTGAAGCCGCCGCCCCCTTGCTCCCTCCATCCGTTCGGTGCGACTCCGGTGCGGCTTCCTTCGGTGTGACTCCTTGGAAGAAGGTTGCAAACCATTCGGTGTGATGCCGGTTGGATCCGTGGAGAGAGTGATTCTCCCACAGTTATCTTGTGTGAAAGCTTTCCGGTTGGGTAATCTCTTCCACCTCCCTTATGTGATTTCTCCTCTTTAGTTGTGGTGGTTTTCGCAAATCGTTTTCTCCGGATCGTTAATTTAATCACTGCAAGTTTTGAATCGAAATCGCCGTTGCAAGGCTTTTTACTTTCGGATTGGGTGGATCCTATTTGCCTGAGCAGATCTTGGCCTATAGCCTCGATCTTGTTCTCAAAAAGGAGTGATAACCTTTGTGTTTTCTTGGGGAATATTCCGACTCAAATTTCCGATCGTTGTTTTCGAGTTGACCATTCCTCCTTTGTTGTTTGTGTTGCGTTTTGTGACGAGGAACTATTGTGGACGATAGGTGCTGTGTAGGTGCGGTAGATCTACGACGTGTAGAGCGGAGATAGAGCGTTAGATCCGTGGAGATCTCCGATCCGACATCCCTACATCAATTTGGTATCAGAGGCGGTCGTTTCAACTTTCACGTTGCAAACATCCTCTCTGCGTTCCTTGTTGGAGATCGGATCGTTAGAAAATCAAAAAAAATATTTTTTGTGGTCTGCAAATAGCGGGCTTAAATTGTTATTTTTCAGTAAAATTTCAAATTTTTTTTTTTAAAGATCTACGTGTTATTCACATTGGGAATATATAAAAATATCTTATTTTGAACATAGCTTCAACCCTAGGAAAATTCATCTTGCCCGGGGCCTCCCAAACCTGAATGCGCACTAGGCTAGGAACGGAGTACACAATCCCGTCTACGTCTAGGATGGCTGCGAACGAGCATGGTGATCCCAACACCGAGGCTATAGCGGGTCTTCGTGCCGAAATGGCTGAGCTTAGGAACGTATTAGCCCAGATCCTACAAAATCAGGAAAGGCCACCCCCACCTCCCGTTAATGTTGGGCAGCCCAACCGGCACCAACCGAACTTTGACTCGGATTTTGAGGGAAACTCTCCCCGTGTGCCCCCTCGAGAACCCCGCACCGAGCGAGGATTTGATATCACGAGGGCCATCAAGATAAATGCCCCCATCTATGATGGCATGGGAGATCCCCAGATCTTCCTCCATTGGGTTATAGACATGGAGTGCTATTTCGAATGTCACAACCTCACAGACCCCCAAAAGGTTCAAGTTGCTAGGATGAAATTAACGGGACGTGCCAAAACTTATTGGCTGAATGAAGAACATAGGTTAGGAGCTGGGCATGGGGTCCCACTCATTGGATGGGATGTGATGAAGAACCTGCTAACCGATCAATACGTTCCCGCGTACCATCAGACGCAGATGTTCGATGAGCTTGCCACCCTTCAGCAAGGCTCAATGTCTGTTGCTGAATATATGGGAGAACTTAAGGACCGTATGGTACGATGTGACCTTCGAGAGCTCCCCGAAGTCACTTTATCTGGATTTCGAAATGGACTTCACCCCAATATTCAGCGGAAACTCTTGCGTTACGGTCATACGGACTTGAATACGACTTTCAATGCCGCCTTGGACATTGAAAAGCACCTAGCATCTAAGGCTCACTCACGTTATTCTAGTACGAAGAATAAGTCCACCCCTGGGGCATCCTCTTCCACATACCCTGATAAGGCCATCCTCTAAGGCTCACCCACGACAATATCTGCCTACGTCATCAAGGACGGTTACCTGTTTAGGAACGGGAAACTATGTATTCCACAGTCATCGTTACGACTACAAATCATATGGGAGTTGCATAGAGGAGGGTTGAGTTGCCACTTCGGTAGAGATAAGACCATTACGTTAGTCGAGGATAAATTCTATTGGCCAAAACTTAAGGTTATGGTGGGACAGGTAGTGAGTAGCTGCCACACGTGTTAGGTGTCTAAGGGTAGTAAAACCAACGTAGGATTATATATACACCCTTTCCTATTCCCTCCATGCCTTGGGTAGACGTTAGTATGGATTTTGTATTAGGCCTCCCCATTACCCTACGCCGTCACGACTCAATTTTTGTAGTTGTGGATAGGTTTTCAAAGATGGATTATTTCATCCCGTGCAGTAGGACGAATGATGCGTCTCACGTCGCTAAACTTTATTTTAAAGAAGTCGTTAGTCACCGTGGAGTGCCAAAGACCATAGTATCGGATAGGGACGTAAAATTCACTAGTTATTTTTGGAAGACTCTTTGGATATTAATGGGAATGAAATTATTGTTTTCCTCTGCCTATCATCCCCAAACTGATGGGCAGACGGAAGTGGTTAATCAGAGCTTAGGAAATTTGATACGATGCCTTGTGAGTGATCACAAGAGAACTTGGGATATTCTCCTTCCCCATGCCCAGTTAGCCTACAATAATTCCAAGAATAGTTCTACGGGTCTGTCTCCGAATGAGATTGTCCACGGGTATAAGGCTCCTGTGCCGCTTGACTTGGTGCCGTTGCCCCCAGCGTACAAGGCAAGTCAGTTTGCACAATCCTTCGCCCAGCACATCCATGATTTACCCGCACGTATACGGGCCACCTTGACTACGCAATACGACTCTTATCAAGCGCACGCTAATTTGCATAGGAGAGTATCAGACTTCAAAATTGGCGATCTAGTTTTAGTCCGTTTGGTTCCCGAACGCTTGCCAACTGGCGCCGTTAAAAAGTTAGCACCAAAGCGCCCCAACCCTTTTCGGATTATTAAGAAGTTAGGTGACAACGCTTTCGTTTTGGACTTGCCTGCTGATTGGGGTATCTCCCCCATTTTTAATGTTTCGGATTTAACGATGTTTGTGTCACCACCACAAGAGTTGATTTCTTTGTCGTCTTCTTCTCCCACTGAAAATTCTCATGGGTTGGGGAGTGGTAGTACGGATGATCTCTCTCTTTAGGTCCACACAAGTATATCATCAGATGGTAAGTTGCCTTCTTTCCTACCTACTGCTAATATGTTCCCCAGGTTTCCACGGACGTTTTCCACTCCAGAGATGATACTTGATGCTGAGCCCGTTACCACTGCTGATGGCGACACCCACCGCTTTCTCATCTGTTGGCGTGATCGTCACCCTTCGGATGACTCTTGGGTACTCGAGACGGAGCTGCAGAGTTTGGATGCCGATCTCCTTCACCGCTATCGCTTGGACCACGCAACGGAGATGCGTGAATTTGAGCGGGGGAGGATTGATGGCGTGTCCCCTACTCCACCATTTGAGGACGATGCTGACGATGCTGATGATGATCCGGTTGATAAGGCAATACAACTCAAGGATATGAGGCGGCACGATGACGCTAACGGAAGGCTACGCTATAACCTCCGCCCGCGGCGTGCTACCGCCACCGCAACACATTAGCCTTATTTATTTCCTTCTTGCACTCTATTTTATATTTGGAATATAAAATTATCATATGTTTAAGTGATAATTTTATATTCATTGCATGTTTTATTATTTTTAATTTAGAACATTTTTCATGTTGGTGTGCCTTTAGCCATTCGGATGGATGAGATTACATCTCCATCATGAAGGGCTAAGGCTTGTTTGTAACTCCTATATAAGGAGGCTTTGTTATGAGATCATTAGAAAGAATTGAAAACCTAATCTCCTTTGAGAAATTTCGGCGAAGAGGAGCCTTCTCCTCGCCGCCGCCCCCTAGCTTGTGGTGTGAAGCAGCCGCCCCCTTGCTCCCTCCATCCGTTCGGTGCGACTCCGGCGCGGCTTCCTTCGGTGCGACTCCTTGGAAGAAGGTTGCAAACCATTCGGTGTGACGCCGGTGGATCCGTGGAGAGAGTGATTCTCCCACAGTTATCTTGTGTGAAAGCTTTCCGGTTGGGTAATCTCTTCCCCCTCCCTTGTGTGATGTCTCCTCTTTAGTTGTGGTGGTTTTCGCAAATCGTTTTCTCCGGATCGTTAATTTAATCACTGCAAGTTTTGAATCGAAATCGCCGTTGCAAGGATTTTTACTTCCGGATCGGGTGGATCCTATTTGCCTGAGCGGATCTTGGCCTATAGCCTTGGTCTTGTTCTCAAAAAGGAGTGGCAACCTTTGTGTTTTCTTGGGGAATATTCCGACTCAAATTTTCGATCGTTGTTTTCGAGTCGACCATTCCTCCTTTGTTGTTTGTGCTGCGTTTTGTGACGAGGAACTATTGTGGGCGATAGGTGCTGTGTAGGTGTGGTAGATCTACGACGTGTAGAGCGGAGATAGAGCATTAGATCCGTGGAGATCTCCAATCCGACATCCCTACATCATCTTCCTGTTTGGTTATGTTTGCATTCTGGTGCTGGGAGCTTATGCTCCATCTTGGTTTTTGTTGTGCAGGTGGTGCGTTTTCCCCTAAGGCAGGAATTTTGATTTATGGAAAATGCACGGTCATGCGTTTTCCTAGCACACGGTTCTTTACAATCGTGCATGTTTTTTATGGAGTAGAAACGTCGAGTGGAGCTTGACGAATTTCGTCGAGCTGACCCCGACGATCTTCACGCATGGTCGACGCATGGTTTCATCGTAACCGTGCATGAAGGAAACACACAGTTTTCCCGTATCTTTCCTGCATGTTCAATTCTGTGGTTAGTCATGCGATTTGTTCACGCATGCTCCAGACATCCTCTCGGACTTTGCACGTCCGCTCCAACATTCACGAGCAAAGTGCCCCGTCTTCCCACAGTTGGAGCAAGCTCCTGGGACTCGACTTGTGGTTGCCCCGACGCACCAGACGATGGGGCCGAGTTCGAAGTCTTCTGCTTCTTGCTCCACCTGCGGAATCCTGACTTTGCATTTGGCACTTTGAACTCTGCCTTCTTTTCTCCTGGGTCCTTCTTCTCTTGCACCCTCTTCACAACCTTTTCCAGAGATCGGGCCAAGTTGACCAAGCCTCGGAAGCCCTGCGCCTTAGGCCCTGCAAGGAGTAACTGTAGGTCACCACGATGACCCTCATAAAATCGGTTGGTCTTCCTCTCCTCTTCCGTAAACATAGCCCCAGCATACCGACCCAACCGTGTAAACTCGTGGAGGTACTCGTCCACGCTTCTGGTTCCCTAAGTCAACCCAAGATACTGATTTTTTATCTCAAGCTTCTGAGAAGAGGGTATATATCAGGCCAAAAACAATCTTGAGAATTCCTCCATAGGCACATCAACGAGCTACCTTCCCACTAAGAGATGAAACTACAACTCATCCAACCAAAGCCTCGCCTCACCATCCAAAAGGAAGGTCGCTATGGTGGTCTTCTGCCATTCTTCCGTTAACGTGGCCATCAAGACCATCTTTATTGTAGAGAGCCAATCCTCAGCTTGAGTTGGCATTCCAACCCCATCGAACCTCGGAGGATTGAAGCCCATTACATGCTTTAGCTGTCTCTCTCTGTAGCCCTCCTCGGCTCTACCTGATCCACCACCATGCGCTCCACCAATCTCGGCTCTGCCACCCTAACCGGTTCTTGCTCATTCGCAGGAGGTGTGTGATGCATTTGCCCTGCAGGTTGGGCATTAATCATCGCAAATACGGCTTCAGCCACCATCTTGATGGTTTTCGCTGAAGGAGGTGTAGTAGGCATGTCTCTCGGTGTGCTACTTTCCGCCGATTGCGGACGCTCTGATTGACCAGCACCGCTCCTAGCTGCCTATAAAAGCAAAGACACATGATTAGACGACAACCAAATTGCTAAAAGCAATCATTGGAATCCTCAGATTCCACAAAACAGGTGTATTTTTCATTCCTAAGTGGACATTCATGAGTTCTTTTTGATGTTATAACGATGACGCACACATGTGCTCACCACCCCTTAAAAGAATTCGCCCACGAATTAATTTAAGCCTACCGTAACCAGAAGTCTGATACCAAATTGTAATACCCCCATCCGTCGTATGGCATATAACAGAAGGTCCAGCTGGAACCCGACGCCATATACCATGGACAGACGGAAGAATTACATATTAATAACCAAACATTACAATTAAGACTACTCGTCTTACACAGAGGATTCAAGTGGAAGCTTTTAAATAGTTGAAAGAACCCAAAACTTAAATACATAATCATGAATGTCCGCATCCACAACATGAAAGAAAACCAAATACACTGAAAGGTACATGGCCTTATGGCTTTACAATAGTTCACTTATCAAATAGTGTCTTACATACATCGGCTCGCATGCCGGCCACACATGATAAAATAAATACAACTATTCTTTACGACCTTCGAGGGCCAGCACGACAACATGTGCTCCTGCCCACTATTTTGCACTCGGCTCCGCAGCACCGTCAAGCAACATTCCACCGCATGGTGGCAAACAGGCAACGGTCAGCAAAAGCCGACCAAATTATAACGACCCCGTCACTTTTTTTTCGGGACGGCGGCGCTCCTTCCCTTCATATCATTAGCCCAGCTAAACAATTATGTAAAAACATACTACGCCACAGGTGTATGCTCGCACGGCCAAACACCCCGTGCACTCAGGGCACATTAACGGTGAATCCTGACACTTTAGCGTCTTCACCACCACCCCCAGGATGGCAACAACATAAGCATTTAGCCTTCCTGACCACTGTCTAAGGCTTCCTACTATGACAACGGCCAGTCCCCTTTTCGGGTCTCTCGCACCGAACCACATAGCCCCGGTCCAATTACACTTGCCCATTGCTCAACCGCGTAGTTCACCTTAAGACGTATGCACGGGCCAAGCTTCTCTCGGATCCTAATATTCCAAATAATCACATAACCTAGTTATGTTCAAGTCCGATTCCCAGACCGCCAAGTTAGCAGAACAACGATTCCGCTCAGTTTTCCGGGTGCACCTTGGAGCTAACCTCCAAGGATCCCTGCTGCAATCTACCGCGTAGAAACTCGAAAACCCAAAGCACGGAGTCTTCTCCGGCAAATCATAACAAATGCAACATCACCGATCCATACCAACCTGTCCGGGTATGCTTCACACACAATGCCTATGCCCGTACTTCGATTCCGGACTCTATATGCAACACAAGGGGGACTATTCCCGTCAACCCCAAGGAACACCGCATACTCACCGCACACTTGCGATAGCGGGATTCCCTATGCAGAAAGGAAGAGCTTCACATGCTCAAGTTGAGAATCGTTACATTTGTAGTCCGCTTTTGTGCCATGGAAAAACTACATGGATGGAAATCTTCGCAATGAAATTTCCTCCACGGATCCGCTCTCAGATCTCAAAACGGTGCTACGCTGCTCCGCCAGTGGCCGGAATCCTCCTTCTTCTTCCTCCTCTATCTAACTCCTTGGAAAGAGAAAGCTTGGAGTGTAACGAAGGATTAACTCCCCTATTCCCGGCCTTAACAGAGCAGGAAACCATCTGGTCCATTGGATCTTATTTAAAGAAAACGAACTGCTCAGATCCACTCAAAAATCCCCAAACCTGGGCCAAACACGGCTTGGCACACGGCCGTGTCCCAGGCCGTGTGCCTCGATCCAGGCACGATCGTCGAACACAGAGACTCATACGGGCTCAGACACACCCGTGTCTCACTCGACACGCCCGTATAGGGTCTCTCGACACGCCCGTGTCCAGGGGCGTGTCACATATAACCGCCACGCCAACCGACACGACATGCTGAACACGGGTACTGACACGGGTAGGCACACGCCCGTGTCAAATGACACGCCCATGTCATTAATCCGTGTACCTTGCTGTGTCCTTCTCGGGATGAAAACGGCCAAAACACCAGCCAGACACGGCCTTGGACACGCCCGTGTCCTAGGCCGTGTACCCCTATACAGGCACCAAAATTCCTTTTTATACGACCAACTCAAATACAATTTTCGGGGCGTTACATGTGTTCTGGAGGGAGATCCAAATCTAACACATTGTTAGATAGGCGCAGATGGATAGTGGATGTACACAAGATTGGGGAACCACTATAAAATTGTTGTGTCATCTGTGATTGTTCTTGAAAGCTGAGAACTAACCTAATCACCAGGCACATGAATATGATAACAAGAAAAGAAAACTTAATTAGAGACAAAAACCTATTCACCCCCCTCTAGGTGTTTAGTTAGCCTTGAAAACAAGACTTTCAAGATCCTTTCACCAAGTTGATATGATGATTAAGGTGGATATAATCTATAATATCTTCAAGCAAATCAAACCGATAAATATCAAGAAGATTACAGATCCAGAAAAGCAACTTTTCAGCAAATCAATTTATCAAGTAGTAATCTATTGCTGTTGAATTGAAGAATCTGTGCTAACAGATAAGTCAGACTACAGAAATTCTATTTTCTGAAGATTATTGGTTATATTTTTACCTCTTAATTTTTGTAAGATCTCCTTGAGATGTGAGTGGGTAGGAGATCTAATCTCTGAGTTGCAAGCCTAATTTATAAAATTTGAGGTAGGGTTCTTGAAGGACCTGAGGTAGTGGTTTTGGGTGAATCACCGAGTTGTAAGCCTAATTTATAAATGCTGAGATAAGGTTCTTGTGGGACCTGAGGTAGGAGATTGTGGGAATCTCGGAGGTAGGACCTGTTGGTCTGAGTGTAGGTTTCTTAACAGACCTGAGACTGTAGGATCCTTGGATTTGAGTTAAAGAGGAGGAGTTATAAACTTATCTAGCACATTGCTAGTGAGGAAGAATGGAAAAGTGGATGTACTCTAGATAGGGTAACCACTATAAATTCTTTGTGTGTTGTGTGCTGTGATTACTTTTGCTTGTGATGTGATCTTACTTTTGTAACTGCTGAAATAGTGAAGTGATTATGAATTGCTAATATATTTTAAAAAGTCACCTATTCACCCCCACTCTCAGTGATTATCTACCCATAGGATTGTCTTTCAAACAATATCATCTAATCAAGTTTACTGCCTATGTTTTATGAGTATCCAAATTCATTTGAGCATGTAATTAAATATTGGACCCAAGTGCCCTAAACTATCCATAATTATTTTATGGAGGGTGTAGGTTCCTAAAAATCCTGAAACCATTTTCCAGAGCCTATTTTTGCCCTAGGAACACACCAACCAAGTTCCAAGAATATCCATGGACTTACTATCCCATGTCCTTCACTAGGCCCCATACCTTATCTCTAGGGCCTACACTAGGGTATTAGGGCATCTCTACCCCAAACCACTCAAATTATCTTGAGGGGGTGGTTTAGATGACTTTGAGGCAGTGGACCATGTTCCATCCCTTTTGAATGAGGATTGGCCACTCAACCCATCAAATACACATTTGACCTAATCTACCCTTAAGGGCCCAAATTTTGGCTACATCAATACCACTTCAAATTAGCCCCAAATAGGCTAGGATTTTTTACCATAGACCTATCAAAACTCTAAGGGTCATCCACCAAAAGTTTGGATGGTGTTGAGGTAATTAGACCCCTTAATCAAATCATACATGATTTATTTAATTTTTACAAAAACTATAGGAAAATATTTTCCAAAAACTTCCATTTTTGGACATGCTGAGTGTGTCTGTATACCTCGCTTATGGTACAAATTTGAAAGCATTTGCCTGCTTGGTTTAGTGGGGGCACACAAATTAGTTTCTGGTCAAGCCTATGTATAGGCTGCACCATATTGAGCGTTGTGATCAAACCATTGACCCAAATTAGTTGAAACCAATTTTAAAATAAACTATACTTCATTGGCTACAACTTTGATATAAATATTTATTTTATGAATATTACCCTAATTTGTTTTAATAATTAGAACAAGCCTTTGCATGTTATATGACAAAAATGAAATAGTTCAAATGATAATATTAATCAACGCACAAATCTTAACGCGCCAAATTGGCGACATCCCATCATCGTTCTCCAGGAGCCAACGACCAGGATTGACCTGTCCTGGGCGATGTTTGCCCATGAATTCTCGGCTACCCACGCCTCCTCCCAGCCGGCCACCTCCACCACCACCTTCATTGAGCTGGTGGCTGGCGATTCACGATTGTTGGACGGCCGGAGTTGGCCGAAATAGTGAGTTGTGAGTGGAGGAAAATGCTTGAATAACATGCTTTCGTCCTGCTTGATCTTGGACCAATTGGACCAAAACCTTGCGGCCAATAGAAGTGGATCTATCCACTGAGAAAGAGGAGAGGAATAGGACCTTCTAGGGTGGCTGGAGTCGAGTCGATCGCCGTGTCACCATTGCCGGTTGTGGCGCCATGTGGTTCTCTGAAACTATACAGTAAATGGGCTCATCTCCTTTAAAGGAAAGGTGGAAACGATTGCTCTCGACCTGGTGAAACTTTTAAAATGTTCAGATGAGGAGAGGAGAGGCCATGGCTTGATTGCACCATTAATGGCCAAGAACAAGGTTTTTCGGCCTACTGAAATTCTCCTCCCCTAGCCACTGTCATGGCTGGGAAAACTCTTTGGTCTTCTCCTAACTGACCAGGGGAGATGAATCGATCCATGGGAATTGAGTGGATAGGCTCTTGGCCTCCCTTGGGCATGAATGGCATCTCTTTCTCACTTTTTCTCTCCTCCATTAAAGCAGAAATGAGGCTTTCTTTATCCTAGTCACTATTTACAGAAAATGAATGACTTTTAGATAAATACCAGCCTCCTAGAGGTCGTTGGCCACTCAAATTGGGCTTATCCCAAATGGATTGGGCCTGGTTAGGTCAACTTGAGTTAATTTGACCTAAACTAGGGTTGAGTTGACTTTGGTCAACTTGACCTTTTAGGTAGACCCAAATGGGTCCTTAGTGACCCATTTGCCTCTCCTAAGGTCTAGGAGGGTTTTGGTACGGTTGTTTTGGCACCTTGGAGGCTACTGACACTTATTTAGGGCACTTTGACTATTTTAGGGCTATATTTGACTTTGGTCAACTTGACCTCTTTCTTTGACCCCAATGGGTCCTTGGTGACCCATTGAACTCCTTTATGGGTTAGGAAGGTGTATGTGTGTACAATTTGGCTAAGTGAAGGTTAACTAGCCCTATTTAGCTTAGTTTGACCCTTTTAGGGTTAAGGTTGACTTTGGTCAACTTGACCACTTTGGTTGCCCCCAATGGGTGATTAGTGACCCTATGGTCCTCTTGAAGGGTTAAGAGTGTTATGGTGGGGTCATGGAGTCAAGTTGAAGCCCTAAAGTCAAACCCTAGTGTGGGTAATAGGAATTTACAAGTTATAGACCAAGGTGGTTTTCACCTTCATGCCTAAGTTCACTTGGTCTCTTGAGCTTCCTAGGGTTTTGTCAAGACCTTGTCATGAGAAAATCACTCTTAGTGGTCTAGTTATTTGAGACATGTTACATGGATGAACCCCTGTTCTCCTGAGGTGCAAATGAACAATGGTTCTTCACCACCTCCACCCCGACATATTCTGATCCTGCCAGGTGAGATGAACAAAGGTTCATCTAGACCTTAACATGGACAAACCTCGGTTATCCGGAGGCGCTAATGAACAAAGGTCCTTCTCCACCTCCACTAGGACTGACCCCGGTCCTCCCAGGCAAGATGGACAAAGGATCACTAACAACTTCACTTGGACAATCTCCAGTTCTCCTGAGGCACAAATGAACAAAGGTTCTTTGCCACCTCCACCCGAACGGACCCCGATCCTCCCAGGCTAGATGGATAAAGGTTCATCTACACCTTCACTTGGATGAACCCTAGATCTTCTAAGAAGCTAACAAGTAATGTTTCGTCGCCCCTACATCCCGGGAAAACACTAGTTCTCCAAGGGTACAAGTAAACAACGGTTCATCATCATCCCTACTCGAACGAACCTCAGTTCTTCAGGAACATAAGCAAGCATAAGCTCATGGCATAGAAATCTCAAAAATCTACAACCCTCCTTACAACATGATTAAGAGAACATCGCTCAAGTAAAATGTTACTCTATCCAGAATAATACGCGCATAAAAAATACAACTAGAGAAAAAAGATCCAAAAGCAAAAAGTGTCTCTATTCAAACAAAAAGATGCCCTAGGGGCTACATCATTATATAAAAACATGCAATGGTGCAAAAGTTCGCCTACAAAGCAAAAACAAATGAATCAAAACAAACTAGGGGAATTAGAGGTCCCCTGTAACACCCCATATCCGTCACATAGCATAAAGCAGTAGGTCCGGCCGGGGCCCGACGCCGTATGCCACGGACAGACCGGGTGGTTACTTATGGAAACCATCCAACCAATCTCAACGTCCTACACAGAGCATTCTAGCGAAAGCAGTTTATAAAAGTTGTAAACAAGAACCCAGCATCAAAGCACGAATGTCCACTAATATAAAATAGGAATGTTATACAAAAATACCCAAAACAAGCCTTAAGGCCTTACAAAATGTTTCACTTGAATATTACATGTTTTACAAACCACGGCACGCAGGCCGGTCATACATGAATAAAACAGTAAACACTTCCATTTGGGTCTTCGAGGGCCGGCTTCGCAAAAAGGGCTTTAGCCCGCTATTGACCGCTTGGTCCAGCTGCACCTACAAGCAACAAACCACCGCACGGTGGCAAAACAAGGCAATGGCCAGCAATGCTGACCAAATTATAACGATCCCGCCCCCAACTCGGGGCGGCGATGCTCCTTCCCTGCATTTCATTAGCATAAGCGAGCAATGTTTATATATAGCCATTTCATCACAGACGTTGGCTCGCACGGCCACACGCCCCGTGCTCTCAGGGCACATTCTCGGTGAACCGGTCGATGTCACGTCAATTAAAGCCATAGACATTCCGGACTCACCACCGCCACTTGGACGGCCAAACCTATGAGCAATTTGTCTTCCTGGCCTGGGTCACGACAATTTAAGCCATTGACCGCCGAAGACCCTACTCTATGCCAACGGTAAGTGCCACGTGCCTTTAGGTCTCTTTAACCGAACGACATAGAACGGGTACGGTTCCATCTAACCCGTGCTCACATCGCAACGACAATTTAAGCCATTTGCGCGGGTCAAACTTCCGCCGAGTCCCATTTCCATCACAAGTCACATAACCCGGTTATGTTCAAGTTGGCTCTCAAGCCACCAAGTTGGCAAGATCTTGTATCCGCCCAGTTTTCCGGGTGCACCTTTGGGTTAGTCCCCAAGGCTCCCTGCTGCAATCTACCGCGTAGAAAACCCGAAAAACAACCAATAGCACGGAGTCTTCTCCGGCATTATGCAATGCAACATCACCGATCCAGACCAACATGTCCGGGTAGGCTTCACACATCATGCCTATGTCCGTTATCGCTTACGGACTCTAAACAACGGGGATTTCACATATCTACCCTAAGGAATGCCTCCAACTCTCCGCAAACTCGCGAGAGCGGGCTTCCTATGCTAAGAAAGAGAGCTACTCATGCTCAAGATGAGGATCGTTACCCTTGCGTTCCTCTTTGGCGCCATGGAAAAGTAATTGGATGAAAACCACTGCACTAGCGTTGCCTCCGCGGATCCGGAGTCGGCTCGCGATTCGGAGCTCCGAAGCTCCTCCAATGGAGGGATCTAGCTCCTTCTTCTTACCTTGGCTCTCCTCTCTCTCTAAGGCTTTAGAAAGAGAACACTTAAGAAAAGTGAGGGTTTTGAAAGCCCATTCACGGGTATATCCCTTCAGGAACAACCCCCAGCCGTTGGATCTTCAGTTAAAGAAATGAACGGCTTTGATTCGGGGCTGAAATGCCCAATCTGGACCGAACACGGCCTGGCACACGCCCGTGTCCAGGGCCGTGTGCCGTATTCGCCGTCAAAATCGAATAGCCTGGAACCTCACACGGGTATCGAACACGCCCGTGTTCGAGCTGACACGCCCGTGTTCCACCTCACACGGCCGTGTGGCCGGCCGTGTACCCCATGATTTTTCCCCATTTTCAACCCGAGCACTGCACGGGTTCTAGGACACGCCCGTGTCCTTACCCGTGTCACCTTGACACGCCTGGACCCCAGGCCGTGTACACAGTCTCGACATTTCGTCGAGCGAAAATCGTCGATCTGATGACACGGCCTTGGACACGCCCGTGTCCTAGGCCGTGTGCCTTGTCTCGACGAATCGTCGAGTAAAGCTCGTCGACTCACCGAGACGATCGTCGAGACAGGTCGACGCACCCTGCGACACGCCCGTGTCGCAGGCCGTGTGCCTTGTCTCGACGCATCGTCGAGCGAATCTCGTCGACTTCGTGGCTAAGTGTCGACACGGGTCGACAAGCCCTGGGACACGCCCGTGTCCCAGGCCGTGTGCCTGCTGCCAGAACCCAAACTGGCCCAAAATGTCCCCCCCTTCGCTCCTTAGAGTTTCGGGGCGTTACATCCCCATGGTCAGTCCTCCACGACAGCATCAACCTCATCACCCAAAGCATCCTTAATGCCCATAAGGTCGTGCTCAGGAAACCTCTAAGGGAATCGAAACCTCTCGCCAAAGTCTAGGAAGTATGTGGCTTCGCGCTCATCCTAAACAAGTGGATCAATCTCCGTCGTCATTATCACGGAGCGCGCCTCCATCGCGATGCAAAACCACTCCACCACAAAGTTGTGAGAAGCTCTATACTCTGCTACTGCAGTCAAGCGCATGACCTCAGCCTCCTGCCACTCAGAAATTAGTAGAGAATTCTCTTTCTTTAGACGCTCCATCTCCTCCTCCTGCTGGCACATCATGGCATCGATCATGTCAGTATGGAGGGCTGCCTCCACGAGAGTCACCTGTATAGATGCCAACCTCCCGAAAAGAGTCCCAACCTCAGAATTTGTGAAGCTCAACTTGGCACGAAGAAACACCACCTCCGACTGAGAAGAAGACAACTTGGACTCTGCATTCATAAACCAGAAAGTAAACTCATTCTTCTTCCTCTGGGCCTCCACTAGTGACTCCTCAAACGCGGCCATCTTCGGCCTCAAAGAGAGAAAATCATCCTTCATGGAAATATTGGTGCCATTCCACGAGACATGATATCACGAGCCACATCAAGTTACAAGCACAGAATACAAACTGTTGTCAAGCACAACACAAGGAAAAGGAAGGAAAATACTAGGGACAATAAACATACCATACCAAAAAAAGCTCCAGGTAAGCAGAGCACTCTCACTTCTTCCGTCGCTCTATTTCCAAAGGAGGCTTCGGGATTGCTCGAGAAGCCGGCACGATCAAAAGAACCTCTAGTACCTCCTCATACTCCACTACTGGCATATCGTCCATCATGCCATTTGGGCAGTCGTCGGCAACATCAATGATGACCTCGGGGGCAGCCAAAGGCAATTCGCCTTCTCCCCGCTACTGCAAAAAGTCTAGCTTCCTCTTCTTACTTCATCCCAGGGGCGCGACATAGATCTTCTCTATGTTTGTCAAAAGGCCCTCCAGGACAAGCCACTTCTCCACAACAAATGCACTAATCTTGAAAAGAATAGGATCAAGCTCACGTGGATCCTCAAAGAAAAATAACAGAGTAAATGAATTATCCTTCCCCTTTAGGTGGCGGTACCGGTCGGGAGGGCCATTATAGACCATGGGCATCTCCTACAGTTCCTGACAATCCCAAACAATGCCCCACCATGACGATGAACAGTCTTGTCCTCATACGATAACTATCGTATGTTGCTCTGTACTTAGACAAGGTCGCCTGAACCAAGGCGGACGTCGCACCACTCACGAAGTGGCGGAGTTACATCAAGGAACTATTCTCCAGGAAAAAGCAAAGAATCCCCACGATCGTCGTAAGCCCCACAATGGAAAAATACGTCACAGGATAGCCGTAGAATCGCAAAATGGCGATCGCCTCCTTGACAAGAGGTGTTTGGAAGCCCACCTTCAAGCAACCCTTTGCAATCGAAAGATAGCACGGAGGAGGGCGCTAAATACACTCTAGCGGGGATAGGATAACAACCACCATGTCCTCCAAAATTCCAAAGCACTTCCTCCAACTACTCACATCTGCAAAGTTCAAAGTTGATGAAAGACCCATCGACAGCAGCGAAATGGTACCCTTCAGCACCTACAAAGAAAAATGGGTGTCAGCACCAGAGTAAGCCAAGAAAGTTGATCAACGTGCTTGGAGAGTAGCGTGGGCATGAAATGACGCCCTGGAACGAACTCAAGCAACCGCACACTTCCGCATAGGGCGCCACACATGCAGGGCAACCCGCATACGCGGGACGTACCGCACTCGCGCACTAGTGCACACACGCGTGTTTCCTCGCGCATAGGGCTAAATCCACATGCGGGACTCCATGCACCAACATGTTCGTTTAGAGCGCCCCGCAAGCATGGACATGCTCGTAAGCTCGCATGGATCACACTTCACGCGCGGCTGCACCATCTCGCCAGCAGCTCCGCTCTCGATTCTCGCGAGGGAAACCCCGTGTGCATGGTGTTACTATTGTGTGGGCATCCCCTTACACATTGGCTATCTCTTCCATCGTTCTCTTCTCCAACACCTCTTCTAGCGGTGCTCCCTTCGGCACGCTCTCCCATTCACTTCACTCCTTGGTTCAGAGTAATGAAAAACTACTGAGCTTCTTTGAGGGAGAGATGACGATAGTTGGAGTACATTAACTTCATGTCAAAATCTGTAACTGCGAAATCTCTACAACAGCATGAAAAAGAACTAAGTGACCTCTCTAATTTATAGTATTCAGAGCGAGACTTATAATGGAAGGTGTCTAGATTTGAAGGAAATTTTTTCCCAGATTTTCCTATCTCGAAACAAGCAGCAAATAAGTATCAATTTCTAAGCAACATCTCATAGAATATGTCAGGTGATCTTCTGAGTACTAGAATATTCCATAGGATGCTATAAATTTCTACGCTCATCGCTTCGCGAACCATGACTCCCGAAAATTTTGGGGCAATTGTTGGGTCCCCATGAGAATTTCGAGCTAAGACATTTCATGTAAAAGTGATCCCAACCGGTCTAGCGTCACGCAAAGAACCGTAAACACCTAGGAAGACCTTGTGAACGTGCCATGCCCTTGCTCGAGAATGCATGGCCAACACGGCCTCGTATGGCCAGCATGCACGTACGCTACCAATGCCCGCGCTCGTCCAGCGTGCGCGCAGCCTAAACACATGTGCAGCCACCGCACGAGCAGCCTAAAAGCACGTGCAGCCAGCGCGCGCTCTCATAGTCTGCGTGCGCATGGGTCCTGCACACATGGAACCCGCACCATGAAAGGCGCACGCGTGGCCAGCCCGCGCACCCCCAGGCCTCGCCCCACACGGCCGCACACTGTGCCCTGTCGGCTGACCCCGCCTCCATCGGTGAACCACGTCTCCTCCGGTAGCCTTTGCCTTTGTTGGTGACCTGTGTCACCTTCGGCTATCTCCGCCGGATCCAGGCACCTTGCCTGTTCCGCCCGAACTGCGCTTGGCGTAGGGGGCACTATTGTCATTTCAGCAAAAATGGTGATTGGCATGATCGAAACAGAGCGATGTCATTTGCTAGCACAAATCACTCCTTGGCGCAATAATTGATGCGCCCCTCCAGAAAAATATTAGTAGGCCCCATGCCTTCATTTTGAGCCAACCAACTCTAGAGGCAAGGGAGACCTCTCAGGTTTTCCAGCTAGATCATGGTCTCAGGCTGATTCTCCGCTCAGGAATTCGCTCTGCTCTTCTCCTTGCTCTACGGTTCCCTCACGCCTCAAGTGATGCCAGACGCCTCCGCGAGTGTACTCCGATATTGGCTACACATCAATGAGAGCGCTACCTCCAGACTTCTCCCTGCGCTACGATTCCCTCACTCCTCAAGTGATGTCAACTATTGCCACCAGAGCACTCTCATCTAGGCTTTGCATCAATGGGAGTGCAACCATCAGAAGCTCCGTAGACTTTGAATAATTTCATGCTTGAACGCTCCCACCAAGGTTCCGCGACCTCAATGTCATCTCAAGGTCGGAGCTCTTCCATCAAGGCTCCGAATACTTAGTTGTTTTCCTCATTTACAATACTTATAATGGAGTAGCAGTCTGTCACACTCCGAGATCGAACCAATCTTGGTAACACTCATGAGAAGCTAGTGGATTTTATCTCTGTACAGTTCCAGCCACGTGGTTTTTCACCCTTTTAAGGTTTTCTATGTCAAAAGCATCTTTTCCCATTGCTTCAATTTTGTTTATGAAAGTCTTTGTTCAAGGCTAGCTAAACACCTAGGGGGGTTGAATAGGTTTGTTTTGGCTCTTTTTTATCTTTTAAAGTTATGAGCTTGGTGTGTGTTAGAGTTAGTTGTAAGCTTTCAAGAATCACAACAACACACAATATTTTATAGTGGTTCCCCCTATCTAGGGTACATCCACTTTCCTCATCCACCTATCTAGCAGCGAGCTAGATTCAGCTAACTTCTCCTATATCCTCAGCCCCTTGATCTTACACCTTAGATCCCTCAAGATTTTACAACTCAAAGTGAATCTCACTACTATAATTTAGACTGAATAGAGTCCTACCTTTGGCATAGTAGCCCTACACACATAGTTAAGCAACTCCTACCTCAGGCACAGTAGACCTACACTCAGAGTTAAGGAACTACTACCTCAGATCCCTGCGAATCCTACCTTAGATCCACTCCTTGATCCTACCCACTCAGATACAACATCTCCTACCACTCAGACATTATAATACATTCTTACAACTCAGATCGCACAGTGATCCTATTGTTTGAATAAAGTATTTATGGTGATTTTCTCTAGAGAAATAAACCTCTAAGTCAGCTTCATGGACGGTATGGAAAATAATCCCAACTCTTCACAGTAATAAGAATGTATATCTTCAAAGTTGATCTGCTTGTGCTAAGAAGATCTATTGCAGAGCTTTGCTCATTCAAGCTTGAGTATATCTAAGTTGAATAGGGCAACCTTGAAGAAGAACAACAACAATATTGAGTGCTCTGCTAACTAACCCTTTCAGAAAATTAGGGTTTGAGTTCTTGTTGATGGATTTCGAGATTTTTCGATTTCAACCACTTTTTCCTGCAAAAATATAATTTCTCTTGAATCACTTTTTAATTCCTCTGTTTTCACTTTTATATCCCTCAATGCAACAACTCTTAGATTTGTATGGGTAGCTGTAAAGTTACTTTTTCGTTAACTGCACTGCAAAAAGCATGTGAAGCCATTTGTCCTTTAGCGCACAAAACCCGCTTCATTTGAATTTGGGATGCGTAAGCATGAATCAATGCTTGTGGACTTAAAAACTTTCACCAGGCAGTCTATATGGGCGTTGAGTGAAGTCTTGTGACTCTACGTATAGAGGCATTGAGTGTTGCCTTAAGTCTCAATGCATCTAAACAACTATCTAACTTCTGAGGTATTAAGTGACCCTTCATCACTCAATGCTATTACCTTTGACAACTTAACTAATAAGGAGTTGAGTGAACCTTCATCACTCAATGCATTTTTACTTAACGGAATCCTTCTGGTTGAAGGCATTGAGTGAACCTTCTTCACTCAATGCTTCCGGACTTAGCAATTATCCTGACTGAAGGCGTTGAGTGAACCTTCTACACTCAACGCTTCTGGACTTGTATAGAATTTCTGACTGAAGGTATTGGGTGAACCTTCTACACTCAATGCTTCAGGACTTCGAAGTTTATCATGACTGAAGGCGTTGAGTGAACCTTCTACACTCAACTCTTCTACACTTGTATAGAATTTCTGACTAAAGATGTTGAGTGAACCTTCAACACTCAATGCTTCAGTACTTACCCGTTATCTTTGAGAGGGCATTGAGTGAGCCTTCTTCACTCAGCTCTTCTGTACTTGGACAAATTTTCATTGAGTTGGCATTGAGTGAATGACATTCACTCAACGCTTCTGGACTTAGCCAGATTTGTGTCCAGCTTCATTGAGGATTTGAATGACTTGGGCTTCTGACAATACTTTTAGCCCTCTAGTATTGAGTGATGAGTACTCACTCAACGCTTCTAGACTTAAGCAAATTTCTTCCTCTCTATAGTATCATGTCTTGAGTCTAATCAAACTTTTAACCCTATCAACATGTCTAATGAATGAGCAGCGGACAACCTGCATACATTGAACTAGAACACATTTCAAATACAAACATGTGTATACTATTAACTTATGGGCCTTCTTTAAATCTAGGGCATTATGATAAATGGTCCCAATAATCTCCCCCTATTTGAATAAGTCAGAACCCTAGTCAATGATATATACTAACTCACAGTAAAGATAAATTCACGGAAATGAAGAGCAAAAAATAAACACAAACAAAATTTGATCAACACAAAATTTGATAATTATAAATAAAAATGTGTGCCAACAATATTGTTTCATATCCCTAAGGACCTAAGGATCCGATTACAAATATCAATGTTAGGAAACAAGTTCCTTAATGACTATGCCCCGACTAGACTTTTTTAGCAGCCTTCTCCTCATCTTCTGTTGGGTCTATTGATCCAAATATCCCAGATTTGTAAGAAGTCAAACGGGTCAATGCCATACACACATAATGTATTTGATGTGTGCTTGAGTTCATTCATGCAGGTAGTCCATGATTGGACTGGTCAGCAAAAAGAATATGCTAGAGAATTCAGATTTCGTTGAGCTCGGCTCGTAGTTCGTCGAGCTCAGCTCACAGATCTTCGAGCTCATCTCACCATTCCTTGAGCTAAACTCAGGAGATTAGGATATAAATTTTGTCGAGCTCAGCTCGCAGTTCGTCGAGCTTAGCACACAGATTGTTGAGCTCATCTCACCATTCCTTGAACTAAACTCAGGAGCTTAGGATTCAAGTTTGATCGAGCTCAGCTCACAGTTCGTCGAGCTCAGCTCACAGATCCTCGAGCTCAACTCACCACTCATTGAGCTAAATTCAGAAACTTGAGGTTCATAATTTGTTGAGCTCAGCCCACCGATCGTCAAAAGCAGTTCAACATTCGTTGACCTAAAGTCAGGCAAATTAATAAGGCAAAACTGCTGAGACAGTTGAAACAGCTGAGAAGCTTGTCTCAGCATAACCACTGAGAAGAAACCACTGAGACAGAAGACAGTCCCAGCTGAGAAGAAGAAAGCGCTGAGACCACTGAGAAGAAACTGCTGAGACAGACGACAGTCTCTGCTGAGAAGAAGAAAGCGCTGAGACCGCTGAGAAGAAACTGCTTAGACTAAAGATAATCTTAGCTGAGAAGAAGAAAGCTTTGAGACTGCTGAGAAGGAAGCGCTGAGACAGCAGATAGTCTTAGCCGTTAAAGAATAAAATGTTGAGACAGTTGAGAAAGAACCGCTGAGTTGAAGCCAATAAAAATTCACAAGTCCAGAAGCGTTGAGAGGCAAGACAGATGGCGTTGAGTGACTTAACATCACTCAACACTAATTGAAGATCTGGAAATTTTTCTATGTCCAGAATATGATGACCACTGCTGACATCACCAAGAAGTCAACAAGGTCAAATTTCATGAAGCCATTGCGAAAAAGCTATAGGAGCGCCGAGAGCTGCCTTGTCCTTTTCTGAGGGAGGTGACGCTCACCAATCCTTGGCTGGGCCCACTCCCCAATGGTGTCGTTGATTCAAATCAATAGATATAAAAAGGAAAAAAGAAAAGATTTAGGGTTAACCAAACAGAGAACAAACGCAGAAAATAAAAAGAAAACTAGAGGTGGCTAAACTTCATCTTCTCCAATAAGCTTGAAAGCAAAAGTTCAGTAGAGTTATCCAGAAGACAATGAAAGAAAGCTGAAGGTCTTCAAGTTCAGCAAGATAGTTCTCTCCAGAACAAGGCTACTGATTCATCTGTTCAGCAAGGAGATAGCTGTGTAAAGGGCCATCAACCTTCAATTGCAGATTGTTTCTCACCTGTGCAACAAAGGAGTTAGTTTAGAAGAAGACTCGTTCCTTTTATAGTAAGTGGGCTGGAATGATATCTACTCAGTCCAGCAAGGTAGACTCAGAGATTTATCTCTGAGTCAGTCGTCTTAAATTTATTTCATCCTGTATAAACTACTGTAGGATTCAGTTTATCCGAATATGAGTTGTAGGGCCTTTTGGCCTGAGCTATAGGTGACAAATTAGTGACTGAGGCTTTTGGCCTGAGATATAGGTGATAAATTAGTCACTGAGGTAGGTGCCCTTCTAGGTTACTGAGGTAGGATCCAAGTGTGGATCTGAGAGTAGTGTTGTCCTACCATCCTGAGTAGTAGGCCTTAGTGATAAGGCTGAGGTAGGTGAATGGTGATTCACTGAGTTATAGGTGACAACTATGTCACTGAGTTGTAGGCCTTAGGGGACGCTAAGCTGTAGGTGCTTGGAAGGGTAGTAAGGTAGGTACCTGGAAGGGTACTGAGTTGTACTAGTGCTGCTGCACTCTGAGAGTTGGGTTGTGTGCCTGAAGTTGTAGGGTTGAGAAGCCTGAGCTGTAGGCCTTAGAAATAATGCTGAGGTAGGTGATAATACGGTTTGTAGTCAATTTTATTAGGATATTTTCGGGGTTTTAAAGCAAATCATGTCTTGTAAAGTACTTATTTTGATTCGCCTTTGTATATATTTTTGTCGCTAATGCATTTTTTCTGCTTTTTGCAGGTTTTCACGGCTTTCAGCCGAATTTTGCTGTGACACGCCCCAAGGTCACGCCCAACCCGGGCGTGTACCTAGGGCGTGTAACCCAGAGGAATGAAGCAATTGGTCCGAAACTGCATTCCGTGGAAACTTAGTGAACACGCCCTCTATCATGCCTGTGTCACATCTGACACGGGCGTGTTCCAGAGGCGTGTCCCCAGGTTCCGAGAAATCGCCGCAACGCGCTCGTTTTTCCCGCTCCACCGTCGCACCGAAAGTGTCACGCCCCAGGGTCACGCCTGACCCGGGCGTGACATATGGGCGTGTACTTCAGCAATTCCGCCCATCACCTCCAGCATTCAATTTCAGCTCAACAAAGTCACGCCGCAAAGAACACGCCCCAGGTACACGCCCTACCAGGCGTGACTTGTGGGCGTGTACTTCAGCTACTTCGCCAGAATTAAATTCCAGCCCGAAAAAGTCGCACCGAATTTGTCACGCCCCAGGGTCACGCCCGACCCGGGCGTGACAGGGGGGCGTGACCCGACCCGAAAAAATCTATAAATAGAGCCCAATTCCAAGGGTTCAGGGACAACTTTTGGATTGAGAGGGGAGGTTCTGTCCTTTGTATTTTTGAACTTTTTCAAGCATGTCTCTTCATTTTTAGTTCTTAGCTCTAGCTTTATGCTTTTCCTGTATTAGCTCCTAGCTTCTTTCTGTAGTATAATGTTAATGATAGCGTAGTTTACTTCACATGCACTTGTAATCTCTGGTTTTCAAGCTATAAGATCCATGTTTCCATTAATAAAGAAGTGTTGTTTTCTTTTTCGTTTCGACTCTATTTTCATTATTTTCTTCTACTCATCCCCCCTCTTCCACCTCACCATGATTAACTAATCCTCCATGTACTCGATCTTGATGATCTGAGGTTCGAGTAATTAGGTTATGATGCTTTGAATCTTACCTTTTCTTTTTAGGGTTTTAGCCTTGAATTACTCTTGATTTATCACGGGTTGGAGGTATATCATCGATATATACTCTCCACCTTTGCTTTCATTCTGGGCTAGCCGAGAGGCCGAAAGTTTGAAATGAGCACTCAAGAGTAAAGGGAGTTGTTCGCACCCCTCGAGAGAGGCAGACGTTCAAATCTCCCGGATTGGAGCAAAATCCAATAGTGGGGTTCACCGCATAAAGCGAGTTTTAGGCCTCCGATTTAGGCGAGAGTCGGTCGGACCTTCCTAAACTCAGTTAGGCACGGCCTTCGAGAGAAGCGTGTCAATATTTATGGAACCTCCACGGTCAAGGACCTTTACCCTAATTAGTTTAGGTTTATTTATCGTATTTTTCTAACCACTCTTGCCAAGGTGATTTCTGATCGAGTGCATTTTCCTCTCATCGTTACTAAGCTTTAGTATAATCACTCTTTTAGATCTTTTTATCTTTTCATGCAAGTAGCTCTCTTTCATTGCAAGTAGTTCTCTTCCTTTAGTACGCTTAGCTTTCTTTTAAACCCTAATTTTTCCGTCGATAAAATAATAGATTTCGTGTGAGTAAGCTTAATTAACGGTTCCTGGATTTTAATACGACACTTGTGTCCCCTAGCTGCATTTCGATAGGTATACTTGCCTTGTTGGATTGTTAGTTTGGTTATTTTCTCCTTGCAAATATCTAAAAGACACCTAGTTTTTGGCTCCGTTGCCGGGGAGGCAACGCTCGTTGATAAATTGAAAACACGAATATATATATTAATTTTGTCACTTCTCTTTCTCACACTCCTTAAAATTTTTCCGCCTACTCACTTGAGTTAAATGGCTGGATTTTGTTCAAGCAAGTGTGCGTATTTTTAATTTTTCCGCCTACTCACTTGAGTTAAATGGCAGGCTTTATTTCAGTAGAGTGTGCGTATTTTTAATTTTTCTGCCTACTCACTTGAGTTAAATGGCAAGCTTTATTTCAGTAAAGTGTGTTTACTTTCTGTAAAGTGGGTGTGTTTTAATTTTCTGTCGAGTGCGTGAGTGTAGCTTTTATTTTCCGCCTACTCGTTCGGAGTTAAATGACTGGATTTTAATTACCGCCTACTTAATAGAAACCCACATCACAAATTTTTCTACACCACCTAACTCTCTCGAAAAGGGCAAAGTGGCTCTAAATGCCACTATCTTGTCTAGTACCTTGCGAACCCTTCACCGGGTAGCCCTTGGGAAGTTCGGGAGTTAAAACATAAAAAAATCTATTTCAAAAAAAAAATTCGAACTTCATTAGCTCTTTTATTTTCTAGTTTATTTTATTCATCTTTCTTCTTCTCTCTTCTTCTAGTGTATGACCCGCGGAAGTCCGTCGGTTATTTTGGACCTGGACCACAAAATTGAGCGTACTCTTCAGAGAAGATCGCGATTTCAAGGCCCTACTACCCAAGTGCCGGTTGAGGATTCCGAGTCATTTTCTACCTTAAGAATGGAAGAACCCAATGTAGAGGAAGCCGTGCAAAGGCCTATGTCCTATTATGCACGACCGAATCTCGAGGGTACAGAATCTAGTATAGTTCGCCCTGCAATAGCAAATAATAATTTTGAACTGAAGCCTAGCATAATTCAAATGGTGCAACAGTATGTGCAATTTGACAGGCTTCAAGATGAAGATCTGAACGCACACATAGCCAGCTTTCTTGAGATTTGTGACACCTTCAAGATAAATGGTGTCACAAATGATGCTATTAGGCTAAGATTATTTCCTTTCTCTCTTAGAATTAAGGCTAAGCAGTGGCTGAACACCCTTCCTAAAAATAGCATAACTACTTGGACGCAATTAACTGAAAAAGTTTTGGCAAAGTATTTTCCGGCTGCTAAAACTGCAAAACTTAGGAATGACATTTCTGCCTTTGTACAAATATACTCTGAGACCCTTTACGAAACCTGGGAAAGATTTAAAGAATTATTAAGACAATGCCCACATCACGCTCTGCCTGTATGGTTGCAGGTGCAGACGTTCTATAATGGGCTAAATCAAAGCACAAAGCAAATGATAGACGCAGCTTCTGGCGGTACTTTAAACCATAAGACCCCGGAAGCAGCTCTTGAGTTGTTTGAGAACATGGACATGAACACTTACCAGTGGAATGTGCCTAGGTCCCGCCCAAACAAACCTGCATGTCTCTTTGAAGTGGACAACGTCTCCCAACTCGCACTGCAAGTTGAAATATTAAGCAAAAAAATTACGGAGATGACTGCTGCCTCCGCCCCTTAGGTATGGGAATCTGCAACTCCTCCCGCCGAACATTTGGATTATGTAAATAATATTCCTAGAACTGCTTTTAATAATTTTTCTGCTGCAAATTTTCATCCTCCTGGTTTTAATTTTCTGAATAGTTATAATCCTGCGTTAAGAAATCATCCGAATTTTTCATGGAGCAATCCATCGAATGTTGTGCACCCGCCACCGCAAAGTGATTTTTCTGCACCACCACCACCTCCACAAAGTTTTCCAAAACCTCCAAATTTGGAGGAAATGTTTTCAAAATACATGAATGCTAATGACGCTACGATTATAACCTTAACTGGAAGTGTTACAAATTTAGAAAATCAGGTAGGACAGCTTGCTAAAATGATTTCTGAGTGACCCGTAGGGTCTCTTCCTTCCAATACCGAGCCCAACCCGAGAGAGCAAGCGAAAGCTATAACTCTTCGGAGTGGGAAGAAAGTTCCCGGTATGATAAGTGAAGAGCCCGAGGCAATCTTCGCTTCCGCTTTAAAAAATCAAAGCTCCGTTCCCGTTTTAAAAATTCCTCCCTCTGCCGAAGAAATTATCACTCCTATTTTAGAAAAACAACTCACTCCACCACCCACCTTTAAAAATAATCCATCCCCGCCATACGCTTCTGAACTTAATAAACAACGACAGGATGATCAATACACCCGTTTTTTATAAATGTTTAAACAAATCCACATAAATCTGCCTTTCCACGAAGCCATATCGCAGATGCCGAAGTACGCAAAATACCTTAAGGACCTCCTAACCAACAAGAAGAAGTTAGAGAACCTTTCTCATGTCACGTTAAATGCCGAGTGCTCGGCGGTTTTGACAAACGGATTACCGAAGAAAATCAGTGACCCGGGTAGTTTCTCTATCCCGTGTGTCTTTGGTGATCTCTTTGTCAAACACGCTTTAGCTGACTTAGGTGCGAGTATTAATCTTATGCCCCTCTCGTTGTTTAAAAAGTTAGGAATTGGTAGTCTCAACCCCACACGCATGAGTATCCAGCTCACTGACAGATCAGTCAAATACCCGTTAGGAATAGTGGAGGACGTCCTAGTCAAAGTTGACAAGTTCATCTTCCCGGTGGACTTTGTCATTTTGGACATCGAAGAAGACGTCGAGGTTCCCCTGATCCTTGGCCGACCCTTCCTTGCCACCTCCCGAGCTATCATTGACGTAAGCAATGGTAAGCTCTTCCTTCGAGTGGGCGACGATGAGGTAACTTTCTCTATCACCCCCTCGATGAAGAACACACTAGCTAATGATGACTCCTGTTTTTTCATGGATACCGTAAGTGAAGAATCCTTCTCTCACACCTCTGATTTTGAAAAAGAATTTTTCAATTTTTGTTCCTCTCCTACTCCTCCAACTGAATCTCTACACCTAAGTGAAGAACCCTCCACCCGCCTTTCTGATTTTGAAAAAGAATTTTTTGATTTTTGTTCCTCTTCTACTTTTCCAACTGAATCGCTGCACGAAGCCGCCATGGCCGCTAGCAACACCCCTTTTAATTTTACATATAAAAAAGTGTACGAGCACATAGTTTTTGAAAAAGAACAAATTTCTAAAACCTCGTATGATGACCCCCCTACCTTGGAACTGAAAGAACTACCAGAGCACTTTCGATACACTTTCTTAGAAAAGGACTCCAAGCTGCCTGTCGTAGTTTCGACCTACCTCACGGATGCTCAAAAGGATAAACTTCTTTCAATTTTACAAAAGCATCGCCAAGCTATTGCTTGGCAGATATCTGATATCAAGGGCATAAGCCCATCTTTCTGCACTCATAAAATCTTAATGGAAGATAATTCACGTAACTCTATACAACCTCAGCGCCGTATAAACCCAAACATGAAAGACGTAGTTAAGGGCGAGGTTATGAAATTGTTAGACGCAGGAATTATCTATCCTGTATCTGAAAGTAAGTGGGTTAGCCCAGTACAGGTAGTACCAAAGAAGGGAGGGATAACGGTAGTAAGTAATGAAAATAATGAATTAATCCCGACTCGGACGGTGACCAGATGACGAATGTGTATAGATTACCGTAAGTTGAATGACGCCACCCGCAAGGATCACTTCCCCTTGCCGTTCATTGATCAGATTTTAGAACGACTTTCCGGACATAGATTTTATTGTTTTCTCGATGGCCTCTCGGGGTATCTTCAAATCCCTATCTCCCCCGAGGACCAGGAGAAAACTACATTTACTTGTCCCTTCGGCACCTTCGCCTACCGAAGAATGCCGTTTGGATTGTGCAATGCGCCAGCTACATTCCAACGATGTATGCTCGCCATCTTTGACAAGTACGTAGAAAGCATTATGGAAGTTTTCATGGATGATTTCTCCGTGTTCGTGAATTCCTTCGATAGTTACTTAGAGAACCTTGAAAAATTATTAGAGCGATGCGAAGAAACTAACCTCGCCTTAAATTGGGAAAAATGTCATTTTATGGTGAGGGAAGGGTTAGTTTTGGGACATAAAATTTCTGAAAGGGGTATTGAAGTAGACGTTGCGAAAATAGAAGTTATCGAGAAGCTGCCGCCACCTACGAACATAAAAGCTATAAGAAGTTTCCTGGGTGATGCGGGTTTCTACCGCCGCTTCATAAAGGACTTTTCCAAAATCACCAAGCCCCTTACCCATCTCTTAGAAAAAGACGCCCCATTCATCTTTGATGACCTCTGTCTAGCTGCCTTCAATTTAATAAAAGAAAAATTAGTTAATGCCCCAATCATGATAGCTCCTGTGTGGGATCTTCCATTTGAGATAATGTTTGATGCGAGTAGTTATGCGGTGGGATCCGTACTAGGTCAACGTATTTCCAAAAACTTCCACCCCATTTATTACGCTAGTAAAACACTCACATCTGCACAGGAAAATTACACCACAACCGAGAAGGAGCTCTTAGCTGTAGTATTCGCTTTTGACAAATTTCGCCCTTATATTACTCTTTCGAAAATTATTGTTTTTACGGACCACTCGGCCCTCAAATATCTTCTCTCTAAAACGGATGCCAAGCCTCGCTTGATTCACTGGGTCTTACTCCTCCACGAGTTTGACTTAGAGATCCGTGATAAGCGAGGTGCCGAGAACTTGGCCGCTGACCACCTTTCGCGCCTAGATAATCCTTTTATAGAAGAATTAGATGAAAAATGTTTTAACGATTATTTTCCCGATGAGAAGCTTTTTTCAATTAACACATCTACTTCTCCTTGGTTTGCACACATCGCCAACTATCTAGTGGCTCGTGTGCTCCCAAAAGAGTTTTCATCTCAGCAAAATAAGAAATTCTTTTCTGAGCTGAAAAACTATTTTTGGGAGGACCCGCATCTTTTCAGAATTTGTGCCGACCAAGTGATCAGGAGGTGTGTTTCTTTTGATGAAGGATTAGATATTATTAAATATTTGCATGAAGGACCGACAGGTGGGCACTATCAAGCTGCTCGCACCGCTCACACAGTGTTAAGCGCGGGTTTTTACTGGCCCAACCTGTTTAAAGACGCGCTTGCCTTTGTGAGTAGGTGTGATAGTTGCCAACGGTCGGGGAATATTTCGAATAAAAATGAAATGCCACAAAATTATTTCCTAGAGTGCGAAGTTTTCGACCTCTGGGGGATTGATTTTGTTGGCCCTTTTCCTTCTAGCTTCGGGAATAACTACATTTTAGTTGTCGTTGATTATGTTTCGTGTTGGGCCGAGGCCCAAGCTCTTCCTACAAATGACGCCGGAGTCGTAGTTAATTTCCTAAAAAAATTATTTTCTCGCTTCGGTACGCCGCGCGCTATCGTTAGTGATAGGGGTTCCCATTTCTGTAACGCACAATTTTCAAAAATCCTAACTAAATATGGCGTTACTCATAAGCTTTCCACTGCCTACCACCCCCAAACTAACGGACAAGTCGAAGTAGTGAATAGAGAAATAAAAAGAATTTTAGAAAAGACTGTTTCAACATCTAGAAAAGACTGGTCAGCCAAATTAGACGATGCTCTATGGGCCTACCGAACAGCGTACAAAACCGCCCTCGGATGTACGCCATATCGGTTGGTTTATGGAAAATCGTGTCATTTACCCGTAGAGTTAGAACACCGCGCCTTTTGGGCCTTACGATTTTTAAACTTCGATCCCCACTCTGTCGGCGATTTTAGAAAATTTTAACTTAACGAACTCGACGAGTGGCGCTCTTACGCATATGACAATAACAGACTTTATAAAGAGCGGACGAAGCGTTTACACGATCGACATCTTAGGCAGCCAAAAATCTTTAAGCCGGGTGAGCAAGTTCTTCTTTATAATTCTCGTTTACGTTTATTCCCGGGTAAATTAAAATCACGTTGGTCGGGGCCTTTTACTGTTTTAGAAGTCTTTTCTTATGATACTGTTTTAATTTCCCACCCTGATACGGGTACTTTCAAAGTGAATGGTCAGCCTCTTAAACTGTATTTCTGTGATGATGTCAGTCCCAACCCTGTTAACTCTATCTTTCCTGTCTTGACATTTGATTAATCTAAACTTTATTTTTCTTAAAAACTTTGAACTTTATTCGAACTTTATTTTTAAACAATATTTGGGACAATCTTATTTTGATGCGTCGAGCTCAAATGACGCTTTAAACAAAGGGCGCTCTTGGGAGGCAACCCAAGTTATCTTTTTCTGTTTTCTTTTTTTCACAATTTTTGCCCCGAATGGCTCCGGCAAGCTGCAACTTCTGCGATCGCCTGCTCCAACACGGTTCTGATTCCATGACAAAGTCCACCAGACGACGTTTCCTGAAGATCCAAAGCACAGGCCTGGATGAGCGGCATCTCTCAGCTTTCCCTGCCAACTAAAACCGGGGAAGTACCTATTTTTCAATTCTGTCTTTCATTTCTGTACTTTAATTTTCTCTCGTTCTCCAACCTCCTTCTCCATTGAGGACAATGTCGATTTTAAGCTTGGGGGAGGACTTTCTCCTTCTTTTTGTTTTTTGTAAATATCCAAAAAATCCAAAAAATATATATATATAGCTGCATTTTGGTATTTCAATAAGTACCCCATGTTTATGTTTGGTTTTTCTCAAACTTTTTTTATAAATAACGTAGTTAATTATAATTTTTCTAATCATTTTTTTATCATATTTCACAAGTAAAATGTTGGCCATGCTGTGTTTCTAATTCACTATAGCATGTTAAGGTGAAATATTTCTCTAAAACGTGCATTTCTATTATGGTTTTCCGTTCTTTATTTTCTTTACTTTCTCTAAAATTTATCATCCACGATTTTCCTTTTCGTCTTTAGATAATTTTTGTAAGAACAAATTTTGAATAACGTAGTAGATATGAACGATCCAAGTCACATATTATTTTTATTTTCAAGATAATTTCTTCAATCTTCTTTTATTATCTCGAACTTGCTTTTTGAAATTTATCAACTCTATGTTTTAAATAAATTTACAAAAGCGTGAAAATTATTTAGGCCATTTTTGTTTACGTTTGAGCTCTCCTGCCAACCTAAAATCTTTTACCAATAGTTAGCCGCTTTTGAGCCTTTTTCCAAATTCATTTGATAACTCCACATATCATTTCATTTTCACCAAAGTCAAAATTCTTACCTATCTAATCACGCTAAAATTTTTGTGTTTCATTCTAAAATTTTCATGATAGGAAATTTTGAGTTATCTTTGGAGAAATTGTTAAAATAAAAGTGTACTCAAAAGCAATGTTTGATTTTTTTCTGGCCAATTCAACATGAAAGAAAAAAATGAATAAAAAAAAATGAATGAATTTTTATGGCCTTTGTTTTGAAAAAAGAAAAAAAATGAATGAAAAAAAAACAAAAAATAAATAATAATAAAGAAGAAAACAAAAGAAAAAGAAAAAAAAACATTATATACATATACATATTTTGTTTAAAATAAAAGTTTTTTTTGAAACTCGTTGTTTTGGTTTATTGTGATTTTTAAGCCTCCATGTTTATATTAGAATTCCACTCCTATTCATAATCCTAAACCAAACGTTTCGGTCCTATTAAGTACTTTTGATTCACGCCTTTTTAAATTTTATTTAACAACTAAGAAAAGAAGAAAAGTAAATCAGTTTTAGTTTTGGATTTAAACTTAGATTTTTGTTATTTAATTGATATAATTATAATGTGTTGCTTGGATTTAGTAATAACTCAATACTTTTTTTTCATTTTCGTTGCCTTGCTTAAATATATTTAAAGAATTTCGTCAAAATTCTGGATGATTTATTTTTATTAAGTAAAGTTTATAACAGTTAAAGCATACCAAAATAATTGTTTTAGATTTACGTTTTACATTCTCCCTACCTAGAATTTCGCATAGTACTTGTGTAAGTATGATTAAAACTTTTTGAATTAGTCACTTTTTATGATTAGCTAGTCTTTATATCTTTGCTTGGGGACAAGCAAAACTTAAGTTTGGGGGAATTTGATGATACGGTTTGCAGTCAATTTTATTAGGATATTTTCGGGGTTTTAAAGCAAATCATGTCTTGTAAAGTACTTTTTTTGATTCCCCTTTGTATAAATTTTTGTCGCTAATGCGTTTTTTCTGCTTTTTGCAGGTTTTCAAGGCTTTCAGCCGAATTTTGCTGTGACACACCCCAAGGTCACGCCCTACCCGGGCGTGTACCTAGGGCGTGTAACCCAGAGGAATGAAGCAATTGGTCCGAAACTGCATTCCGTGGAAACTTAGTGAACACGCCCTCTGTCACGCCCGTATCATATCCGACACGGGCGTGTTCCAAAGGCGTGTCCTCAGGTTTCGAGGAATCGCCGCAACGCGCTTGTTTTCCCCGCTCCACCGTCGCACCGAAAGTGTCACGCCCCAGGGTCACGCCTGACCCGGGCGTGACATATGGGCGTGTACTTCAGCAATTCCGCCTGTCACCTCCAGCATTCAATTTCAGCTCAACAAAGTCACGTCGCAAAGAACACGCCCCAGGTACACGCCCTACCAGGGCGTGACTTGTGGGCGTGTACTTCAGCTACTTCGCCAGAATTAAATTCCAGCCCGAAAAAGTCGCAACGAATTTGTCACGCCCCAGGGTCACGCCCGACCCGGGCGTGACAGGGGGCGTGTCCCGACCCGAAAAAATCTATAAATAGAGCCCAATTCCAAGGGTTCAGGGACAACTTTTGGATTGAGAGGGAAGGTTCTGTCCTTTGTATTTTTGAACTTTTTCAAGCATGTCTCTTCATTTTTAGTTCTTAGCTCTAGATTTATGCTTTCCCTGTATTAGCTCCTAGCTTCTTTCTGTTGTATAATGTTAATGATAGCGTAGTTTACTTCCCATGCACTTGTAATCTCTGGTTTTCAAGCTATAAGATCCATGATTCCATTAATAAAGAAGTGTTGTTTTCTTTTTCGTTTCGACTCTGTTATCATTATTTTCTTCTACTCATCCCCCCTCTTCCACCTCACCATGATTAACTAATCCTCCATGTACTCGATCTTGATGATCCGAGGTTCGAGTGATTAGGTTATGATGCTTTGAATCTTACCTTTTCTTTTTAGGGTTTTAGCCTTGAATTACTCTTGATTTATCACGGGTTGGAGGTATATCATCGATATATACTCTCCACCTTTACTTTCATTCTGGGCTAGCCGAGAGGCCGAATGTTTGAAATGAGCACTCAAGAGTAAAGGGAGTTGTTCGCACCCCTCGAGAGAGGCAGACGTTCAAATCTCCCGGATTGGAGCAAAATCCAATAGTGGGGTTCACCGCGTAAAGCGAGTTTTAGGCCTCCGATTTAGGCGAGAGTCGGTCGGACCTTCCTAAACTCAGTTAGGCACGACCTTCGAGAGAAGCGTGTCAATATTTATGGAACCTCCACGGTCAAGGACCTTTACCCTAATTAGTTTAGGTTTATTTATCGTATTTTTCTAACCACTCTTGCCGAGGTGATTCCTGATCGAGTGCATTTTCCTCTTATTGTTACTAAGCTTTAGTATAATCACTCTTTTAGCTCTATTTATCTTTTTATGCAAGTAGCTCTCTTTCATTGCAAGTAGTTCTCTTCCTTTAGTACGCTTAGCTTTCTTCTAAACCCTAATTTTTCCGTCGATAAAATAATAGATTTCGTGTGAGTAAGCTTAATTAACGGTTCCCGGATTTTAATACGACACTTGTGTCCCCTAGCTGCATTTCGATAGGTATACTTGCCTTGTTGGATTGTTAGTTTGGTTATTTTCTCCTTGCAAATATCTAAAAGACACCAGTAGGTGGTCAGTGGACCACTGAGCTGTAGGAGCACTGCAGGGCTCTGAGGTAGGAACTTGTGTTATTCTGAGGTACAGTTCTGAAGAGAACCTGAGTGTAAGGCTGAGGAGCTAAGGTGTAAGCTCTGAGGAGCATAGTGGGGGAGTTTGCTCCTAGTCCAACAAATCAGTTGGATAGGTGGGAGGGAAAGTGGATGTACCCAATTGGGGAACCACTATAAATACTTGTATGCTGTACTGTGTTGCTTGTTATTTTATTATATTGCAGGTGCTAAGAACATGCTCTAGAACACTTAGTTAAAAAACAACAAAAAGACTTAAAAGATTTCAAAGACCTATTCACCCCCTCTAGGTGATTAGCTAACCTTAAGTAAATAACTTTCAAGTGGTATCAGAGGTATGTTATTCAAAAATGATCTAATAATTTGAGTATACCTCCAAGGTTAGCTATAAGATATAAGAATGGGGTCTAGTGTAAACTACTAGGAACTGGGGGGGGGGGCATGAAATTACCAATCTGTAGAAATGAGGGCTTTGGCCTCCGGAAGGAAAGGGTCAGACTATTCATAGATGTTGCTGACCCTAGGATTTACATCACAGGTAAAGAGGGACCCATCATCCCAATGAAGACCTCAATTCTGGATGCCAACATCCAAACACCTAAATATTTTGAAGAAATTAAGAAAGATGAGCTCCTTCTTGACTCCATGGACAAGAGAGCTCAAAACATTATTATCAGTATAGTAGATGATTCAACATTATAGAATCTGGTGCACTGCAAGACCACCAAGGAGATTTGGGACACCCCAGTTGTGTTCATGGAGGGCTCAGAGTAGGTGAGGGATGACAAAAAATCCATGCTCAACTAGGAGTGTGAGGCCTTAAGACAAGGAAAGTTTGAGGGCAATGCTGAGAGCTTTAAGAGATTTTTCAGAATTGTGAATGAACTGAGAACAAATGGATAGGAATTCAGCACTTATGAGCTGAATGATAAATTTCTCAGGTCCCTCATAAATGATTGGGATACAAAGATTTGTGCCATCAGGGAGATGGGCAAGTTAGATGACACTCCACCTCTAACCCTATTTGGAAAGCTACTGTCTTATGAGATGCAGTTTGCTACAAGGAAGAAAGAAGAAGAGAAGTGCAGTAAGTCACATGACAAGGAGAAATCTATGGCCTACAGAGCTGATGCTTCAACCATGAGCAGAAGGAAGATCTCTCTAGTCAGAATAACTACTGAGTCATATTCTGAGAACTCAAGGACCACCACTTCAGACAGACATACATCTGATGAGGACCTTGGTGCCTTCTCCATGCAATTTCAGAAGCTCATGAAAAAGAGGCACTAAAAGAATAGAAGGCCATCCTCTTCTTCACAACACAGAAGGAAATCCTTTAAGGAGGACATGTTTGCTCCTAACTCTAGCAAACAGACTTCCTCTAATGTTATTTGTTTCTACTGCAGCAAACCTGGGCATGTAGTTGCTGACTGCCCAGTGAAAAGAAAATAAGAAGGAGTGAGGAAGCACCATAAGGGAAAGAAGAAAGAGAAGTCTCTTGTGGCCAAGAAAGAAAAGACCTGGTCTGACTCATCCTCGGGGTCAGACAGTGAAGAAGAAGAAGCCTACATTAGGCTAATGGCTGTTGCTGAAGGAGAACCTGAAGAATACCATGCTACTAGGATATGGATCAAGGCCCCTCTACCATATTTAGATAGTGACTCAGAGTTGGATGAAGATGAAGAACATGCTCAATGCCATGGACAAGCTCAGGTTAATTCAAAATCTCTGCATTCTATTTCAAGTCATAAGGCTAGCTCAGACTCTTAAGCTCAATCATCAAGAGATGAAGGGGATTCAGATTTTGAGGTTGATGTCAACTCCATAATTGCCAAGTATGAAGAACTTCTTGAGGCATTCAAGAGGTGCAAGCTCCTTGCCAAGAGACAAGCAAAAGATCTTCTCAGTCTTAAGAGCAAGTGTGAAAGCCAAGAAAAAGCTCTTACTGACATGGCTACACAATCAGCCCAGCTCAAGGAGACCATTGTCAAGCAGTCTGTGGTAAGAGTCTCAAATGAGAAACTTATCAAGAAACTTGAGAATGAGCTCCTAAACGAGAAATTGCAAGTGACCAAATTTTCTAAGCCAAACATTGTGCTTCCCTTAATTGACACCCACCTTACCCAAGTGGGTAAGAAAGTGTTAGGATTTAAGGGACCTGCCATACCTCGTAATTCAAAAGGAAACAGAAAGGGGAAGGCACCAGTTGTGCCTCTAAACTCATTGCCTCGAATTACCTTTTAGAGAGTCCTGTTGCCTTCAAACAAGAATGACCATGAAAGTTGTTATGACCACTAGGAGAATGACAGATCCACTGGTATGGACCAATGTGGCCCTAACCAAGGTAGAAGATACAGCATGTGAGGGCCTTTAAGGATTCTCATGAGGAAATTCAAATGGCCCATCCTGGACCATTTATCTTTGGTGCCCCATCCCCAAAATTCAAGGATATTAGTGCTATAGGAAATCTGAGTCAACCTACAAAAGTACTGACCCAAGGGGAGTCTCTGCCATGGCTGGGATGGTAGTTTTTGATTCTATCAGATGCATGTTAGCTGAAAAGAGACATGCAGCTGGTGGATTTCAGAAAAGACCAATTTAGTCAGCTGAAATACTTTCCTTCAGTCAAATGGCTGCTTGAAGAAAAGAGAAGTCTACAGCAGCTCATCTTCCCACTGTTCAAGGAGCTATCAAGCAAACCGTTGTTTCAAAATAGAAAAGGAGATATAATATCTATGAGTGCTGGTACTGTGACAAAGTGGGCCACTATACTTTAGATTGCTGGCACAATCATTCTTTGTCCAGAGGTTGCTATCCTGCCAGAAATACTGTAGGAAGGCATGGATATTTTCAGGCTAATGTGAACATAGGACCCAATAGAAATTGGGGTCCTAAGGTAAGATGATTTGTGTTCTTTTCAGGTTAGTTCAGGTACCAATTCCCTTAAGTGGTACTTGGATAGTGGATGTTCCAGGCACATGACTGGAACAAAGGAGCTGTTGAAGGAGTACACTTCAGTAAAGAATGGACCTAAGGTCATCTTTGGAGGCTCTGACAAGGGAATAACCAGAGGTTATGGTAATATCTCAAATGGCATAATCACCATCAAAAAGGTGGCTTATGTTGAGGGGATACAACACAGCCTCATAAGCATAAGCCAACTATATGACCTTGGTTATGAAATTTCCTTTCACAAGGATAAGTGCCACATCAAGAGGATAAGTGACCAAAGTGTCATCTTAACATGCACTTGGAGTTTGAATGTTTATTATTTAAATTTTTCATACCTAGATGGTAGTTCCTATATATGCCTAGTTGCAAATGACAATGTCTGACTTTGTGTCCAATAACATAAGAGACTGTGTTGGAACACCCTATTACTAATTTGGGTCAGGATCACTATGTCTCTAGGAAACCAATGTTTGACCTCCTGTATAGCTCAAAAGGTCAATTAGAATCGAGTCTAAGGGTTATAAGTCTAAGATTGGAAGCTGCCCTCAAGACCAAGGCTTTTTTCAGTTTGAGACTAAGTCATATCGTCGAGCTCAGCACGACGATTCGTCGAACTCCGATCGACGATCGTCTAGCTCAACTTCGAAAAATCGTCGAACTCCATTCAACGATCGCTGAGCTCAACATCATCATATCGTCGAACTCCATTCGACGATCGGTGAGCTCAGTTCGACGATCTTGACTCAGCTTTGGGTCTCTATCTCTGAGCTCAGTTCGACGATCCTTGAGCTCAGATCGACGATATTTTGTTGCAGTATAAATCCATATCGCTGAGCTCAGTTCAACGATAACAGAGCTCAGTTCAACGTTTTCAGATAACTTCAAGGATGTTTCTAGATTCAAATTCAAATCAGTTAAGGAGTTATTCTGCAATTAATTCAGAAGATTTTCTAGCCGTTTTCATTTATTTCTGACCAAGTTTCAAGGGATTTTCAAGGAATATTTCTATGGACTTTCCTCCAGAAGACATTCTGCAATTAAGGATGCAATTAATGCAGGCCAACGTCTATTCTTGACAGAGGATGTTTTTTCCATTCAGTACCAGAGAATAAAAGAGAAGAATTTTTGAATCTCTCACACAGATATACAGATAGACAGAAAACCCAGACATCAGTAATCTTCAGAACAAGAACAAAAAAAAATATTCTCTGTCACAAAGAATTTTCAAGAACACACATCCAAGGAGATCAAATTTTTCTGAAATCCTCTGATCTCTCAGTCTCAAGTGTTCAAGGCCAACATATTTCAAGACTCCAGACATCCAACATTTCAGTTGTTGCTGAAATCATCTATTGCTGGAGTTCAACTTTTGAAGGCCTATCACCCTACAGCAAAGCTTATTTTCCTGAAGATCTTAAGGACTCAGGGGGAGCTTTGACACCATCAATCCACATAGTCTTCTCAGCTATTTGAGAAAGAGAAGACTTCCATCACTCTCTCACCCCCATCTCTGTAAAGAGTTTCTCAAACTCCCTTCAAAAGTTTGAGTTTGGTTTTTGAGCAACTTGTCAAAAGCTCATTGGTGGCAAGACACCTGATCAAAAAATCTGGTTTGGTTTTTGAGCACCTTATCAAAAGCTCATTGGTGCCCAGG
Source organism: Platanthera guangdongensis (assembly GCA_039583875.1). Lineage (NCBI taxonomy): Eukaryota > Viridiplantae > Streptophyta > Magnoliopsida > Asparagales > Orchidaceae > Platanthera > Platanthera guangdongensis. The sequence continues at coordinate 139,442,362 of CM077163.1, read as the reverse complement.
ACACCTGATCAACTCATCCTGCAGTGGATTCCTACCTAGGGTGGTAGAAGAGTGGATGTACCCAAGTTTAGGTGAACCACTATATTTCCTTGTGTCATCTAGTTTTGCTTGTCTTTATTTTTGTTTCTGGTTGTGATTGTTCTGTGATTAGCTTATGTTTAGTTTAGTTCTGTGATTAAATTTATTAACTGCTTCCCTGTTCACTCACATTACAACAGTTGTTGTAAAAAGTTTTCAAGCACCATATACTCTATTCACCCCCCACTAGAGTATATCAGATCTAGCTGCACTTTCAATTGATATCATAGCCAGGTTGGTTAAACATACCACACCTTGGTGGTTGCACAGGATAACACCTGAACCCAAAGATCCCTAGTTAGATCTATTTTCTTTTGAGCTTATTATTACATTTTGTTTTCACAAATCATGGCCCAAAACAAAGATTATGCTAGCACCATACCTCTAGTGTGCAATTTATCCAAGTTTGCACTTTGGAAAGCAAGGATCAGATTATACATGAATTCTATTGACGAGGATATTTTTAACTCTGTTTTGACAGTGTGTCCAAGACCTCCAGAGAACTCAAGTACAAATGCTATTCCACCTCCATCAGGAACAAATGCTTACATTAAGAAATGGAAGGTAGCTGATGCCAAGGCTATGAACATCTTAGCCCATACAATGTCTGATGACATATTTCAAAAGGTGGCTGAATGCAATTCAGCAAAGGAAATTTGGGACAAACTCTCTGAAATAGTCTCAGGCTCAGCTGATGAGAGAAAAGACAGGAGATCCCACCTCATATCTCAATATGAGAATTTCAAGAAGTGAGAAACTGAGTCAGTGGGAGATATGTACAACAGGCTCAGTCTAATAGTCAGTGAACTCAGGACATTGGATAAAGAGATCTCACTAACTGAACTCAATGACAAAATTCTAATGTGCTTCCCTAGCACTTGGGATTCAAGAATCTGGCCAATTGAGGATGCCAGAAGTTTGAATGAGATCACCACTGAAGCTTTATTGGGTAAGCTCAAATCTTATGAGCTACTCATCAAGAATAGAGAAGAAGAATAGAAGGCTGCCTCACCAGCCATAAGAAAAGAGAAGACCATAGCCTTCAAGGCAACTTAAGATCAGCCTGAAGACAAAGTCACAGGCAATGATGAACTGCTCAGTTTGTTGGCCAAAAGATTTTACAAGATGGCTAGAAAAGACTTTAGAAGGAGATCATACAAGGAGCATGATAAGCCAAGGTATGACAAGTCAATTAATAATAAAGAAATTGTTTGATTTGGTTGCAGGAAACCCGGGCACATAGTTCCTGACTGTCCAGAAAACAAAAACAAGGACAGAAGGGACAAGAAAGAAAGAAGAAAGGAGAAAGACTCCAAAAGGAATGGCAATGGCAAACCCTCATCAAGCAAAAACAAACATACAAGAAAGGGGTTTGTTGCTGAATCATGAAGCGAGACTGAAGAGGAGTGAGAAGCCTCATCCAGCTCCAGTGATGATGAGGATGATGCAGAAGAGAAAGAGTTCTGCATGATGGCAATCAATGCCTCACAACATAATTCAGAAGAAGAGGAGTCAGAGTCAGACTCAGAGACTCAACCTGAAAAAGATCAGGTAATTAGTTCTTTTGATTTTAATTCAGAGGACTTTAAATCTGAATTTAAAGCATTGTGTTTAGACCTGCTAAAATCTGAGAAAGAAATTATCTCTCTCAGAAATCATTTATCTGAACATAATACTTTAAAGTCAGAAAACCTCAAACTCTCTCAGGAGTTGGAGTGCTGTAGGGATCAGATAGCTTCACTGAAAAGTGAGCTATCTGAGGCCAAGAAGCTTGAAGAATCCCTTAATGGGAGAAGCATCAAGCTGATGGACATCATAAGTACAGTGAACTCCAGATTTAATAGTACACTGGGCTTGGGTGCTTCATCCAGCCAACCCATAGTTCTAACAACTCCAATCAAATTCATTTCGGATAAAGGAAAGGGAGTTGTAGAGGTAGCTAGGAAAAATTCTGATCTGCCCAAGAAAACTAAGTCCCAGCAGAAATCGTCGAACGGAGATCGACGATCTCCGAATGTAGATCGACGACCGCCGAACGGAGATCGACGATCTCAGGCAAAATCGTCGAACTCAGGTCGACGATCTCAAGTTCCTGAACTCTGCTATAGTCGACCGTCAAACGGAGCTCGACGATCTGACCCAAGATCGTCGAACGCAGCTCCAAGATCGTCGAACAGAGGTCAGAACTCTGGAAATTTTTTCAAGGGCAAATCAAAATCCAATCCTAAGGGTCCTTCATCCCAAATCTTTAACCCTTATACTGAATGGATTATACCTCCAAGGAGATATCATCCTGAAGGATATAAGAGTCAACCTGTGATGTCTTTTATTACAGAATTTAAAGGTTATCAACCTAGGCCCAAGGTAAACTGGGTCAAAAATAAATGAATTATCTTATGTGCAGGTGAAGACCTATCCAACATCCAACTAGCAATGGTACTTGGATAGTGGGTGCTCTAAGCACATGATAGGGAACAAGAACAACCTCACTTCCTTTAGAGCCAAGCTTGGACCCAAAGTTATCTTTGGTGATTCAAACTTTGGACAGACTAAAGGATATGGTGCAGTCCAGATTGGATCAGTAACATTCAAGAAGGTAGCTTATGTGGAAGGACTGAAGCACAACTTAATAAGCATCAGTCAGCTGTGTGATGAAGGCTACCAGGTGACCTTCAGCAAAACATTATGCAAAATCAAGTCAGAGGACAACACAACTGGGTTGACAGGTAAAAGGAAAGGTAACATCTATCTAGTAGATTTTCTTTCAACTGATGTAGATATTTGCCTGTTTAATTCTGTTTGTAGACCAAACATTTTATGGCATAAGAGACTAGGACACCTAAACCTTAGAACTATTGCTAGGCTATCCAAGGACAACCTTGTTAGAGGACTACCTTCTGGTCCCTACAAGAAGGAAGGACTCTGCAGGGCTTGTCAATTAGGCAAGCAAACTAAAAACAGCTTTAAGTCACTTAATAAGAGTGATTCACCTAGGATATTGTATCTGTTACACATGGATCTTTTTGGACTCATCACAGTACAAAGCCTAGGAGAGAAATCTTACACTTTAGTAGTTGTAGATGACTTCTCTAGATTCACTTGGGTGTTCTTTCTAAGGAAGAAGTCTGATAACTTTAAGTGTCTGACAGAGTTTCTCAAATGTATACAGATTGAGTTCAATACTCACATTGCCCTGATCAGAAGTGATCATGGGACAGAGTTTGATTCTCTTCTTATGCAAGAGTTCTGTCAGAGTGAAGGGATCATGCATACTTTCTCAGCTCCTAGAACTCCTCAACAAAATGAGGTAGCTGAAAGGAAAAATAGAACCCTTATTGAATCTGCCACTACATTGTTGTCAGATACTCACCTTCCTCTATCCTTTTGGGCAGAGGCAGTGAACACCTCCAACTATGTGCTGAATAGAATTTTGATACATAAACTAAAGGGAAAGACTCCTTATGAATTACTCAAAGGTAAGAAACCTAAAGTTGATTATTTTAGAGTTTTTGGTTGTATTTGCTATATACATAATAATGACAAGAAATACTTTGCAAAATTTCAAGCTAAAGCTGATGAAGGAGTGTTTCTGGGATACTCCATGATCAGCAAGGCTTATAGGGTTTATAATAAATTATCTCTAAAAATTGAGGAATCTGTTCATATATCATTTGATGAATCTAACATGTCTTTCAAGGATAAGATCCCTTCTACCCTAGAACCTTTACAGGAACATTCTCTTGTTGAAGACTTGAACAAGTTACAGGTTACCCAAAGGGATGAAAGCAGTGAAGATGAAGAAAGTGCTCAACATATTGAAGAACAACTTGAAGAGCCAGTTATTGTACCACAAGAGGAAACAACAACACAGGTTGGTGAACAATCAACACCCCCTGTTGATTTAGTAACATCAAGAGACCATCCAATTTCCCAAATAATTGGAGACATCTCAGCTGGTGTGCAAACCAGAAATCAGGTCAACCAAAACCTGTTGCACACCTGCTTCTTATCTTAAATTGAACCTCAGTCCATTCAAGATGCAGAGCAAGATCCACACTGGATCATTGCAATGCAAGAAGAGTTGCATCAATTTGAAAGGAACAAAGTATGGGAACTAGTGCCAAAGCCTAAGGATCACTCCATTGTTGGAACAAAGTGAGTGTTCAGAAATAAACTCGATGATCAAGGAGTAATTGTAAGGAACAAGGCAAGGCTAGTTGCTCAGGGATATTCTCAAGAAGAAGGAATAGACAACGACCAGACTTTTGCACTAGTTGCAAGATTGGAAGCCATCAGAATCTTTTTAACTCATGCAGCACATAAAGGCTTCAAGGTATATCAGATGGATGTCAAAAGTGCATTTCTAAATGGAGACATCAAAGAGGAAGTATATGTCAGACAACCTCCAGGTTTTATCTCTCCAACTTATCCTGATTATGTTTTTAGATTGAACAAAGCATTATATTGTCTCAAGCAAGCTCCTAGAGTATGGTATGAGACCCTAGTATGCTTTCTTTTGGAAAATGGATTTATAAGGGGTAGAGTAGACCAAACTCTTTTCATTAGAACCCATAAGTCCCATACCCTACTAGTACTGATTTATGTAGACGATATTATTTTTGGTTCTACTGACTCCAAATTGTGCAGATGGTTCTCCAACCTAATGCATTCTAAATTTGAAATGAGTAGCATTGGTGAGCTATCCTTCTTCCTAGGATTGCAAGTCAAGCAACATGCTGAAGGCATCTTTATTTCTCAAACCAAGTATGCAAATGAATTGGTTAAGAAATTTGGCATGTCTGAAGCATCTTGTATGAAAACACATAAGCCTACTAATGCTGTATTGGATGCTGATGAACATGGGAAACCTGTTGATCAGACAACATATAGAGCAATGATTGGCTCTTTACCGTACCTTACAGCTAGTAGACCAGATATAATGTTTGCTACATGTATATGTGCTAGGTTCCAAGTAAGCCCTAGAGAGTCACACCTAACACTAGTAAAGAGGATTCTCAGGTATGTTAAAAGTTGTCCAAATCTATCTCTATGATATCCAAAAGATTCAGCATTTGATTTAACTGGATTTTCTGATGCTGATTATGCTGGATGCAGAATTGACAGGAAAAGCACCAGTGGAACTTGCCAGTTCCTTGGTGACAGACTTTTCTCCTGGTTTTGTAAGAAACAAACTTCTGTGTAAACTTCAACTGCTGAAGCTGAATATATGGCTGCAGGCAGTTGTTTTTCACAAATCTTGTGGATTCAAAACCAACTCCTACACTATGGCTACAACTTAGAGAAGTCTAAAATCTTTTGTGATAACATCAGTGCTATTTATATAGCTCAAAATCTAGTCCTCCGTAGTAGGACAAAACACATAGAGATTAGACATCATTTCTTAAGGGATAATGTTGAAAAGAATAAAATTGAACTACAATATATCCCAACTGATTTACAAAGGGGAGATATTTTCACCAAGCCCTTGGATGAAAAGAAACACACCTTCTTCCTAAATCACTTAGGAATGTTAGATGGAGGAAGTCTTAAATAATATCCAAGATCTTAAAAGCTTAAAATCTTAAAAAAATTGACCAAGACTAGGCAAACATCTTGATTTTTCTTAGTGTCTAGAGTTTTTCTGATATCTGAACTGCGCTCGACGATTTTCCCCCAGATCGTCGAACGGAGATCGACGATTTCTGAAATCGTCGACCTGAGTTCAGCGTTTCTCAGATAGTATGACTATCTCTTCCGGTCAGCGATCGTCGAACGGCGCTTGACGATGTTGTTCTCTGAACGATCGTCGAACAAAGCTCGACGCTCTCCAATATCGTCGAACGGAGATCGACGATGTTGAAGACTCTTCAGATTCCTTTAGAAGCCTCGATCGTCGAATTGAGTTCAACGATCTTTCCTTTTCTGCGTCGAACCCTAATATAAAATTCATTTTCGCCGTCGTTCTCGTTTGCGCTTTCGATTTCTCTACAAAAACTTTCTTTCCCTCCAAACAATTCTGCACTTGGTCGTTTTGTTTGTTGAATCTTTACAGGTACCTATGGCTGTTTCTGTTGCTGTTCTCGCCGCCATGAAGTTTGATGCTGGCTTCGACATAGACATGGAATCCTTCAGCACAACAGACCAGGTTTTTCAAGACATCTTAGAGTTATTCAAAGAACAGAACCTTACTGCAATCATGACCACAAGGATTAAGCTTGCTTCTGATGATATTAAGGAATGGGTCTACACTGCACACAATCAGGACAACAACACCATTGTTGGATCAATCTCTGGCACTCAGGTACCCTTGACCCCATCAATTTTAACAGAGATTTTTGAGTTAAGAACTGGTGGAGATACTGCTGATTTGTCTGGAGAAGAATATGGTGACTTGCTTGCCAGAATGGGTCATTCTGAGGGTAACCCTAACAAGCTATTGAAAAAGAATCTTTCTGTGGAATACAGATTCCTGGCTGATGTAGTTGGGAAAGTCCTACTGGCTAAGCACTCTGCTCATGATACAATCTCCAGGTATCAGCTCTGCCTAATGGGAGCCCTAGTAGATAGGAAGAACCTGAATTGGGGAGAGGTCTTCTTTGACCTCATTAAGAAGAAAATCAACAAAAGCTTTGTAAACTTTGGAAGAATTCTAGGGGTGTTTCTGCAGAATAGGTGCCCTACATTGCTGGTCTCCTCTGGAATCCACATTAATGCATCCAAGAGACTGTCTTGTGCCCTCTTTGGTAAATGGGACACACAGATCATCAAGCCCAGCAGGCCATCCTCCAGCACTCCTTCAGGCATCAGGACTCTCAGAATCACTTCCCCACAGGTCTCTGCCCCTGCAGATGACCTGCCTGCTGATGCCTCTCCTCCTCCTCCTCCTCCAATTCCATCTCTTCCCATTCCATCTACCATTCTAACTCCATCCACCATCATCATCTCCAGCCCCTCTCCAACATCTACACCATCTCCAATCCCTACTCTTCCAATCATAGAAGACCAATTCCATCCATTATTCACCTACCCTCCAACAGACATTACCACTTCATCACCCTCCAATCCATCCTTCAACCTCCTTGATGATTCCTTTATGGATGACTCACCATCCTCTCCTCCTGAGCTACCCTAATCCTCAGCCTCCTATCAAGATCTTCTGCAACAAATCATTGACCAGCCCACCTTCACCCCATCTATCTCCATCCCACTGTCCTCCATATCCACCTTACCCACACCTCAACCATCTCTTCCCCCATTCACCAGCTCTCCACTACCATCACCAACAGCTACTCATCCATCCTCTACCTCTGCTCCAGTCACTACTGAGCAAGTAGACATTCCAGCCCTTGCTGACAGGCTGTATGAATTGCTAGCCCCCAGGCTATCTCTTCTTTTGGAGACCTCCTTGGCTCCATTACTCCTGTCAGTGGCAGCCCTTTCTGCCAGGCTCTCCTCTCTCTTCCCTTAGGCAGCCCCTTCAGTAGTATGACTTGATCCAGCCATGTCTGAATCTAGGCAGGGGGAGATGCCCTATGAAGTGAGTCTGCCTGCTGCTGCTCTTGCTGTTTCAGTGAGCCTGCCTGCTGCTGTTTCTTCAGTTCTTGAATCTGCTATTGCTGCTGCTGATGTGTTTCAAGCTTCAGTTCAACCTCCTGCTGCAGTCTTTGCAATAGACCTCAGGTCTTTGCTCTCAGCATTTGACTCTATATATTTCAGATGTATGCCAGAGAGAATTCCTATCCAGCCGCCAGAGGATCTGTCCAAGGCCCTTGTGCCATTCTCTTGCTGTGACCCCAGCATCATCACCTCATTTGTCCACTCATTATATGCTGCTGCTACTTCTGCTGAAAGCATTGCTGTTGTTTCTGATGTTGCTGCCCTTCCTGCTGCTGAAAGTTTTGATACTGCTGTTGATACTTCTGTTACTGCTGATGACCCAATTTCTAAGGAGATCTTTATGACAGAGGCACATGAGTTTGAGCCTTCTAAATTTTCTGCTGATATTTCTGCTACTGATATTGCTGTTAGTGAAACTATTGTTGCTGCTGCTGCTGTTGTTACTTCTCCAGAACCTGTAGTATATGCTGCTGTTGTTACTGTTTCTATTTCAACTGCCACACCTTGACTATCTGCTGCAACAACTTCTGTATCTGCTGTTGTCACTACTGTTACTGCTTCAACTTCTGCTGCTACACCCTCTGCTGCCTCATCTGCTTCTATACAGCTCAAGAAAGATTTGATGAAGAAGATTGATGCCCTGTATGATGATCAGAGTTCTGAAAGTGATGAGTTCAGAACAGATTCTGATGATTCTTCTGCTACCATTGCCAGGAAAAGAAAGGCAAGGAGCAAAGCCATGAAGAGAGTACCTCCTGCCAAGGTCAAGGATAACAATGATATACCATACTATATTCTTCATGATTGCCCCATCACTGAGCACTGGATGCAGTACTCTAAGAATCAACTCAAAGCAATGAAAAAGAAAAGGAAATATGAAAAGGGCTCTTCTCAATTCCAACATTCTCATCCTCCTCCACCACCTCCTCCTGATGCAGGTGCAGGTGGAAGTTCTGCTGCTCAACCTCCTGCTAGAAGTCAAACTCCCTATCAGCCACATGCTATATCCTACCATAGGGGAAGCCAGTCCAGGGGTTCTCAATCCAGGAGAGGAGGATACAGAGGCAATCAAAGAGAAGTCCAGGTTTACTCTAAAGGATACTCAAGGCAACATCCATACTATAGGGAAGGACAAATCTCATCTGACACCACATCTGGTCCTTTTCCCTATAAGTTGAAGGAAACTATTTCATCCAGGCCTCCTCAAGACAATCCTTCTAATAGATATGAGCCACCAGTACCTTCTGAAGACCCTGAGAATAATCCAGCTGCTTGGACTGCAAGGATGAAAGAACTTGCTACACTGGATCAGATCAAGAAAGCTAAAGAGCAAGGAAGGGATTCCTCCAACATCTCTACAATGTCTGAACAAAGAAAGAAAGAGTTGGAAAAATATGCATCAAGCAAATTTTTTGATTCTGACAGGTACATGGAACTGCATCCTGAAGCTGTAGTTCCCAGGCCCAAACAGCAAACCACTTTAGGTGCAGCAGATGATACTAGATCAAAGAAGGAAGCCCTCAACCCCAACAGAGAAATCAAACTTGTTAAGGGCAAGGAAAAGAAATGATTATGTAAGGTGACAATCTCTCTGACTTCTGGTTATTATCTGGGATGATATATATATATATATATCTGTGGTTCTGCATGTCCAGCTTTTTTTTTGTTTTTATGTATTGTTGCTTGAATGTTGCTATTTAAATTTTTCCAAACTCTGTAAATAGTAATCCTAACCCAAATAGGGGGAGATTGTTGGAACACCCTATTACTAATTTGGGTCAGGATCACTATGTCTCTAGGAAACCAATGTTTGACCTCCTGTATAGCTCAAAAGGTCAATTAGAATCGAGTCTAAGGGTTAGAAGTCTAAGTTTGGAAGCTACCCTCAAGACCAAGACTTTTTTCAGTTTGATACTAAGTCATATCGTCGAGCTCAGCACGACGATTCGTCGAACTCCGATCGACGATCGTCTAGCTCAACTTTGACAGATCGTCGAACTCCATTCGACGATCGCTGAGCTCAACTTCATCATATCGTCGAACTCCATTCGACGATCGGTGAGCTCAGTTCGACGATCTTGACTCAGCTTTGGATCTCTATCTCTGAGCTCAGTTCGACGATCCTTGAGCTCAGATCGACGATATTTTATTGCAGTATAAATCCATATCACTGAGCTCAGTTCGACGATAGCAGAGCTCAGTTCGACGTTTTCAGATAACTTCAAAGTTGTTTCTAGATTCAAATTCAAATCAGTTAAGGAGTTATTCTGCAATTAATTCAGAAGATTTTCTAGCCGTTTTCATTTATTTCTGGACCAAGTTTCAAGGGATTTTCAAGGAATATTTCTATGGACTTTCCTCCAGAAGACATTTTGCAATTAAGGATGCAATTAATGCAGGCCAACGGCTATTCTTGACAGAGGATGTTTTTCCATTCAGTACCAGAGAATAAAAGAGAAGAATTTTTGAATCTCTCACACAGATATACAGATAGATAGAAAACCCAGACATCAGTAATCTTCAGAACAAGAACAAAAACAAATATTCTCTGTCACAAAGAATTTTCAAGAACACACATCCAAGGAGATCAAATTTTTCTGAAATCCTCTGGTCTCTCAGTCTAAAGTGTTCAAGGCCAACATATTTCAAGACTCCAGACATCCAACATTTCAGTTGTTGCTGAAATCATCTATTGCTGGAGTTCAACTTTTGAAGGCCTATCACCCTACAGCAAAGCTTCTTTTCCTGAAGATCTCAAGGACTCAGGGGGAGCTTTGACACCATCAATCCACATAGTCTTCTCAGCTGTTTGACAAAGAGAAGACTTCCATCACTCTCTTACCCCCATCTCTGTAAAGGGTTTCTCAAACTCCCTTCAAAAGTTTGAGTTTGGTTTTTGAGCACCTTGTCAAAAGCTCATCGGTGGCAAGACACCTGATCAAAAAATCTGGTTTGGTTTTTGAGCACCTTATTAAAAGCTCATTGGTGCCCAGGACACCTGATCAACTCATCCTGCAGTGGATTCCTACCTAGGGTGGTAGAAGAGTGGATGTACCCAAGTTTAGGGGAACCACTATATTTCCTTGTGTCATCTGGTTTTGCTTGTCTTTATTTTTGTTTTTGGCTGTGATTGTTCTGTGATTAGCTTATGTTTAGTTTAGTTCTGTGATTAAATTTATTAACTACTTCCCTGTTCACTCACATTACAACAGTTGTTGTAAAAAGTTTTCAAGCACCATATACTCTATTCACCCCCCACTAGAGTATATCAGATCTAGCTGCACTTTCAGACTGTTTAATTTGAACTATAAGACCATTGGTCAGCTCTTTAGTGATGAGCTATTCAGAAATGGTCCCAAAATAAAATGCTCTAAGGAGGGTATCTATGCTGCTTGCCAAAAGGGTAAGCAGACTAAGACCTTCTTCAGGAGCATTGGGACCATGGACTCTGTGAGATGCTTATATATCCTGCATTTGGACTTGTTTTGTCCTATACATATTCATAGTCTAGGTAGGAAGATCTACACCCTTGTGGTGGTTGATGACTATTCCAGATTTGCCTGGGTGTTCTTCCTTAGAAGAAAAGATGAAACCCTTGATATCTTCATGAATTTTGTCAGGCAGATTCAGAATGAACTTGCATGCACTGTGGTCAAAATAAGAAGTGACCATGGAACTGAATTTCAGTCTGCTACCATGACTACTTTCTATGAGGAGCAAGGGATTCATCAGGAATACCCCTCTCCAAGAACACCCCAGCAAAATCGGTTAGCTGAGAGGAAAAATAAGACTCTCAAAGAAGCTGAGAGAACATTGTTGACTGAGACTTCTCTCCCTGAGTTTTTCTGGGCTGAGGTAGTTAATACTACTTGTCATGTTCTCAATAGTGCTTTTATCACCAAAGGCCACAAGAAGACTCCTGATGAGATCTTGAAGGGCCGAAAACCAAACATAGAGTATTTAGGAGTTTTGGTTGTAAGTGCTTCATTTTGAACAATGGTAAGTCAAAAGTGACTTAGTTTTCTGCTAAATCCCAAGAGGGCATCTTTGTTGGGTACATCAATAATAGTAAGGCATATAGATTCTATAACTTAACTAATCATGTTGTAGAAGAATCTATTCATGTTATGTATGATGAGTCAAGCATTATTAATAGTGAGCTGTCAAGCTCCTTGCCTAGTTCTCAGGTACAGAAGTCATGATAGAAATACTCTCCATCAAAGATAAAGACCAACCAGATGAAAGTGGAGAGGGATTCTGCCCAGAGGAAGCACAAGACTGTCTACCTCGATATGAAGACCAACCAGTTGAAGAAAATGGTGCTCAGTTAGAAGCAGTCAGGGTGCCCCCTGTAGTCAGATATCTGAGAGATCATCCTCCAGATCAGATAATTATTGAGGCCAGCCAAGGTGTACAGACCAGAAGCAAAAGTTTCAACACAGTTCTATATTCCAGCTTCCTGTCACAAGAAGAGCCCAAGAAATTTGAGGAAGCAAATCAAGACCAATTTTGGTTTGGTGCAATGCAATAAGAACTGAACCAATTCAAAAGGTGCAAGGTCTGGAAGTTAGTTCCCAGATCAGATGGACATAATGTCATTAGAGTCAAGTGGATTTTCATAAATAAACTTGATGAAAATGGCATTGTAATAAATAACAAAGCTAGACTGGTGGCCATAATTTATAGACAGGAAGAGGGGATTTATTATGATCAGACTTTTGCCCCAGTTGCAAGGTTAGATGCAATCAGACTGTTCCTTGCATTTGCAACTTTTTAGGGATCCAAGGTATTTCAGATGGATGTAAAGTATGCCTTCCCGAATGAAGACTTGAAGGAAGAGGTTTATGTAGAGCAGCCTCCATATTTTGTAGATTCCAACTCTCCTACTGTTGTATATAGACTTAGGAAAGCTCTTTATGGGATCAAGCAAGCCACTATAACATTGTATGAGACATTTTCTACCTTCCTCACTGAGAAAAAATTCTCAAGGGGGAAGATAAACAAGATCTTATTCCTAAGGGAATCTAAGGGAAAGATCATCCTAGTCAAGATTTATGTTGATGACATAATATTTGGCTCTACTGATAACAACCTCTACTGGAAGTTTGTAAAACTTATGAAGGGGAAGTTTGAGATGAGTATTATGGGTCAACTGATATTTTTCTTGGGACTCCAAGTAAGAAAGACTGATGATGGTCTATCCATATCCCAGTTAAAGTTCACCGGGGAGCTAGTTAAGAAATAAGGTATAGTCAAAGTTCACTGCAAGTAGGCCTAACACTATGTACATAGCATGTGTTTGTGCTAGGTATCAAGCCTTCCCTAAAGAATCTTACTACACTACTGTGAAAAGAATCTTGAGATATCTTAAGGGCACCCCAGATATTGGCCTATAGTACCCTAGAAATGGGGAGTTTCTCTAATTGGCTATTCAGATGCAGATTTTGCAGGTTGCAAGGAAGACAAGAAGAGCACTTCTAGCACTTGTCAATTCTTAGGTGGAAGGCTTGTCTCTAGGAGCAGCAAGAAGCAGACAAGTGTAGCAATCTCAACTGCAGAGTCAAAGTATATTTCAGCTGGGAGCTTCTGTGCTCAAGTGCTATGGATACAACATCCACTTCAAGACTACAATATTCAGATAAGTAGAACTCCACTCTTTTGTGATTCCACTAGAGGAATTTCTATAGCTAGGTGTAACGCCCCGAAAATCGAAAGAGGGATGGATAATGTTTAGAGCCAAGTCAGGATCTTGGTAGGGGTCATACGGCCTAGGACACGGGCGTGTCTAAGGCCATATCATGCTCGGGTTCGACAAAGAACCCTGGAAGTCGATGAACTGCGGTCGACGAAGTGTCGAGTTAGTGAACACGGCCTGGGACACGGGCGTATCCAAGGCCATGTCATGCTCGGGTTCGACGAATTTTTGCATGGTCAATGAAAGTGCGGTCGACGATCGTCGAGACAACGAACACGGCCTGAGACACGAGCGTGTCCCAGGCCACGTCCTGCTCGGGATGTTAGCCGGGCCGTATGAGGGGATAAACATGGCCTGGAGCCCAGGCGTGTTCTTGTTTGACATGGGCGTGTCAAATGTGACCCTGGCGTGTAGAGTACCTGTGTTCTCCTCGGGTTGTGTTTGGTCCTATGTCGATGGATGAACATGCCCAGGAACACGACTGTGTACTGAGTGACACGGGCGTGTCACGTTTGACATGGCCATGTACAGAACCCGTGTCCTTTTCTAGGTGCGATGATTTCGGGGTTGCTTGAGGCACACGGCCTTGGATACGGGCATGTCACAAGCCGTGTTCAACCCAGGAGTTTGGTTTTAAGTGCGAATCGTGGCCAATCGTTTCCTTCTATTGGGATCTGATGGTCTAGAGCTATCCTTGTTGAGTTATGTTCAGGAATAGGGTTTTAAACCCTAATTCTTCTTCAAGTCTTCTCTTTCTAAAGTTTTAGAGAGAAGGGAGAGAAAGAAAGAAGGGGAAGGAGAGATCCGGCTGCCGAAGTAGCTTCAGAGCCCCAAATCGCGAGCCGAGTCCAGATCTGCGGAGGCAAGTCTGTTGCGGCAGTTTTCATCAGGCTAAGTTCACATGGCTAGGAAGAGGGGTCGTAAAGTAACGACACTTCTCCTCCTGGTTTCTAGGATGCGTGCTTAGCATCTTTTTTTTTTCTTTCAAGCTTTTGGGCACCAAATCTCTCAAATGTGAGGGGTATGGGTCGCCATGGTTCAAGAGGAACCTCCGGGTCGATTGAGTCCGTCCCCAGCATGATTTTGCATTAGAGATCCACTCTGTTAGTGAATTAGGCATTGTGGGTGAAGCCGTAGTCGCGACCGTTAATCCGACTCAGTTATGTTGCATAACGAGCCTTAAGGATTGTGTAGAAATCCGTTGTGCCAAGATGTCATTTGTGATGTATGTGATCCCCCTTTCTCTCTAGTGAGTACGTGTAGCCGGAACCAGACAAGGTTAGCTCCGCATTGGCGGTAGATGGTTTCCTTGGTGGACAAGGTTATCTCCCCATTGGCAGTAGATGGTTTCCTTGGTGCGCGGGGACGTTACAGTACAAATGATGGATTAGGGTGGGAATGTTTATGGATTGTGATGTGCTAAGGCGTGGCTTTGTCTCCTGGTCGGTTGGATATCTCGTGACGTGCAAGTCATGTGGGGAGAGTGTCCCGACGAGACTAGTCCCCTTCTGTGATACTGACGAGAACGCCAAGCATTGGGCAAGCCCGGGCAATGAAGCCACGAGTGGGTTGTGTCCAGCAAGGGTTCTTAGAATCTGTTTGTGTGTGAGACGGAATCCTGACGTGCAAAGTCAGAGTTTGCACGCAAGCCCGGGTCTAAGACCCACGAGTGGGTGGGGCCTTGGCAAGATTTTCGTGTTGCGGCTTGTATGCCGTTAGGGTAATTACAGTACCTTTTTGTTTGCGGCTTAACGCTAATGGGGAAATTGGAAGTACCCAGATGTTTTGATGGTGTGCTAGTTGCATACGCAATAGGGTGCCTTGGGTGAAGCCCGGGTTTTACATACATGCTGCATAGTAGGCCCCTTTTTATTATATGTTCAACATAGAAAATATGTTTGTTGCTTGAGACATCCAAAATTGTTCTTTTAGAGCTTTACATGTTTCTGTATATGGTATACAAAGTGCTGAATTGCAGGTTGGAATGGTACCCGGGGTCCGTTAGGGTTGACCGGGAGGAGATGTGTTGGTTATATAGTTTCCGGTCAGCCTTTGCTGACCCACGTTACCACCAATTTTTACAGGGCAAGGATCACAAGCAGGAGCTAGCTCGCCGGCCAAAAAGGCCTAAGCCTCATGAAGTGTTACAAGTTTTGTACTAGCTCTAGTTTATGGCGTTGTATGTTTGATGCTCTAGTTTTTCGGCTTGCATGCCGAGGTAGACTAAGAGTTCTTATGCACTTTGATGTTTGATGTATTCATTTGAGTGTTGGACTCTTTATTGTTGTAAGGCCTTAAGCCGCTTCGATACTCTTAT
Source organism: Platanthera guangdongensis (assembly GCA_039583875.1). NCBI lineage: Eukaryota > Viridiplantae > Streptophyta > Magnoliopsida > Asparagales > Orchidaceae > Platanthera > Platanthera guangdongensis. Next base: position 139,426,655 of record CM077163.1, on the reverse strand, counting down.
TTATGGGGATAGCTTCTTGTCTTGTTTACTGTTTCCGCTGTTGTTTGTTATTGAGTTTTGAGATTGGGTAGTTAATATCATCTTTTAATGCTAAAGTTGTGGCATCTGTATATTGTAGGGCCCAGACCGGACCCATATTATACGGTCATTACAGGGGAGGTGTTACAATTTGGTATCAGAGCCAGGTTTCATCCAAGGTTAGTTAGGGCCGGTCGATTTAACGTAATCGGATCGTGTATAGAAGTTATCCACATAAGAGTAATGTGGGACAATGAGTGTCCTTATGTTTTAGTGTTGCGATTCGAGACTGATTCCTTGTTTTCTTGCTTTTGTTGAGTGTTCAAGCAACGAGGCGGGTACATCGAGAGCAAGAGAAGAGCTTTCAGCGAGCAGCGCTACTTCTCAGGGTCCTTTGGGCATGGGTGTAAACCCGACCAACTTCTGTCGTATGCTTGTAGAAGCAATGGTGGCAGCCCAAGCTGCAGCGAAAGCTCATGTAGCAACCCCTGTTGCTCAGGTAGCAACTCCTGCTACCCCGGATACGGTGACGGCCGAGCCAGGCGGAGAAGCCAGGAGAGCAGAGTCGTTGGACGAAAGGGTGGTTGTCAGGCATGGAGACCAATAGATGAACTATATCCTGAGCTTCCAACCTCCAACATTCAAGGCAGTTGGTACGCCAACTGATGTAGAGGATTGGTGGGCATGGATGCAAGAGCTTCTGAGGGCGGCAGAGACGTAAGAGGGGAAGAAATCTGAGTTTGCGGTCTTCATGTTTGAGGGAGATGCGAAGTTGGGGTGGGTGAGCCATAACGGCTGCCAGTTTCCCGGACGCACCACGTCCATGGAAGAGTTTGGGAATGCTTTTCTAAAGAAGTAAATTCCTGTGTCGACAAGGTTGGCCCTCCAAAGGCAATTTCTGCACTTGGTGCAGCGGGATAAGATGGTGGACGAGTATGCACAGGAGTTCACTCAGTTGGGTCGTTATGCAGGAATGGAAATGGCAGACGATGAGGAGAGGGATAATCTCTTGTACCAAGGGTTGAGGGAGAATCTAAGACAACCCCTCATCGCCATGAAGAGAGCTAGTTTCAACGAGCTAGTTGAGGCTGCAAGACGTTGGAGAGTGATCTGGAGCAAAGCCAATGTGAAAGCACAGCTAGATCTGATATACTCTAGAGGGGGGTGAATAGAGTATATGGTGCTTTGAAACTTTTTACAACAATTGTTGTAATAAGAGTGAGCAGGGAAGCAGTATTAAATCTAATCACAGAACTAAGTTAATGAAAAGCTAATCACAGAAAAATCAAGGCCAGAAACAAACATAAACACAAGAAAAACCAGAAGACACAAGGAATTATAGTGGTTCCCCTAAACTTGAGTACATCCATTCTTCTACCACGCTAGGTAGGAATCCACTGCAGGATGAGTTGATCAGGTGTCCTGGGCACAAATGAGCTTTTGATAAGGTGCTCAAAAACCAAAGCAGATTTTTTGATCAGGTGTCTTGCCACCAATGAGCTTTTGACAAGGTGCTCAAAAAGTAAGCTCAAACTTTTGAAGGGAGTTTGAGAAACCCTTTACAGTGAGGGGGTGAGAGAGTGATGGAAGTCTTCTCTTTCTCAAACAACTGAGAAGACTATGTGGATTGTTGATGTCAAAGCTCCCCCTGAATCCTTGAGATCTTCAGGAAGAAAAGCTTTGCTGAGGGTGATAGGCTTTCAAAGATTGAACTCCAGCAATAGATGATTTCAGCAATAGCTGAAATGTTGAATGTCTGGAGTCTTGATGTAAGACTCCCCCCTCCCGGATCCCAAAACACGGCACGAAGAGGGAGTCTTATGCCCGGAACAGCCGCCTTGCGGTAGCATTAGCACACGGGCTAACCTGTACCACAAGACGCCTATTCCGCCGGCTACAACAATATCAATAATTCATGCCAACCCAACCAAATAAATAAGCAAGAGAAGTCAAATCCACACTAAGTATATAAAGTCCAAAACATCAATAAAGAGAAGCTAAACATGCTTCTACAAAATATCAGAGTACAGCTAATCATTGCCCAAACGGGCTACATCAGAGTAAGCAAAACACTAACATCAGTAACAGACGGTATCGACGGCACCGTCACATCAGGCCCTGTCGTCCTGGCCTGGCTGTCCTGCTGCGTAGTCTGCGGCTGCTCTACCTGCGGCGTGACCTCCTAAAAAGGAAGACGTAGCAACCGTTAGTCGAAACGACTAAGTGGTTTCACATCCGCTCCCCCGGCGACTCCTCGGCACCGGGCGGAGAAAGAGAAACAAGGGCACAATATATATCAGTAAGTATAAAAGTACAATCAGGTGACAAGGTACATGAGTATCAATGTATAACTAGCAGTTCTACAAAAGCTATCAATATGTAAACTAACAATTCTACAAGAGCCATCAAGGTATAATAACAAGTGTAAGAAAGCTTCAGCAGGAAAGTAACTTAACTTATAAGAATGCCCATACAAACTTATAAGTTAAGGATCGGGTTACATAAAGTAACTCATCGTATAAGAGTGCCCATACAAACTTATACGATGAGGATCTTGTTGTGCAATGATATGAAATGCTATGAATGCTATGCAATGACTCACCCATGCACTTGCTATGTCGACACAGACTGTAGTTCCCACTTTTCGAGCAGGTAGCTAACCTCTCAGGTATCAGCCGCCGTGGCCAGGCGGTGACAGTAGAACGGGCACTTCTACTACTAGGCGGGTATCACATTACTTCACCTAGGCCTCCGTACGCCTCAACGCTAAGAACACAACAGCGGAGCCCATACGTACTATGGCCCAGCGGGGTCATGGGTAGATGTGCACCAAGAACACAGCCCGAACTGGCCTTGCGTGACCCGGAAGGGGCCTCGGAAGAAAGCACGAGGACACAGCCCAACCGTTCACATGGCCGGAGGGGCCTCGGGACGTGAACACCGAGGACACAGCCCAAACCGACCAAGTCTAACTGTCAACTCCCGTCGGTGTGACGACTGGCGAGCCCGTAGACCTGCCACACTATCCTTAACCCGGGATTACGACACCGCGTGTCGACTCACACCACATGCAAACACCATATCAACACAACATGGAAGGGGCCTCGGAAGTAAACACGAGGGCACAGCCCAACCATCCATCCGCACCCTATCTCAACACAACCAAAACAAGTGGCGGTCAACACCGCACTTACGAACTTACACAATACTACCCGTAGGGAGACAACGCTCTAAGTATTGGTCCACTAGACTCATTTCATTAGTCAAACATATCCATGGCCATGGTCTATTCATCTATATGACTTCCCAAATGATGACAATGTAAAGTAACGTAATGCGCATATAAGATCTATCACATCATCCTTTTTAGTAATATCATAACTTAAACATGAAGTGTACCATATTCAATCTTTCAATTCCTACCAGTTCAATTCTTTTAAACAAGTTTGTTTCACAATTTGGTAATATGAAATATGATTAATAAGATACTTCAATCACACAACAAATGATTAATCATAAGGGTTCATCCAAGGCAAGTATCTTGCATTAATAATTTCACCGAAACAAAATCCATTTTTCCATTAAGCCCAGAATTTAGGCGCAGGTTGAATCTGGTCAGCAACTTCGACCGGAGATTCCCGAGGCTACAGGAATCCGGTGAAGTCGTGTAACCCCTCGATGGAAAGGTATTTCCATGGACTACATCTTTCATATTCAGAGCTCAACCCAGATTTGACATTATCCTACTTGAAATCGGACTTGAAGTCCGCTGCGTACAGAACACAGTTTCTGCATGCAGGATTTGTAAAACCCCATTTTCGTTTAGACTTTCCCGTGGCTACAGACATCATCTGAAGTCGTGCAACCACTCGTTGGAAAGGTATTTCCAAGGGCTTCAACTTTCGTGTTCAGCCGAAAGCCCAGATCTGGCCTTATCCATAGGGAAAATGGCCTAGAAGATCGCTGCGCGCAGAATACAGATTCTGCGCGCATCTTAAAGGAAAATGAACGGCATAGGTTCGTCTTCCTCCTCAAGCGATCGTTTCTAAATTTTCCAGAAATATTCTCCTCCCTTATTCAACCTCAAAGGCCATAAACTCCTCACGAGACCATCCACCCATCGTCATATTGAAGATAAGGGGAAGGGTTGAAGAGATCTAAAGTCTAGAACACAAGTTCTAACATGGCCTAACCTAGAGATCTTCTCCTCTCCATCAAGACTCTCTTGAGTCGATGTCTCTCCTAAGGCATAACTATAGATCTAGCACCAAGGGAGAGGGTAGGAAACTCACGTTGGCTCCAGCGGTACCACCATTTCTCGCCATGGATCGCATAGTTCTCCTCGGCGGCATCTTCTCTTTCACGGCGATGGCGGATCTCCTTCGGTAGGACTTGCTCCTGCAGTTTTCCCTCTCACAGGAGTTCTCACTGGAAATAGGGGATGAAAAGAGCATGAAAACGGCTAGGGTTTTCTGTCCCTTATATAAATAAAATATGACACGGGTAGGGACACGGCCGTGTCCGTACCCGTGTCCCGCTTCCGCGAAACGGCCGTGGCGGTTTCCATGTCGATTCAATGCTTGACACGGGTAGGGACACGCCCGTGTCCCAACCCGTGTTCACATGACACGGCCGTGTGCCTGGCCGTGTCATTGGCCGTGTACTTCTCGGGTTGCATCTCGACACTTCTCGTCGAGCCCAACTCGACGCACACGGGTAGGGACACGGCCGTGTCACTACCCGTGTCCCTTGGTGTCGACACAGCTCGACGATCTCGACACGGGCGTCGAGCTCAACTCGACGCACACGGGTAGGCACACGGCCGTGTCCCTACCCGTGTCCCTAGGTGTCGACACAGCTCGACGATCTCGACACGGGTCGTCGAGCTCAACTCGACGCACACGGGTAGGCACACGGCCGTGTCCCTACCCGTGTCCCTAGGTGTCGACACAGCTCGACGATCTCGACACGGGTCGTCGAGCTCAACTCGACGCACACGGGTAGGCACACGGCCGTGTCCCTACCCGTGTCACTTCCTTTTTACACTGATTCTCCACTTCTCCACAAGTGCAGTCCAATTCCCTGCACCCTCAGGACTCAAGTCAACCCTCCTGACTCAAAACACACACACTAGGGGCCTAGGGCGATTCGGGACGTTACAAATCCTATAAACAAAATAAAAGATTTCGTCCCCGAAATCAGGCTTAGGTTGTGGGGAGAAGTGTATAACAGGAAATTTAACATATGCTTTTAAATAAAATTACCTTGAGCAAACAACTCCGGGTAGCGTTGCCGCATTAAATCCATTGGCTCCCAAGTGTACTCCTCCTTCCCATGATTCATCCATTGCACCTTCACTAAGGGAACACTTTTGCGGCGTAATGTTCTTGTCTCGCTGTCAACAATTCGTACCGGCTCTAGTCGCACAGTCCTATCTGATGCCACCACACCATCAGTAGTGGGAATATACTGGTCGGGCCGCAACAGTGCTTTTCGAAGCGACGATACATGGAACACGTCGTGAAGATTTTCCAGTTCCGGTGGTAACTCCAACCGATAGGCCAACGGGCCAATCCTTTCCAATATAGTATAAGGCCCAACATACCTCGGGCTGAGCTTTTTCACTCCACGCGCCCGCGAAACTCCATGCAGCGGCCGAATCTTAAGGAACACTTTTTCGTCCACTTGGAACTCCACCATCCGGTGCTTTTTATTGTAATACTTCGCCTGTCGACTTTGAGCCTCCAACATGCGATCCCGTATCAATCTGACCGCCGCATCAGTATCATCTATGTATTCGTTTCCCAATGCCTTCGGATCTTCATCTTGTACCCAAGACAAGGGAGTCCTGCACCTTCTTCCATAAAGGGCTTCATGGGGCGCCATGCCGATGCTCGCCTGATGGCTATTATTATAGGAGAATTCCACTAGTGGCAAGAGCCTTTCCCATGGCTCTCCTCTGTCCAACACACATAACCTCAATAAATCCTCCAGTGTTCTGATGGTCCGCTCTGACTGCCCGTCCGTCTGTGGATGAAATGCGGTACTAAAGGTTAGGCGTGAGCCCAAATACGCCTGTACCGCCTTCCACTCATTGGATGTAAACCGACCATCCCGATCTGAAACAATTGTCTTGGGCACGCCATGATACCGTACAAATTGCTCCACAAAAAGGCGTACCAAAGCATCCACGTGTGCTTCCTTCTTCATTGGAATGAACCGGGCCACCTTTGTCAGTCGATCCACAATAACCCATACTGAATCATTCCCGGAGCGGGAACGAGGTAACCCATGAACAAAGTCCATGGAGATATCCTCGAACTTCCATTCGGGGATGGGCAATGACTGCAACAAACCACCGGGACTCCTGCATTCAGCCTTCACTCTTTGGCAAGCTTCGCAATGTGTAACATAGTAGCGGACATCCTTCTTCATTCCCGGCCAACACATGGTCTTCCGCAGTCCGGCGTACATCTTAGCAATACCCGGATGCACTGAATATTGAGAGGAATGCGCCTCTCTCAATATATCTTCCCGAATTTTGCCGCCCTTGGGAATATAGAGTCGGCCACGAAAATAAATGAGGCCGTCTTTGAGTATGTACTCATCGGTGGTCCCATCTTCAATTGCCTTGATTGCCGGGGCCAAGGCCGCATCCATTCCTTGCTCCACCCGAATCCGGTCTCGGATATCACAAACTATGCTCATGTTGGCCAAATACTCCGCATACTCTGCCGAAGGATCCTTGAATAATAGAGTAATTTCCATCTCCTCGATCATCCGAGCCAACTCCATGCTCATCAGCCGAGACTCTGGGCTAGAGCCTGGCACTTTTCTACTTAAGGCATCAGCTACCGAGTTCGCTTTCCCGGGGTGGTAGTTCATGGTGAACTCGTAGTCGCATAGAAATTCCAACCACCGCCGTTGCCTCAGGTTCAACTCCTTCTGAGTGTGAACATACTTCAAGTTTTTGTGATCGGAAAAGATCTCGCAGTGCACGCCATATAAATAATGCCTCCAGACTTTCAAAGCGAACACCACTGCTCCCAACTCCAAATCATGAACCGGGTAATTAATTTCATGTTTCTTTAACTGCCTTGAAGCATATGCGATCACGTGCCCATGCTGCATCAATACCGCTCCCATCCCTTGATATGAAGCGTCCGTGTAAACTTGAAATCCTTCCTTCCCCGACGGAAGTGCAAGGATGGGGGCGGAGGTAAGCCTATCTTCAGCTCTTGAAATGCCGCTTCACATTGAGGTGTCCACTCAAATGGCACTCCCTTCTTCGTCAAGGAGGTAAGAGGAAGGGCAATCTTGGAGAATCCTTTCACGAACTTGCGGTAGTACCCAGCAAGTCCAAGAAAGCTTCGTACATCAGCCGCCGACTTCAAGGGCGACCACTCCTTCACGGCTCGCACCTTCGCTGGATCCACCGCTAATCCTGCTCCACTGATCACATGCCCCAAGAAGGCTACCTCCTTAAGCCAGAATTCACACTTGCTAAACTTGGCATACAAGGCATGCTCCTTCAATTTCTTCAAAACCAAGGTCAGGTGCTCGACATGCTCCTCCTCCGTCTTTGAGTAGACCAAGATGTCGTCGATGAAAACAATGACGAAGATGTCCAAATACGGTTCAAACACCTTGTTCATCAAGCTCATGAAGGCCGAAGGGGCATTTGTGAGCCCAAACGGCATTACTGTGAACTCATACAAACCATATCTCGAACTGAAGGCCGTTTTCTGGATGTCCCCTTCTTGTATCCTCAACTGATAGTATCCGGAGCGCAAATCCAATTTAGAAAACCAATGTGCTCCCACTAGTTGATCGAACAACTCATCGATCCGCGGTAGTGGGTAAGTGTTCCGCACCGTCAATCGATTGAGTTCCCGATAATCTATGCACAATCGCAGTGTTCCATCCTTCTTCTTCACGAACAGCACAGGGGCTCCCCATGGTGATGAACTGGGGCGAACGAACCCTGAATCCACCAGTTCCTGCAATTGAACTCTAAACTCCGCGAGTTCTTTCGGAGCCATTCTGTACGGAGCCTTGGATACAGGCTTGGCACCTGGTACTAGATTGATCTGGAAGTCAACCTCTCTATGCGGAGGTAATCCTGGTAGCTTCTCAGGAAATACCTCAGGAAAATCCCGCACTACCCGTACATCCTTTAATTCCAACGCTGCTTCCTTCAACTCGAACCAGATCATGAAGACCTCATCCCCCTTCATATGAGCCTTTACAGCCTGAATAGAAGATAATATCATACGTGGCGCGAAGCCAATACCTTGGAAGATGACGTCAGAGTCTCCATGCCTCAAATAGATCCGCTTCTCCGCGCAGTCGATCCTCGCGAAGTGCCAGTCCAGCCATGCCATGCCCAAAATGATGTCAAACTCCGGCATCCTCAGAACCGTGGCCGGCGTATCAAAGGCCTTCCCATCAATAAATAACTCCAACTCGCACTTGGCGGTTGCGATCATCTCCGAGCCGTCCGGAAGGCGTACACGTCGGGCTATGCCAGTGAAGTACTGTACATCCCCCATGTCTTTTATGAAATCCTCGGACACAAAGGAGTGTGAGGCACCGGTATCGAACAGCGCATAGGCTGTCTTCCCGCCAATAATCACGGTGCCTAAGTACCAACAACCAAAACTTATTGCTAGTGGCTAGTAAGTTCTAATCAATTCAAGTTAGACCATGCAAATATGTAAATAAATTAAATCATACCTGCAATCACATCTTGTGGGTTCCGTTCCTGCGCCATGTCAAGCGCGTACACCTGATCCCGGGCTGGTCCGGGGTTTCCTCTTGGCGGTCCTCGTCCTCGACCGCGCATATATCCTCGCCCTCGTGGAGCTGCTGGAGGGAGAGCAGGAGGGAGAGCAGGAGGGAGAGCAGGAGGGAGAGCAGGAGGGGCGTTCCCATATAGTTGCGGGCAAAAACGCCGGATGTGGCCCGGCTGGTTGCATTCGAAGCACACCAGACCACGCCGCCCTTCCGGTTGTTGGAATCGCTGAGGCTGTGGGGGTGGAGGCAACGCAGGCGGCTGCGGAACTGGATGCTCCACCCTATAGTTTCGGTGGACACGCCCTCCACCTCTTTGATAACCTCTTCCTCCTCTGAAGTCCCGTCTCCTTCTATTACTTGGGCCGGCTTCCATCACGTCCTCCGCAGGCCTCTTGCTACATCCCATGTGGTCTGCCTCCAATCTTTTCGCCATATCAATGATCTCCGCCAAGCTACCATCCGCTATAAACAAAAGGGACTGCCTTAGGGGATCTCGCAGCCCTTTATAGAAGCGCTTGGCATAACCTCTGTCATCCAACTCATAAGAATCTGCAAACCTTGCGAGATGCTGGAATTCCCGCTGGTATTCTGTAACCGACTTTGATCCCTGCTTTAGTAGAAGGAACCTCTGCTCAAGCTCATCTCGGGCCGAAGTAGGGATAAAGTGCTCCAAGAAAACACCCGAGAATTCATTCCAACTTATCTCCGTGTAGATCCGGCCTTGGAAGGTAGAGCCCATGAGGGACTTCCACCACCTCTTCGCATGTAAGTCCAAGACGGACACTGCCAATGTCACTGCCATGTTGGCTGGGCAACGGATACCAGCCAACAACTCCTGTATCGTGTCTAGCCATTCCTCTGTACGTACGGCTGACTCCGTCCCAAGGTAGACGGGAGGGGAGAGAGCCCGGAAGGTGCTCAGCCAGTTGGAGCTCGGGGCCTGTTGTTGCACCGGAGCCTGCTGAGCCTTAAAAGCATCCAGAATGGCGGTGAGCGTCTGCCCCAACTCAGACTGTTGGAACTGAGTGGGTATGGGAGGGGTAAGAGTACCCCCCATCAGCTCAACATGCAGTGGAACCTACACATACACGACAAATTTGTGGTCAGGTTGGCTAAACTTAAGGTCAAAGTTGGACAACTTAATGTGAATTACATATGGGCACACCACTGCTTCCGCTAAGTCAGTTTGTCCCCAAACTGACTAACCAAACGGGGGTGGCACCATTGTTGAATGACTTCTTAGTTGAGGATCGTGGCAAACTGATACCATTTGTAAGACTCCCCCCTCCCGGATCCCAAAACACGGCACGAAGAGGGAGTCTTATGCCCGGAACAGCCGCCTTGCGGTAGCATTAGCACACGGGCTAACCTGTACCACAAGACGCCTATTCCGCCGGCTACAACAATATCAATAATTCATGCCAACCCAACCAAATAAATAAGCAAGAGAAGTCAAATCCACACTAAGTATATAAAGTCCAAAACATCAATAAAGAGAAGCTAAACATGCTTCTACAAAATATCAGAGTACAGCTAATCATTGCCCAAACGGGCTACATCAGAGTAAGCAAAACACTAACATCAGTAACAGACGGTATCGACGGCACCGTCACATCAGGCCCTGTCGTCCTGGCCTGGCTGTCCTGCTGCGTAGTCTGCGGCTGCTCTACCTGCGGCCTGACCTCCTAAAAAGGAAGACGTAGCAACCGTTAGTCGAAACGACTAAGTGGTTTCACATCCGCTCCCCCGACGACTCCTCGGCACCGGGCGGAGAAAGAGAAACAAGGGCACAATATATATCAGTAAGTATAAAAGTACAATCAGGTGACAAGGTACATGAGTATCAATGTATAACTAGCAGTTCTACAAAAGCTATCAATATGTAAACTAACAATTCTACAAGAGCCATCAAGGTATAATAACAAGTGTAAGAAAGCTTCAGCAGGAAAGTAACTTAACTTATAAGAATGCCCATACAAACTTATAAGTTAAGGATCGGGTTACATAAAGTAACTCATCGTATAAGAGTGCCCATACAAACTTATACGATGAGGATCTTGTTGTGCAATGATATGAAATGCTATGAATGCTATGCAATGACTCACCCATGCACTTGCTATGTCGACACAGACTGTAGTTCCCACTTTTCGAGCAGGTAGCTAACCTCTCAGGCATCAGCCGCCGTGGCCAGGCGGTGACAGTAGAACGGGCACTTCTACTACTAGGCGGGTATCACACTACTTCACCTAGGCCTCCGTACGCCTCAACGCTAAGAACACAACAGCGGAGCCCATGCGTACTATGGCCCAGCGGGGTCTTGGGTAGATGTGCACCAAGAACACAGCCCGAACTGGCCTTGCGTGACCCGGAAGGGGCCTCGGAAGAAAGCACGAGGACACAGCCCAACCGTTCACATGGCCGGAGGGGCCTCGGGACGTGAACACCGAGGACACAGCCCAAACCGACCAAGTCTAACTGTCAACTCCCGTCGGTGTGACGACTGGCGAGCCCGTAGACCTGCCACACTATCCTTAACCCGGGATTACGACACCGCGTGTCGACTCACACCACATGCAAACACCATATCAACACAACATGGAAGGGGCCTCGGAAGTAAACACGAGGGCACAGCCCAACCATCCATCCGCACCCTATCTCAACACAACCAAAACAAGTGGCGGTCAACACCGCACTTACGAACTTACACAATACTACCCGTAGGGAGACAACGCTCTAAGTATTGGTCCACTAGACTCATTTCATTAGTCAAACATATCCATGGCCATGATCTATTCATCTATATGACTTCCCAAATGATGACAATGTAAAGTAACGTAATGCGCATATAAGATCTATCACATCATCCTTTTTAGTAATATCATAACTTAAACATGAAGTGTACCATATTCAATCTTTCAATTCCTACCAGTTCAATTCTTTTAAACAAGTTTGTTTCACAATTTGGTAATATGAAATATGATTAATAAGATACTTCAATCACACAACAAATGATTAATCATAAGGGTTCATCCAAGGCAAGTATCTTGCATTAATAATTTCACCGAAACAAAATCCATTTTTCCATTAAGCCCAGAATTTAGGCGCAGGTTGAATCTGGTCAGCAACTTCGACCGGAGATTCCCGAGGCTACAGGAATCCGGTGAAGTCGTGTAACCCCTCGATGGAAAGGTATTTCCATGGACTACATCTTTCATATTCAGAGCTCAACCCAGATTTGACATTATCCTACTTGAAATCGGACTTGAAGTCCGCTGCGTACAGAACACAGTTTCTGCATGCAGGATTTGTAAAACCCCATTTTCGTTTAGACTTTCCCGTGGCTACAGACATCATCTGAAGTCGTGCAACCACTCGTTGGAAAGGTATTTCCAAGGGCTTCAACTTTCGTGTTCAGCCGAAAGCCCAGATCTGGCCTTATCCATAGGGAAAATGGCCTAGAAGATCGCTGCGCGCAGAATACAGATTCTGCGCGCATCTTAAAGGAAAATGAACGGCATAGGTTCGTCTTCCTCCTCAAGCGATCGTTTCTAAATTTTCCAGAAATATTCTCCTCCCTTATTCAACCTCAAAGGCCATAAACTCCTCACGAGACCATCCACCCATCGTCATATTGAAGATAAGGGGAAGGGTTGAAGAGATCTAAAGTCTAGAACACAAGTTCTAACATGGCCTAACCTAGAGATCTTCTCCTCTCCATCAAGACTCTCTTGAGTCGATGTCTCTCCTAAGGCATAACTATAGATCTAGCACCAAGGGAGAGGGTAGGAAACTCACGTTGGCTCCAGCGGTACCACCATTTCTCGCCATGGATCGCGTAGTTCTCCTCGGCGGCATCTTCTCTTTCACGGCGATGGCGGATCTCCTTCGGTAGGACTTGCTCCTGCAGTTTTCCCTCTCACAGGAGTTCTCACTGGAAATAGGGGATGAAAAGAGCATGAAAACGGCTAGGGTTTTCTGTCCCTTATATAAATAAAATATGACACGGGTAGGGACACGGCCGTGTCCGTACCCGTGTCCCGCTTCCGCGAAACGGCCGTGGCGGTTTCCATGTCGATTCAATGCTTGACACGGGTAGGGACACGCCCGTGTCCCAACCCGTGTTCACATGACACGGCCGTGTGCCTGGCCGTGTCATTGGCCGTGTACTTCTCGGGTTGCATCTCGACACTTCTCGTCGAGCCCAACTCGACGCACACGGGTAGGGACACGGCCGTGTCACTACCCGTGTCCCTTGGTGTCGACACAGCTCGACGATCTCGACACGGGCGTCGAGCTCAACTCGACGCACACGGGTAGGCACACGGCCGTGTCCCTACCCGTGTCCCTAGGTGTCGACACAGCTCGACGATCTCGACACGGGTCGTCGAGCTCAACTCGACGCACACGGGTAGGCACACGGCCGTGTCCCTACCCGTGTCCCTAGGTGTCGACACAGCTCGACAATCTCGACACGGGTCGTCGAGCTCAACTCGACGCACACGGGTAGGCACACGGCCGTGTCCCTACCCGTGTCACTTCCTTTTTACACTGATTCTCCACTTCTCCACAAGTGCAGTCCAATTCCCTGCACCCTCAGGACTCAAGTCAACCCTCCTGACTCAAAACACACACACTAGGGGCCTAGAGCGATTCGGGACGTTACACTTGAAATATGTTGGCCTTGAACACTTTGAATAAGAGAGATCTGAAGATTTGAGAAAGCTTGATCTCCTTGGATGTGTGTTCTTGAGAATTCCTTGAGACAGAATATTTTTGAATGTATCTCTGTAATCTGTGTGTCTCTCTCTGTATATCTATTGAGACTAAAAAAAAATTCTGTCTTTTATTCTCTGGTACTGAACAAAACATTCTCTGAGAAGAATAACCATTGGTCTGTATTAATTGCATCCTTAATTGCAAAATCTCTTCTGGAGGAAAGTCCATAGAAATATTCCTTGAAACGTGGTCCAGAAATGAATGAAAATGGCTAGGAAATCTCTGAATTAATTGAAGAATAACTCCTTAACTGATTTGAATTTGAATCTAGAAACATCCTTGAAGTTATCTGAAATCGTCGAACTGAGCTCTGCTATCGTCGAGCTGAGCTCAGCGATCTGGAAATATACAGCAGCAAAATATCGTCGATCTGAGCTCAAAGATCGTCGAACTGAGCTCGGAGATAAAGATCCAAAGCAGAGTTAAAATCGTCGACCTGAGCTCACCGATCGTCGAACGGTGTTCGACGATATAATGAAGTTGAGCTCAGCGATCGTCTAATGGAGTTCGACGATCTGTCAAAGTTGAGCTAGACGATCGTCGATCGGAGTTCGACGAATCGTCGTGCTGAGCTCGATGATATGACTTAGTCTCCAAACAGAAAATCTTGGTCTTCAGGGCAGCTTCCAAACCTAGACTTCTAACCCTTAGACTCAATTCTAATTGACCTATTGAGCTATACAGGAGGTCAAGCATTGATTCCTAGAGACATAGTGATCCTGATCCAAATTAGTAATAGGGTGTTCCAACACAATGTCGTAAGGGTTTCGCGCCCAAGCAAGGGGAAGGGAAGTCTTCTCAATCCCAAGTAAAGTCTGAAGGGAATAGGTGGAAGAAAAAGCCTCACCATCTAAGACCGGTGAGAAAAGCAAATGGATGTCTGCAGGGTCTCACTCTAAGTGACCACCGACGTGCTTCAATTGTGGCAGGGTGGGGCACATAGCTCATTTTTGTACTCAAGAAGGTGCTGAGCAGGAGCCAAGGAGGAGCAGACTGTGCGTTCCGGCCCCAGTGCCGCAGAGAAAGGGAAGATGCCAGAGTCTAGCGCTTCTGGGTTCCCACCGGTGCAACCAAAGGCTTACAACTTTGGACAGCAGGAAGCGATCCTACAACCCGACGTGGTGACAGGACTGAGGAAGTTTAAATTAAATTTTATACTTCATACTTTCAAACCATTTATGTTTGATTCCTCTATTTTAGGCTTTGTGTTAGTTTCCGGATACCCCGCTAGGGTATTTTTTGATACGGGAGCATCGCACTCTTTTCTTGCGGAAAGCTTCATCCGGAGAGTTGGAGTTGAGTTGTTCTTGACGGATGAAGAGCTGAAGGGGCGCATTCATAATAGGTCATCCATGACCATCGGGTCAAAAGGGCGCGTTTGTTAGAAGCTAGGCGGAGTTAACTTCGTGTTGATAGCAGCAGTCCTACCATTGGTTGAGTTTGATGTGATTTTGGGAATGGACTGGCTAGCAGAACAGCGTGCCAGTATTGACTGCCTATCCAAGGTGGTGACCCTGAGAAGCGAAGGGCAGACAAAAGTTAAGTTTGAGGGACTTAATGGAGTAGCCTGTTCCCTAATTTTGGCCATGCGGTTGGTGCAGGAAGTTAACCAAGGGGGAGTAGCTCTTGTAGCATTATTAGAGGTTCGCCTTTCCAAGTTTTCACTTGGGGAAGTGCCTGTGGTGGCATAGTTCGTGGATGTGTTTCCTGTTGAACTTCCTGGAGTACCTCCTCGACGGGAGATTGACTTCTCGATTGAGTTAGTGCCAGAGGTTAGGTTGGTGTCACGTCCTCCGTTTAGGATGGCACCAAATGAGTTGGCCGAACTAAATGTATAGTTGCAGGAACTGTTGGAGCAGGGTATATCAGACCCAGTTCTTTACCGTGGAGCGTGCCTATGTTGTTTGTGAAGAAGAAAGACAGTAGTATGCGTTTGTGCATAGAATACCGAGAGTTAAATAAATTGACTGTCAAGAATAAGTATCTGATTCCTCGGATAGACGATCTGTTCGACTAGTTGGTGGGGTACTCGATACTATCAGTTGCGAATTCGAGATGAGGACATAACCAAGATAGCGTTTGGTACGAGGTATGGTCACTTTGAGTTCTCGGTTATGCCGTTCGGTCTGACGAACGCATCATCCGTATTCATTGATTTGATGAATCGAGTATTTTGGGAATACTTGGACTCTTTTGTAGTTGTCTTTATTGACGACATTCTGGTTTACTCCAAATAGGAGGTGTTGCGTGAGACTTACTTGAGAATAGTCTTGCAAGTGTTGAGAGAGAACCGACTTTATGCAACGTTCTCGAAGTGCGAGATCTAGTTAGAGAAGGTGGCATTTTTGGGCCATGTGATTAGTAGGGATGGGGTAGCTGTAGATCCAACAAAAGTGGAGGCCATCAGAGATTGGCCGACTTTGCGAACCGTGGCGGAAGTCCGACATTTTTTGGGCTCGCCGGGTACTATAGAAGGTTCTTAGAAAACATTTCGCAGATAGCTCTACCCCTCACTTCACTGACTCGGAAGGACGAAAAGTTTGTGTGCACTCAGGAGTGCAATCATGCATTTGAGACACTGAAGGAAAGGCTAATGACAGCTCGAATCCTAAGTCTACCTAAAGGGACTGAAGGATTGCAAATTGTCAGTGATGCATCGGGATGCGGTTTGGGTTGCGTATTGGTGCAACATGGCAGTGTGATAGCCTTTGGGTATAGGTAGCTAAAGCCTCACGAGAAGAATTACCCCGTCCATGACTTGGAATTGGCGGCGGTAATCTTTGCGTTGAAGTTGTGGCGGCACTATGTTTATGGTGCGAAGGTGGAGATCGTCATGGATCACAAAAGCCTGAAGTATCTCCTGGATCAGAAGGACCTGAATATACGACAGCGCAGATGGGTCGAGTTCCTTGGAGACTACGAGGTGGCGATTCAGTATACGCCAGACAAAGCCAATGTGGTGGAAGATGCCTTGAGTAGAAAATACTCTGGGCAAGGGAGTTGGATCGAAGCTCATGATGAGCGGTTGTTGCTGGACTAGGAGTCCCTCAACTTGGAGTGTGTAGCAAGGGGCCAGTCTAGAATGGCTCGGTTGAACTGGATTGAAATGCATAATGATTTGTCTGATCGTATTCGGGAAGAGACTCGTTTAGATTTGGAGTTTCAGCCTCACGTGGCGGAAGCTTAAACAGGTGAGAGCAGCGCTTGGGAGTTGATTGATGGGATTCTGAGGAAGGACGGAAGGATCTGTGTACCACAGTTCGGCAAACTCCATGAGGAGTTGATGTTTGAGGCTCACTTCACAAAGTACTCCATTCACCTGTGTAGTACAAAGATGTACCTGGATATGAAGAAATCCTTTTGGCAGCCTGTACTGAAGTGGGACGTAACTTTGTACCTGAATCGATGTAAAACTTGTGGCTTGGTGAAGGCCGAGTGTCAGAAGCCGGGCGGGTTCCTAAACCCTCTTCCAATCCCCGAGTGGAAATTCGATGAAATCTCCGTGAACTTTGTGCATGGGTTACCTAGATCGCAGCAGGGTAACGACGCGATTAGGGTGATTATGGTTCGCTTAACCAAAGTGGATCACCTCATCCCAAATCGAAAGGAGGACAGCATGGAGAAGCTGACAAAGTTGTATATTCGCAAGATTGTGCGACTACATGGGATTCCTAAGAGTATAGTCAGTGATCACGATGGACGTTTCACGTCCAAGGACTGGAGGTTGGTTCAGAAGAGTCTGAGTACGAAACTCAAGTTCTGAACGACTTTCCATCCTCAAAATGACGTGCAAACCGAAAGAACTAACCACCTTTTCATGGTAAACTCGCTTATAACAACAGCTACCAAGCAAGTATAAAGATTGCGCCATACGAAGCTTTGTTTGGAAGGCGGTGTCGAACACCGATGTATTGGACAGAGGCGGGAGACACCAAACTTTTGGGAAAATAAGTGGTAGCTGAACCATTCAAGAGCGCATGAAAGTGGCTCAAGATCGGGAAGCAAAGTATTTTAATGCTCGTCACAGGATGGTGGTGTTCGCGGTAGGCGATTGGGTCTATCTAAAGATCAAGCCGTTCAAAGGCGTTTCGCTCATCCGTCGACTCAAGAAGTTGAGTCCAAGGTTTTTGGGACCTTTCAAGGTTATAGATCGGGTGGGAGAAGCAGCGTACCGGTTAGCATTGTCCACAGAGCTGAGTGGATTACACGACATCTTCCATGTCTCCGTCTTGAGGAAAGGCTTAGTAGAGGCTAGTGTGGTAATCAAATCGTCATCAGTGCCGATAGAAGAGGACTTGAGGATGCGAGTTTGTCCAGTCGCTATAGAGGATTCAGAAATTCGACGGTTGCGGAACAAAGAGGTCAAACTTATAAAAGTCCGATGGGATAACTATGGTCGTGAGGAGCTCTCGTGGGAGCGAGAACAGACCATGATGGAGGAGTATCCAGAGTTATTCCTTAAAGGTATAATTTAAATTTTGTGTATCTTTTTCTTTTTGTAATTTCAAGATGAAATTCTTTTAAGGGGGAGAGAGTTTTAATGCCCCGAAACTCGAAAGAGGGATGGACATCGATTAGAGCCACGTCAGGATCTTGGTAGGGGTCATACGGCCTGGGACACGGGATTGTCCAAGGTCGTGTCTTGCTCGGGTTCAACGAAGAACCCGGGTGATCGATGAACTACGCTTGACGAAGTGTCGAGACAGTGAACACGGCCTGGGACACGGGCATGTCCAAGGCCATCTCGTGCTCGGGTTCGATGAATTTTCATTGGTCGATTAAAGTGCGGTCGACGATTGTCGAGCCAACAAACACGGTCTGAGACACGAGCGTGTCCCAGGACGTGTCCTACTCAGGATGTTAGTCGGGCCATGTGAGGGGATAAACATGGCCTGGAGCCCAGGCGTGTTCGGGTTTGACACGGGCGTGTCAAATGTGACATGGGCGTATAGAGTACCCATGTTCTCCTCGGGTTATGTTTGGTCCTGTGTCGATGGAGGAACACGCCAAAGCACACAACCGTGTACTGAGTGACACAGGTGTGTCACGTTTGACACGAGCATGTCTAGAACCTGTGTCCTTTTTGGGTACGACGGTTTCTGCGTCGATTGAGGCACACGGCCTTGGACCCGGGCGTATCACAAGCCGTGTTTGGCCCAGGAGTTTGGTTTTAAGTGCGAATCATGGCCGTTCATTTCCTTCTATTGAGATATGATGGTTCATAGCTGTCCTTGCTGAGTTATGTTCGGGAATCGGGTTTGAAATCCTCATTCTTCTTCAAGTCTCCCCTTTCTAAAGTTTTAGAGAGAAGGGAGAGAAAGGAAGAAGGGGAAGGAGAGGTCCGGCTGCCGGAGAAGCTTCAGAGCCCCAAATCGCGAGCCGAGTCCAGATCCGCGGAGGCAAGTCCAATTGCGGCGGTTTTCATCCGGCTAAGTTCCCATGGCTAGGAAGAGGGGCCGTAAAGTAACGACACTTCTCCTCTTGGTTTGTAGGATGTGTGCTTAGCATATTTTTTTTTCTTTCAAGCTTTTGGGAACCAAATCTCTCAAATGAGAGGGGTATGGGCCACCATGGTTCAAGAGGAACCCCCAGGTCGATTGAGTCCATCCCCGACATGATTTTGCATTAGAGATCCGCTCCGTTAGTGGATTAGGCATTGTTCGTGATGCTGTAGTCGCGACCGTTAGTCCGACTCGGTGATGTTGCATAGAGAGCCTTAAGAATTGTATAGAAATCCATTGCGGCAAGATGACATTTGTGATGTATGTGATCCCCCCTTTTTCTCGAGTGAGTACGTGAAGCCGGAACCGGACAAGGTTAGCTCCGCGTTGGCGGTAGATGGTTTCCTTGGTGGACAAGGTTAGCTCTACATTGACGGTAGATGGTTTCCTTGGTGCGCGGGGGCGTTGCAGTACAAATGATAGATTAGGGTGGGAATGTTTATGGATTGTGATGTGCTAAGGCACGACTTTATCTACGTTGTCGGCTACCTTTCCGTGACATGCAAGTCATGTGGGGAGAGTGTCCCGACAAGACTAGTCCGCTTCTGTGAGACTGACGAGAACTCCAAGCATTGGGCAAGCCCGGGTAATGAAGCCACGAGCGGGTGGGGTCTAGCAAGGGTTCTTAGAATTGGTTTGTGTGTCAGACGGAATCCTGACGTGCGAAGTCAGAGTTTGCAGGCAAGCCCGGGTCTAAGACCCACGAGCGGTGGGGCCTTGGCAAGATTTTCGTGTTGCGGCTTGTATGCCGTTAGGGTAATTGCAGTACCCTTTTGTTTGCGGATTAACTCCAATGGGGAAATTGGTTGAACCCAGATGTTTTGATGGTGTGCTAGTTGCATACGCAATATGGTGCCTTGGGTGAAGCCCGGGTTTTGCATACATGCTGCATAGTAGGCACCTTTTTATTATATGCTCAACATAAAAAATGTGTTTGTTGCTTGAGACATACAAACCTGTTCTTTTATAGTTATACATGTTTATGTATATGGTATACGAAGTGCTGACTTGCAGGTTGGAGGAGTACCCCGGGGTCCGCTAGGGGCGACCAGAAGGAGATGTGTTGGTTACACAGTTTAAGGTCAGCCTTTGCTGACCCACGTTACAACCAATTTTTACAGGGCAAGGATCACAAGCAGTAGCTAGCTCGCCTGCCAAAAATGCCTAGGCCTCATGAAGTGTTACAAGTTTTGTACTAGCTCTAGTTTATGACATTGTATGTTTGTGATGTAGTTTTTCGGCTTGCATGCCGAGGTTGTCTAGGAGTGCTTATGCACCTTGATGCTTGATGTATCCATTTGAGTGTTGGAATCTCTATTATTGTAAGGTCTCAAGGATGCTTCGATGCTCTTATTTATGTAGATAGCTTCTGGTCTTGTTTACTGTTTTCGCTGTTGTTTGTTATTGAGTTTTGAGATTTGATAGTTAATATCATCTTTTAATGCTAAAGCTGTGGCGTTTGTATCTTGTGGGGCCCCGGCTGGACCCATATTATACGGTCATTACAGGGGAGGTGTTACACTAGGAATCCTATCTCTCATAGCAGTATTAAGCATATAGAAATTCGGTACCATTTCATTAGAGAACATATGGAAAGGGAAGACATCAGCCTTGAGTTTGTCTCCACAAACAAGCAAGTGGCTGATATCTTCACTAAGCCACTAGATGAAGCCAAGTTCAACACCTTCAAATTTGAATTGGGTATGTTGAATCATGTGTAGCTTTAATTCTCTCCTCTACCATATACTGCACTGTCTATTTTGCAGGTAGTATAAGTCTTTCCTCAAGATAATGAAGCTAGTGTGCAACTGTTGAGGGGGAGCATGCCAAACAGCTGTAATGGATTGAGTCAAAGCTGGGTGATCAACTCCAGATAGATAGGTGGAGAAAAGCCCCACAGGAATCTCCCTATTATAGAAGTCAAAAAGGGGGAGGGTAAGCCAAGATGTAGGAAGTTCAAAGTCAGGTGTAGTGCAGCACTGAAATTATAAGGGTGGCAGCATGCCAGGGGGAGCAAGTAATTCTCCACAGGATGGAGAAATGTGGTAACATTTCCACACTCTAATAATGTTAAATTCTATTTTATGATGAATATGTTGTGTTGTCAATGACCTGTATTATTGATCTAGTAAAGTTTTGACTTCTTCAAATAGGGGGAGATTGTTTGGTCCATTGATCCTAATATCCCAGATTTGTAAGAAGTCAAATGGGTAAATGACATACACACATAATGTATTTGATGTGTGCTTCATTTCATGCATGCAGGTAGTCCATGATTGGACAGGTCAGCAAAAAGAATATGCTGGATAATTTAGATTTCGTCGAGCTCAGCTCACAGTTCCTCGAGCTCAGCTGACAGATCGTCGAGCTCAGCTCACCATTCCATTAGCTAAACTCAGGAGCTTAGTATTCAAATTTCATTGAACTTACCTTGCAGCTCATCGATCTCAGCTCACAGATCGTCGAGCTCAACTCACCACTCATTGAGCTAAATTCAGAAAGTTTAGGTTCATAATTTGTCGAGCTCAGCTCACATATCGTCGAAAGCAGTTCAACATTCGTCGACCTAAAGTCAGACAAATTGACTAATGCAAAACCACTGAGACAGCTAGGAAGAATATCTCAGCATAACCACTGAGAAGAAACCGTTGAGACAAAAGACAGTGTCGGCTGAGAAGAATAAAGCGCTGAGACCGCTGAGAAGAATTGTTGAGATAGAAGACAATCTCTGCTGAGAAGAAGAAAGCGATGAGATCAGCAAGTTGTAAATATACTTATTTTTATGTGCATTAAATTAGTCATTTTAATTTCTTTTTGTTATTTTTGTTTATTTTTCTTTAATAAATTGTTGCTTTTTGTAAAAATTGTTCTAACCTAAGTTTATTTTGATTTCCAAAATTTTCAGGAAAATGTCAAATTTGGCCAATTCACGCCCGTGTACTATGGGTCACGCACGTGACTAAGCCGTGACACTTTGCTTCCTGTGGAATCAGAAGAATTTGAGGAGAAAAGTTTGACACACCCTGTCACACGCCTGTGTGATTTGACACGCCCCGTGACCAAGGCCCGTGTCACACGCTCAACAAAAACAAGCTCGAAGTTCATCGACCCAAACCGACACGCCCAGCAACATGCCCATGACGTAGGGTTTGTCTCCTCCACCTGTCCCGACAAGACTGCCCAAGGACTTTTGACGCAACCCGTGCCCAGTTCCACCTCCCCGACACGCCCACCGTCACGCCCGTGACCTGGGGCGTGACATCCTCGTGTACAGCTGCGAAGTCAACTTTCCCATCAATTCGACGATCACCTCACGAACAGTAGTGACACCCCCCCCCCCCCCCCCGACACTCCCGTGTCGACGGGCGTGTACTTGGAAACTTTTCTCTACAAATAGCCCATTTCTGTAAGGTCCAAGGGTTCACTGTTTTGAGCCAAAATTTTCTGTGTTTTGTGGGCTGCCCTGGTGTATTCCTTTGCCATGTATGGAGAACTTTCTCCTCCTTTCTTTTTTATGTTTGTATTAGCTTTGTAATAGTTCATTTTAATATACAAATGTGCTAGCTTTTCTCTTCTTAAATGACTTTGGAATGAACTTGTGTGCCCACTTTCTTCTTCATTTTATTCCTTAGTTTCATCTTTGTTTTTCTCTTTATGAAATTTGTCTATGAGTTTGTAAGAGATGTTTTTCATTCATGTTTTTTTGTTTTGCTAATATGATAAAAGCTATAGTATTTTCCCTTACAAAAAAATGTTGTTAGGATAGTTTCATTTTGATTTTTATCTTCTTCATGTTTTAGGTTTTATGTTTTCATTCTTATGAATTTATAAAAGAGGTTTAAAAGTGATTCTGTTTTTTTTTACTTATCTTTGTTTTAGGATTGTAAAACTTTTTGTTCTTTTTACTTTCTTTTCACTTTTATTCACTTTTATGAAATCCTAAGAATAAAAAAGTTGTAATTTTAATCTTTGAAAGGCTTTAGTTTTTGCTTTGTTTTGAAAAACTTTTGTTCTTTTAATTTTGATTAGTTTTTTTAATGTGTTTTTGGTAAAATCTAAGCATAAAAAGTAGATGTTTTAATTTTTAGGTAACTTTCATTTTGTTTTTACTTTGTGTGTGTGAGTGTATGAGTTAGGTTTTCATTTTGTTCTTTTAAATTCCATGTTGTGTGTGTGAGTGTATGAGAATAATTTTTAATGCTTTCTTCAATTATGTAAAGTGTGTGAGTTTATGAGATAATTTTTCATGCTTTCTTTTATGCTTTCTTCAACTATGTAGAGTGCGTGTTTGTCGGGGATAATTTTATTACTTTCTTTCAATCTATGTAGAGTGCATGCGTGTGTTTTACTTTTTTGCAGTGTGTGTGCGTTTTTCATTTACGCAAGTGTGTGCATTTTCATTTTCAGTAGAGTGAGTGTGTG
The DNA here is from genome assembly GCA_039583875.1 of Platanthera guangdongensis. NCBI lineage: Eukaryota > Viridiplantae > Streptophyta > Magnoliopsida > Asparagales > Orchidaceae > Platanthera > Platanthera guangdongensis. Next base: position 139,403,142 of record CM077163.1, on the reverse strand, counting down.
TGTTTATTTCATGTCGAGTGTGTGCGTGTGCGCATTTATTTATGCCTACTCGTTAAGAGTTAAATGGCATGTATTTATTTCCGCATACTCGTTAAGAGTTAAATGGCGTGCCTTTATTTCCCGTCCTACTCGTTTGAGTAGGACTTGTAATATTCTTTTTTTTGTAACTTATTTTCTGTTTTATTTATAATTTGAAGTGTGCGTGATTTCTCGTTTTAGCTAACTTTTCAATTTTTCTAAATGTTTGTTATTTTTATGTCTTCTTCTTATAAGCCTTTAGCGCTTAGTTACGAACTCCTCCTCATCAAATTATATAGCCATCCCCATACCGATGAGTGGCTAAGCGTCGGTAGCCTCGACATCGAAGAGAATTGCGACATATAAAATGATTTGAAATAATTAAAGTTCTTTATTTTCACTTTAATTTTAGGACTTAAGGTTTACCCCGGGTTAACGACGCGTAGGACCACATATCGATGTGTGGGCCCTATTTCCGTTATCCATACGCTAGATAGCCGAGAGGCCATGTATATGGACAGATCACCACTGGGTAAAGAGAGTTGCGTGCATACCATCGAGAGAGGACAAGCGTAATTCTTCTGGATTGGGTTCCCCACCCAATAGCGGGTTTTTACCATAAAGCAAGCATTAAGAGGAATCCTTCGTCGGACTAATGTTCGGTCGAATAGTCTTAGCGTTCAGGTGAGCAATATTGCTAGAGATAAGTGAGCTCATATTTATGGAACCTCCAAGGCCAAGTTGCCCTTTTATTAATTTGAAAACTAAGTTCAATAATTGTTAAAAGTTATTTTAGTCTTAATCTGATTCGGTGTCGAGCGTTAACCCTTCATCGAATTTTCTAAATCGTTTTCGCTCTTCTTTTATTTTTATCGACCTTAGTTAATTAAAATCCCCAACGAATTTTCAGTAAAATAATAGTTACTCATGGAGCAGTAGAGATAATAAACACGACCCCGAGAATAATACGTCCTCGATATTCCCCCGAATATCGAGTACTACATGTGATAGGTGCACTTGTCTCCTTTCATTAAAAGCTCGCTTTTTAGCAAGCTCGCGACGTTCGACTCATCGAACCAACCACTTAAACAAGAGTCTGTTCGCAGGCCGTCAAGTTTTTGGCTCCATTTCTGGGGACTTTGAGTTGTTATTTCGAATTCCGGAGTCTATTACTTTTACTTATTTAAAAAAAAAACAATTAAAAAAAAGTTTCTTTCGTTTTAATTTGTTTTAGGGTGTATGACACATGGACAACCCTCCGAGTCTGAAGATTTTGATTTCGACCCTTAGATCGAACGCTCCCTTTCGCGTATTCGATCTCAATGCCGAATTCCTTCTTTAGACCCCGAGGAATCTATCAGTGAACCCTCTGTCGTAGTTATGGCCAACCCTAATCCGAACGCGACCATCGAGCATACAATGTCATATTACGCCCGACCGAATTTGGACGATACTGGGTCTAGTATTGTTCGCCCTACTGTGGCGAATAATAATTTCGAAATAAAATCAAGTGTCATTCAAATGGTCCAAAACACTGTGCAGTTCGATGGACTGCCGGATGAGGTCCCGAATGTCCACTTGTCCAATTTTTTGGAAATAGGCGACATATTCAAGATTAATGGCGTCATTGATGACGCCATTTTCTTGCGCCGATTTCCTTTTTCCCTTAAGTCCAAAGCAAAGGCGTGGTTGAATTCCCTCCCGCAAGGATGTATCACCACCTGGGTTGAGTTGACGGAGCGTTTCCTGACGAAGTACTTTCCACCCGCAAAAACTGCAAAGTTGTGGGCGAACATTTCTTCATTTGTGCATAACGATCCTCGGTCTCTTTATGAGACTTGGGAACAGTTTAAGGAGTTCCTCCGCCGGTGCCCGCACCACGCGCTGCCAACGTGGTTGTAGGAAAATTTTTTTTACAATGGGCTTAACTTTCAGACGCGTCAAATGATTGACGCGGCTGCCGGGGGTACCTTGAATAACAAAACCCCCGAGGCCGCCCAGGTTTTATTCGAAGAGATGGCTATGAACGCATACCAATGGAACGTCCTGCGGGGACACCCAAAGTCGGCGGCCGACCTTTTTGAAGTGGATGCCACTGCTCTCTTAATCCTTCAAGTTGAAAGGTTAACAAAGCAGGTGGTGGAGATGTCTGCTGCCTCCTTCAGTCCGCCTTGTTTTATTTCCCCTAACATCTGCGTAGCTGAAAAGTTCGAGGACTTCGTAGGAAATTCGGGTCGTCCTTCCTTCAACCCCAACAACAACCCTTATAATAATAACTATATTCCGGGTTGGAGGAATCACCCCAATTTTTCATGGAGCTACCCGAACAATGCGTAGCGCCCGCCAAATTCTTATGCACCCGGATTTCTGCCGCCTCCCCCTCTTCCAAAACCCTCCCTGATGTAGGAGAATTTTTTTAAATACATAACGTCCAACGAATTAAATATCTGGAACATCACCAGATCGCTAAAAATCCTTGAACAACAGGTTGAACAACTGGCGAGAATGATGTCCGAGCGCGCGCTCGGGGCACTGCCGGGAAACACAGAGCCCAACCCGCAGGAGAACGCCAATGATATAACCCTCTGTAGCGGCAAGCAGGTGGTCGATCCAAAATGGACCAATCCTCAGGGTTTCTGATGGACATCCCCGAACACGTTCCAGGGAAGCTTCTACCCCCCCTCCCTTCTCTTTATTTTCTTTGTAAATATTGCTTTTTATTTTTATTCTGCATACTTACGTTGCAACATTGAGGACAATGTTGAACTTAACTATGGGGGTGTTTTCTCGGTTTATTTTTTGCACTGTACTTCTACTTTCTGCACTCCAAAAATTAAAAAATATGAAAAAATATATATAACAACAAAACAAAACAAAACATTTTTAAAATGAAAAATGCAAATTTTTTTTATATTCCCTTCTTTTTAAAAAAAACACATAAAATTCAAAAAAATTATAAAACACAAATTCTAAAAATTATAAAAACAAAAATTCCAAAAAATATTTAGTTTTATTTTGTAAATATTTTTTGTAAATATTTTTGTTCTTTTCTCTCCTTCCCCTCTTCCTTTCTATCTCTTCTTTGTAATTAACGTTTCACTCTTTTCTTATTTTGTAAATACTTGCCTATAAAAACCAAAAAAATCCAAAAAAATTAGAAAAGAAAAAAATAGTTCAAAAAATATATATATTTAATATTGCTTTTTTCCGTATGTATATAATAACAAATTTATAAACAAAACAAAACAAAACAAAAAAAGATAATAAGTCAAAATTTCATAAAAAATTGAGTAAAACAAAACAAAAATTAAAAAAAAGATAATAAATAAAAACAAAAAAAATGATGAAATGAACTCTAAAATATAAAAAAAATGTTTTGAAATAAATAAATCAAATATACCATTCTTAATTTTCTTGCTATCTAAAAATTTTGTTTTCAGTTTATTTATATGTGAAGTTAATTAATTCTTTGTTCACTATTCGTTTGTTAATTATTGATTGAAAAATTTAAATAGCCGGAGTAAAGTTTTAAAGAATTCATTATACTTTGCTAAAAATAGCGAACTCGTTTTATGCAATACTTCTAATTTTTTATTGATATAAGCACGTGTATTATGTTAGAAAATAACGACTATATAATTCAATTATGTTTACTTTTAGCTTTCTGAAAATTTTGAACGTACAATTTATTAAGGTTGCTCTCAAAATTTTTTTTAATTAAAAATCTAGTTTTCTTTTCTCCCCTTCTCTATCATGACTTACTTGGCATGATAAAAAAATTTTATCCTTAAAAGATCCTATGTAATTGGGAATAAAATTTCGTTCCGTAAAAATAGGCACCCAATAATTTAAAAATATTATATGTTACAGAGTAAGAGGATAAAATTCAGCACTCCTACACATATACGTTGGGTTAATTTTATTATTATGAAGTTGAAAAAAATGATATTAGAAAAATAAGATTTCATTTTCCTAATAATCCAAAAAGAAAAAAATGGAGGTTCGAGAAAAAATCACCTCACCTCAATATCCACACACTCTTCATAAACCAACATCACCCCTCTTAGCCAATTTCATGATTCTAGAATTAATTCAAAAAAAATTTTTGAGAGCATAATTTATAAATTGCATTATTTCCAGTAAAACTCCTATAAGCTAAAGTTCATATAATTGCAAACTATTTTCGTTAATCTAAACATTACAATTATTGCTTACTATTTGATTACATCAAGAAGTCTTTTGGCCAAAACCTTTGCGCTATTTAAATCATCTACATAATCCTAGGACTTAACTCTTACACCCCGTATGTTTATTTAGATCTCTCTTATAATTAATTAAGCGATAGCTAAACTTAGAGTTTTTTTATTCCTTATAAGTTAACCTTAAACTTTTGCTCTGCAATAGCAAAAGCTTAAGTATGGGGGTATTTGATAGGTTGTAAATATACCTATTTTTATGTACATTAAATTAGTCGTTTTAATTTATTTTTGTTATTTTTTGTTTATTTTTCTTTAATAAATTGTTTCTTTTTATAAAAATTGTTCTAACCTAGGTTTATTTTGATTTCCAAAATTTTCAAGAAAATGTCAAATTTTTGCCAAGTCACGCCCGTGTACTATAGGTCACGCCTGTGACCAAGCCGTGATACTTCGTTTCCAGTGGAATTAGAATAATTTGAGGAGAAAACTTTGATATGCCCGATTACATGCCCGTGTCATTTGACACGACACGTGACCAAGGCCCGTGTCACGCACTCGACGAAACCAAGCTCGACGTTCGTCAACCCAACCCGACACGCCCTGCGACACGACCGTGACGTAGGGCGCGTTTCCTCCACCTGGCCCAACAAAATGCCGCCGGGGACTTTTGACGCAATCCGCGCCCAGTTCCACCTCCCCGACACGCCCACTGTCACGCCCGTGACTTGGGGCGTGACATCCTCGTGTATAGCCATGAAGTCAACTTTCCCGTCAATTAAACGATCACCTCATGAACAGTAGTGACACGCCCCCCCCCCCCCCCCCCCCCGACACGCCCATGTCGGGGGCGTGTACTTGGAAAATTTTCTCTATAAATAACCCATTTCTCTAAGGTCCAAGGGTTCACTTTTTTGAGCCAAAATTTTGTGTATTTTGTGGGCTGCCCTGGTGCATTCCTTTGCCATGTAAGGAGAACTTTCTCCTCCTTTCTTTTTATGTTTGTATTAGATTTGTATTAGCTTTGTAATAGCTCATTTTAATCAATACAAATATGCTAGATTTTCTCTTCTTAAATGACTTTGGAATGAACTTGTGTGCCCACTTTCTTCTTCATTTTATTCCTTAGTTTCATCTTTGTTTTTCTCTTTATGAAATGTGTGTGTGAGTTTGTAAGAGATGTTTTTAATTCATGTTGTTTTGTTTTGCTAATATGATAAAAGCTATAGTATTTTCCCTTGCAAAAAAATGTTGTTAGGATAGTTTCATTTTGTTTTTTATCTTCTTCATATTTTAGGTTTTATGTTTTCATTCTTATGAATTTATAAAAGAGGTTTAAAAGTGATTTTTTTACTTAGCTTTGTTTTAGGATTATAAATCTTTTTTGTTCTTTTTACTTTCTTTTAACTTTTTAATCACTTTTATGAAATCCTAAGAATAAAAAAGTTGTAATTTTAATTTTTGAAAGGCTTTAGTTTTTTGCTTTGTTTTGAAAAACTTTTGTTCTTTTAATTTTGATTAGTTCTTTTTATGTGTTTTTGGTAAAATCTAAACATAAAAGTAGTTGTTTTAATTTTTAGGTAACATTCATTTTATTTTTAATTTGTGTGTGTGAGTGTATGAGTTAGGTTTTTATTTTGTTCTTTTAAATTTCATGTTGTGTGTGGGAGTGTATGAGAATAATTTTTAATGCTTTCTTCAATTATGTAGAGTGTGTGAGTTTATGAAATACTTTTTCATGCTTTCTTTTATGCTTTCTTCAATTATGTAGAGTGCGTGTGTGTATGTGATAATTTTATTGCTTTCTTTCAATTTATGTAGAGTGCGTGCGTGTGTTTTACTTATTTGCAGTGTGTGTGCATTTTTCATTTACGCAAGTGTGTGCGTTTTCATTTTCAGTACAGTGAGTGTGTGTGTTTATTTCATGTCGTGCGTGTGCGTGCGCGTATTTATTTCTGCCTACTCGTTAAGAGTTAAATGACATGTATTTATTTCCGCCTACTCGTTAAGAGTTAAATGGCGTGACTTTATTCCCGCCTACTCGTTTGAGTAGGACTTGAAATTTTCTTTTTTTTGTAACTTAGTTTCTATTTTATTTATAATTTGAAGTGTGCGTGAGTTCTCATTTTAGCTAACTTTTCAAGTTTTCTAAATGTTTGTTATTTTTATGTCTTCTTCTTATAACCCTTTAGCGCTTAGTTACGAACTCGCGCCTCATCAAATTATAAAGCCGTCAATATACCGATGAGTGGCTAATTGTCATTAGCCTCGTCATCGAAGAGCATTGGGACAAATAAAATGATTTGAAATAATTAAATTTCTTTATTTTCAATTTAATTTTAGGAAATAATGTTTACGACTCATAGGACCACATATCGATGTGTGGGCCCTATTTCTGTTATCCATACGTTAGCTAGCCGAGAGGCCGTGCGTATGGACAGATCACCCTTGGGTAAAGAGAGTTGCATGCATACCCTCGAGAGAGGACAAGCATAATTCTTTCGGATTGGGTTCCCCACCCAATAGCGGGGTTCTTAGTGTAAAGCGGGCGTTAAGAGGAATCCTTCATCGGACTAACGTTCGGTCGAATAGCCTTAGCGTTCAGGTGAGCAATATTCCTAGAGATAAGTGCGCTCATATTTATGGAACCTCCACGACCAAATTTCCCTTTTATTAATTTGAAAACTAAGTTCAATAATTATTAAAATTTATTTTAGTCTTAATCCGATTCGGTGCCGAGCGTTAACCCTTCATCGAATTTTCTATATCGTTTTCACTCTTCTTTTATTTTTATCAGCCTTAGTTAATTAAAATCTCGAACAAGTTTTCAGTAAAATAATAGTTACTCTGTGAGTAGTAGGGATAATCAACCCGACCCTAAGAATAATATGACCTTGGTATTCCCCCGAATATCGAGTACTCCATGCGATTGCTGCACTTGCCTCCTTTCGTTAAAAGCTCGTTTTTTTAGCAAGCCTACGGCGTTCGACTCATCGAACCAACCACTTAAACAAGAGTCTATTCGCGGGTTGTCAACCGCTGAGACAGAGGACACTCTCAGATGAGAAGAAGAAAGCATTTAGATTGCTGAGAAGGAAGCGCTGAGATAGAAGATTGTCTCAGTTGTTAAAGAATAAACTCCTGAGAAAGTTGAAAAAGAACCACGAAGATGAAGCTAGTAAAAATTCACAAGTCCAGAAGCACTGCGAGCAAAGACAGATGGCATTGAGTGACTTAACATCACTCAATGCTTATTGAAGATCAGAAATTTTTCTAAGTCTAGAATATGATAACCACTGCTGACGTCACCAAGAAGTCAACAAAGTCAAATTACGTGAAGTCATTGCGGGAAAGCTACGGGAGCCCCGAAAGCTCCTTTGTCCTTTTCCGAGGGAGGTGGCGCTCAATAATCCTTAGCTAGGCCCACTCCATAATTGTCCCATTGATTCAAATCAACAGATATAAAAGGAAAATGAAAAGGATTGGGGTTAATGAAACAGAGAACAAACGTAGAATATACAAAGAAAAACCAGAGGCGGCTGAACTTCATCTTCTCCAATAAGCTTAAAAGCAAAAGTCTAACAGAGTTAGCCAGAAGGCAAAGAAAGAAAGCTGAAGATCTTCAAGTTCATCAAGATAGATCTCTCCAAAACAAGGCTGTTGATTCATCTATTTATCAAGGAGATAGCTGTGTGAAGGGCCATCACCGTCAACTGCAGATTGGTGCTCACCTATGCAACAAAGGAGTTAACTGTAGAATAAGACTCATTCCTTCTACAGCAAGTGGGCTGGAGTGATATCTGCTCAGTCCAGTAAGGTAGACTCAGAGATTTATCTCTGAGTCAGTTGTCTAAAATTTATTTCATCATGTATAATCTACTGTGGGATTCAGTTTATCTGAATCTGAGTTGTAGGGCCTTTTGGCCTAAGCTATAGGTGACTAATTTGTCACTGAGGTAGGTGCCCTACTAGAGTACTGAGGTAGGATCCAAGTGTGGATCTGAGAGTAGGGCCGTCCTCCCAGCCTGAGTAGTAGGCCTTAGTGATAAGGCTGAGGTAGGTGACTGGTGAGTCTCTGACCTGTAGGTGACAAGTGTGTCACTCATTTTTAGGCCTTGGAGGAGTCTAAGGTGTAGGTTCCTGGAAGGGGACTGAGGTAGGTACTTAGAAGGGTACTGAGTTGTAGGAGTGCTGCAGCACTCTGAGAATAGGGTTATGTGCCTGAAGTTATAGGGATGAGAAGCGTAAGCTGTAGGCCTTAGAAATAAGGCTGAGTTAGGTGGTCGATGGACCAATGAGCTGTTGGAGCACAACAAGGATTTGAGGTTGGAATCTGTGTGGTTTTGAGGTAGGGTTCTGAAGAGAATCTAAGTATAAGGCTGAGGGCCTGAGGTGTGAGCTCTGAGGAGCATAGTGGGGGAGTTTGTGCCCAGTCCAACAAATCAGTTGGATAGGTGGGAGGGAAAGTGGATGTACCCAATTAGGGAACCACTATAAATACCTGTGTGCTGTGCTGCGTTGCTTTTTTATTTTCTTATATTGCAGGTGCTAAGGACATGCTGTAGAACACTTAGTTAGAAAATATCAAAAAGAATTAAAAGATTTCAAAGACCTATTCACCCCCCCACTAGGTGATTAGCTAACCTTAAGTAAATTACTTTCAACTTCTATCTTCTTTTTCCATTGCCTTTCAATGTAGTTGTATGGCTTTGAAAAATATGTGTTAGGCTCTAAAGCATCTGATTGTACAGTACCGTCCATCTTATCCTTTCTGAACTTTCTCTTGATCTCTTCATTTTCTTCAAGTTTTGCCCATTCCATAGAGCTGTATAGTTTACTTCTTTCAATTTTGTTTTCTTTAATATGATCCCTGGCAACCAAAATAATAGTCCTGGATTGAGGACTCCATTGTTCAAAATTAGTCTTGGATTCCATCTCTTCTCTGTGTCTTTTCTTGCTCTGCCTGATCTCAGCATCTTCCTCAGTAGTAACCAATCATTTGTTCTTGGATAGTTGTTGAGTTGTGCGGATGAAGGTTGGAACATTTCCATCAATAGTTTCAACTCCAACACCATCTATTTGACCTTCAGGAACATGAGTAGGAACATCATCATATACAAAAGGATCTAGGCCTAGTGATCCTCTGATAAAATTTGAAGTCCAAATTGCATTTTTTATAATGGCTTTAATCATTGATTTCTCCCCCTTTATGACTTTTTCAAATATGACTGTAGTCAGGGAGTAATTGGTATAGGAAATCTTTTCAGCCAAATAATTAACACCTTGGTAACTTGATTCTTAACCTCCAGCATGTGGCCATCTATCAACTGACTTGTGGCCATCTATCAATTGACTGCTGGAATCCATTATTCTTTCTACAATGACTCTTTTGCTTCCATGATATGCTTTTGTACTTTAAAGTCTTTGTTTCAAAAGTAGTTATACACATAGAGGGGGGGGGGGTGAATAGGTTTCTTAGTCTTTTTGACTACTTTTTGATTTAGATTTGATAAGTGCTCAGTTATTAAGTTAACTTTAAAGAATGTGACAAAACACACCAGAATTTATAGCGGTTCCCCAAGGTATGAGTACATCCACTATCCCTCCTACCTTTCTAATATTATGTTATACAAGGTAATCTTCTCCAAACTCAGCTTAATGAGCTTTCAACACCGATCCCTCAGGATCTCTCAAAATTCCTCCAAGTCCTGCCTAAGGCAAATGCCCTACAACTCAGAGTAAATATTACTTCTACAGCTCAGTGATCTACAGATCACCTACCTCAGACTTAATCAAAAGTCCTACAGCTCAGTCTAGGAGGATAATCATATACTCAGAGAGAATAACTCTATTACAACACAGATCAAGAATCATCCTACCTCAAACCAAGGGCCCTACAACTCAGATTCTCAACAGAATCCTACCTCAAAGAATAAATCTCTTACCTCAGGCACACAAGCCCTACCTCAGATACATCTCAGGATCCTACAACTCAGCTTTTATATTTCAGACTTACAGCTCATATCAAGACTGATCCTACAGAATGAGTATGTTTTTATTGTTGATTGACTCCAGAGAAAGTGTCCTCTGAGCCTGCCTGCTAAACTGAGTAAACTCAACCCTATCTTCTTTATAGCACCAAGAAAAGATCTTCACGATTGTTCTGCTTGTGCTGAGAATTAACTACAGAGCACTGCTTCTTTAAGCCTAGATTGTAGTAGTGGTTAGAGCAGAGGCATTGAAGATGAGCAACAGCTTTAAGCTTGCTCTTCTTCTCCTTCTTCAGAAAGGATTTTCTAATCTTGCTGTTAAAGACAAGTTTATTCTTCAGTGAGTTATTTCTTCAACAACCAACTCTATCTATGAATCACTCACTAAGGGTAGAGCAAGTTGTTTGAAAAACTTCTCCTTTATCGAGAGGTAGAAAATGACCTAAAAGCTCCGTCTCCAAAAAGCTTTTTTTCTTCTTTCTCAGAAATCTGCTTTGGTATCCCGCCGTCCAACGAATCTTTGTGCAGTATTGTCTTGCCGGAGTTGGTAATTGCAACACTTCTTTTGCATTAAATGTTATAATAAAGGCATGAAGCTCCTTTTGTCATATGGCGTGCAAAAACCGAGACATTTGAATTCTTAATGATGTCAACATGACTCAGTGCTTCTGGACTTAACAAATTTCAGACAATACGCATTGGCGTTGAGTGAAGCCTTGTCACTCAATGCAAAAACACTTAGCATAATTCTACATCTTCAGGCGTTGAGTGAGCCTTCATCACTCAATGCTTTTTTACTTTTTTAGTCTAACTGTTAAGGTTTTGAGTGACCCTTCATCACCCAACGCTTCTGGACGTGGTTGAAATTTTGTTGCATGAAGGTGTTACGTGAAGATTCCATACTCAACGCTTTCTTACTTAGCCTGACTTCTTGATGAGCTCTTAAGTGGTCCTTCTTCACTCAATGCTTCTGTACTTAGACAGAAATCATGTTGAGTAGGAGTTGAGTGTACTGTGTTCACTCAACACTTCTGTCCCTTAGATAGATTTCTGGTCAACAACTCTGAGGATTCGACTGCTTGAGTTTCTGTCAACGCTTTTGCTTTTCTGGCATTGAGTCAAGGGAGTTCACTCGATGCTTCTAGACTTAGTTTATTTTCTGCCTGTCCAATAAATTGTCTTGAGTACAACAGTCATTATGACTCTGACAACCTATCAATCAGTGCAACATAAGACAACCTACATACAATGAACTTTTAACATGTATTAGATACATTCATGTGTATACTATTAACTTGTGGGCCTTCTTTAAATGTAGGATTTTATGATCAATGGACCCAACAATCTCCCCCTATTTGAAGAAGTCAGAAATCTTGCCAATGATATCACCACGAAATATGAAAGATAAGCACTCACAGAATTTAATAGCATAAAATGATACAAACACACAATATGATTATTATTAAAGGCAATAGTCATAAATATATAGTGTGCTTAACATAATGTTCACTTTCCTACAAACCTTTAGGAAAACACAAAAAACATGTCATGTTTCTGGTTCCTTTATCACTATCCCTCTCCTGGGTTTCTTTTCAGTCGTTTCCTTATCATCATTCTTCTTCTTATTTTGTCTCTCAAAATAGCTGTAGGGCTTAGGAAAGTATTTGTTGGGCTCAACAGCATGGTGGCACAACACTTGACTTTTTATCTCTCCTAAACTTCCTCCTATCCTCTTCATTTCTTTCTAACTTGTCCCATTCTAGGGATTAATAAAGCTTTCCCATATCTATTTTCTTATCTTTGATCTGATCCCACGCATATAAGATGATGGTCCTTGATTGAAGACTCCACTTCTTAAAGTCTGGCCTGGTCTACATCTCTTCTCTATACCTTTTCTTACTGAGCCTGATTTCTTCATCTTCTTCAGTGTCAGACATGCCTCTGGCTCTTTCTATCTGATCAACAGTGGGGCTAAATGTAGGAATTATAGCAGTAGTAGAAGGTTTAGCCAACTGAGCACCACTTTGATCATCATATTGATCACCATATTGTTCATCATACAAACCTTCTGGAATAGGGGCATGAGTGGCATGAATATTGTCATATGTATACTATTCAAGCCAAAATGAACCTCTGATTATATTGGTAACCCAAACACATTCTCAGTGTTGGCCTTGATCATTGCCTTCTCCCCCATTATGACTTCTTCAGATACAACTGCAGTCTATGAGTTTTTGGCTATCTATAAGCCTTTCATCCAGAAAATTGACTCCTTTATTGACAATATTCTAGACCTTTAACATATAATCATTAAGAATTCAATTACATGCATCCATTTTCATTTCTATTGTAGTCTTATGGGCTTCCATCAAAGATTTTTAGCATTATGGACCATTAACAATTTTCTAAAGGTAACATTCTGATTTTGGAGAATATCATTCTTTGTGAGTCTAATTTCTTGAAATTTCGATTCAGTATAGGTTACTGTAGGGGCAGCTCTCATGAAGAATGCAACTGTGTTGGCCTTTAGCAAGTTGACTTCAAATCTAATGGACTTTATCTCAGTAAACTGATCCATTCTCAACTCCTTGATTGAATCATCAACAAAGTTCAAGTTGTCTCCTTTGGTCATCCAACAAACCTTTCAGTTATGCCAGAAATGTTGATGACACCTGAACAGCTTGATGAGATGTTCGTTCATCACAAACATCCTCATGTTCTTTCCTATTTCCTTCCCATATCTCAGAGTCAGCTATCATATTTTTGGAAGAGTGATCAATAAGCTTAATCTTTGGCTCATCAGTAGCAGGTTCACCTTCTTCATAAATGTCAATAACATTCTCTGCTACTTGAGCAGGTATCTCTGTTGGAATCTCTCAATCAATCTCTGCAGTTTCCATTATAATTTGTTGTTTTGTAATAACTGTGTCTGGGGTATCGTGACTAATTATATCGGGGACTTGCACCCCCTTAACTTGAGGTAAAATAGAACAACTTCTGGACCCTTGGGAGTTTGAGCAATCCTGTTATGCAAATTCTCAATGAAGGAGTCTAGCTGTTTCGAACAGATTGAACTCTTTCCCCCTCAGCAGGGTCAAGTATCAGGGAAGTCTCCCCCTCAATATCTGCACAGATTCTGTTCACAATGCCTTCAGTTACTTGTTTAGTTAACTCTACTTGGAGGTCTTCAGAATGTGAGCCACTAACTTGGACTATCTTTGCTGTAAGTCTAGAGGATATTGAATCCTGAGCACTCATATCCCTTCTTGTCTCCTCAGTAGACTCGGACATATGAGGATCATATGGTTCTTCCTCACTTTTCCCAAAAGAAATGCTTTCTATGCTTTTCTCAGGGACTGGTACAACTTTCTTTTTCTTCTTCTCAACACTCTATTGATGTGGCTGAAGAACTTGTTGAATTTTCTAAAAGTGGCAACGAGATAGCCTAATGCCAAGTTAATATCCTCAAAACTATCAAGATCAAACCATGATCGTGCGGAAACCAGGAAAGCAAGCTCAATAACCAAATGCAATCACAGGGGCAAGCAGATCATATATTATTTCTTCTTTACAAGGCGATGTATAAATGGCGAGACATGATTTTTCCAGTACAAAGGAATAGGAAAAATACAAGAAAAACAATTTGAGCGGACCTCACTGGAGACCGCCGAGACCGCCCAGTCCGCCAAAGTCGCCGAGGGCGCCCGAACTACTGCTGCTGCTAGAGGATGAATATAACACAGAGTCCGCCGAGACCGCAAGGTCGCGCGGACACACTGTTATTCGCTGACTACTACAAGCTGCTGCTGAACTGAAGAACAGACCGCCTAGACAGCCGAGTTTGGCAGACAGGTTATTGAACTTGGAAAGCTAAAGCAGAGAATACTGTCAAGCCGCAGAAGAGACCTGCTGAGATTGCTGATTGTAACCTCAAACGTCACTGATGCCGACCGCAGTCAAAGCCAAACTCCTGGCTCCTCAGTGTTAGCCGCGCAACCTGCAAACAACAAACAGTCAACTCTACTCAACCCGCATGGACAGGAAAATCCAGACCGCAACAATTATTCAAGTCCTCACTTACTGTGCACTCTGTTATTGTAGATGTGCCGGGGGGGGGGTGTCTATTTATAGGTGAGGTGAGGAGTATGGTCACCACCCTAGAGAATAGAGTCACCACCCTAGCTTGCGCGCTAACTCAACCCAGTCCGCCCAGTCTGCAAGGACTTGGCCAGACTTCAATCCTCCAGGCTACAGATCATAGAAAGTCAGCCATTATGCGTACACACATCCAGCCCATACAACACAAGCACAGCGCCAGCTCGCCCAACATAAGCATAGAGCCAGACCGCCACTCAACACAGCATGCAGACACACCCGAAACTCATGCTGCATAAGTCAGCAATACACCACAACATGCGGACACAACCACAACTCATGTTGCATCAGTCTGCATACTGTACGTGGATAAAGAGGCATTCCACACAGCTCGACCATAATGCCACAGCCCGCCACGAGTCCACGACCAACATGTAGTATGCCTGGTCAACAATGGACTCTGCGGACTTTGCGGACACCATGGACTTGTCACAGAAAATGACCAAGTCCAGCAGTCCAACAAGCAACGGCACGAGCGCGGCGGACACAGGAGACCCAGACCGCCATTCGGTAACACAGTCTGCCAAAAGGATGTGAAACATCCATCACAACATGGAGAGCTCGGCAAGAACTAAAGCCCATCTCCAAAGCGTTCATAAATGCGGACTCCGCGGATGCAATAAACAAGTCTGCCAACACACCACAGATACAACTTCTAATCCGCCCATTACCACAAGGGCTGGCTAACTGCAAGGCTGCAGATCAAGCTGAGTACTTCCAACAGACCGCCAACACAGTCCGCTCAGGCCTCTCCACTCGATGCCCAAGTCCCAAAGACTTTCTTAGCAAAATACCATCCAGGTCGCACATCAGACCGCCCAGATCGCAACAGAGGCCGCACAGGCCGCTCCACAAGAACAGCCAAGCCACCATCCTAGGCAGGTCCCCCTGGCCGGAACCAGCAGTCCGGCCAGGCCGCGGACTCAGACCGCACAGGCTGCGCAGAACGTCCGGCCTACCCTATCACCCACTTTCACTTCATAAATTTCAACACTCCACCTTGAAGTGAGAAGTGGTGATCAAGCCCAGCAACCCTTGTAACCGTTGAAATGGCGCCTTTGACAGCGGTTTCGTGAAGATGTCAGCAAGATTGTCTTCACTCCGAACATGCCCGACCACAAGAGATCCCTCCCACACTTTCTCCCTTATGAAGTGGTGCTCGATCTCAATATGCTTGATCCTTGCGTGAAACACTGGATTGTTCACCAGTTTGAGAGCACTCTCATTGTCACCCCAAAGTAAAGTGGGACCTTGCACTTCCTCATGAACATCCTCTACAAGCCTTCTCAACCAGATGGCTTCCCGAGCAGCCAAGTCTGATGTCTTATACTCTGCTTCTGTAGTAGACACAGACACTAAGTCCTACTGCTTCTTGCTACACCACGAGATGCAAGCTGATCCACAAGTGAACACATAACCCGACTTTGATCTTTGATTATCCGAGTCACCACCATAATTAGCATCCGTGTATCTAATCAAATAAAACATTGTGTCCCTACTATATAGGAGTCCCATATCAGAAGTCGCCTTGACATACTTCAAGATGTTCTTTGCCGCTACTAGATTAGACTTCCTTGATTCAGCATAAACCGACTTACGTGCCAACTGGGCAATATGTCTCCCGGGCACGGGTCCATATATCAAAGCAGAATCTATCAGCATGTAACTCCGACAAACCTTCAGAGACAGAAGTGAAGGAGCCAGAACACCACCATGGAGTTTTCTGAGTTCCATCGCTTCCAAGAGCGATCAGTCAGTTGGGGCTCCTTAACAGTCCCATCGATGTAGCCATACATCCGGTGGCTACAGATGACATGTAGTGCCGCCCGTGACCATTCAAGATAGTTTGTGTCATCTATTGAGACGGTGGTGATCTTCAGGAACCAGAGAAGCCATGAGACCACTGAGAGTCGCTTCTCTGAGGCAGAGTCACACATGGGGACAACACCGAAGAAGCACCTTCATCGGGGGAAGGAGAAGCCATGGAGAAGACAAAAAAGTAATAAACCGGGAGCCAAACAACAGCAGAGGCGGCTGGAGAGACTGCGACAGCCTGCCTCAAACAGAGGAAACGGCGGCCGGACTGCAGCAGGCAGAGAATGCGGCCGTCGGGCGGCAGGAAGCAGGGAGGCAGCGGGCTGCATCACGAAAGAGGGGACGGCGTCCGGGCTAGAGCAGCCAAGACAGCAGCAGGAGGGCGGCAACAAGCAGAGGGGGCAGCGGCGGGCGTCATCACACGAAGAGGCGACGACCATAGGATGAAGACGAGACAGCGGGCTGCATCACGGAGGGACGACGACGACACCCTCTCAGCAACCGGCGGTTGTATGGGGGCCGCCCGACATGTGGGTTGATGCCGAGCGGGACGACGCTGAGCCGAGCAGGACGGAACCGAGGCGGGATGGGTTAGGTCGGAATCGGGGTGAACGAGAGGAGGAGAGACGCGGGTTGGAAGAAATTAGGTTTTTTTTTTCGTGTTTCCCTCTGATACCAAGTTGAATCGAGAGAAAATATGCTTTATTCTTCCACAACGTGTGAATATATAGGAAGTACAATGATATATAATAACGAGACTCACGGTGTGAGACTAAACCAACATACACATAATAATAACAAATAAATGCGGATATACGACTTGTATAATACTCTCAGGTCGATCAACTATCTTAGTTTGTCTGTTGGTTTCAGGCTGATAGAAATATAAAATGAGATGAGGAGAATTAGTGCTTCCTGAATTTTGAATAGCCCCTTCAAAAATGCATTAAAAAGTTGGAGCCGTTTGACCCGATTTCTTTGGTAAACCATACTAGCATAGTGTTTGCCAACCGTCTACCAAATATTTGGGATACATTGTGTGCTAAATAGTGCGGTGATAGTGAGCCAATGTGAGTAGCTTGAAAGACGATCCACCACCATTACTATGTCAATGTATGAGATTTTGTTATGTGAGTCATAAAACCATTGAAAGATTCATCAAGATGTCTTAATTAGTAATAGAGGTAGCTGTAATGATACAATAGAGTTGTATTAAGATCATAAGAATGAAAATGTGTTACATTAAACAATAAAAGATACATCGAAAACAATTCTCGCCAAGCATTCGAAGGCCGTG
Source organism: Platanthera guangdongensis (assembly GCA_039583875.1). Classification (NCBI taxonomy): domain Eukaryota; kingdom Viridiplantae; phylum Streptophyta; class Magnoliopsida; order Asparagales; family Orchidaceae; genus Platanthera; species Platanthera guangdongensis. The sequence goes on along the minus strand of CM077163.1, from coordinate 139,385,671 downwards.
TCCTTCTTGATGCTCCACTCTGCAAGAGAGCAAAAACCCTATACTTTCAAGTACCTCTCTAAGCATACTACCACTCCTATATATGCGAGTGGGGAAAATGCAAAGTACAATAAGGCCCTTGGGCTACATAAACTAATAATAACATGAGGCGGCCACATCGTATCAACACGCCCCGCCCGAAAAACGACCTTGTCCTCTTGGTCGAGGGTCAAAGGGTCGTCAAACAGCGTCAGCGGTTCTAGTTCCCCAGAGTCAGATTAGTATCTTCAGCTCCCAACAACACACAGATTCCTGAGAGGGAACACATGGGTGGGCGAGACTGGTTGTTAGCAGCGAAAGCAGAGGCCCTTGCGGCGAAAGTTTTCTTGTTGTTGGTAAGACAAATGATGGGGCCGTCTGAGGGCCGGTGGACGTGGAGCTGGCAGATGCGCGGGTGGAGTCCGTAGCTGGGGCCCAGGTGGGGGCAGAGGGTCCACGACCAGAAGAAGCGACGGTAGTGGCCGTGGAGGAAGTGGTGGTAGTAGTGGCCGCGATGGTGGGGTCGGCCGTGCCAAGGAGCATGGTGGCGCTTGTTAGAGTTCCTTGTCGAGATACCTAGCCTGCTCCATTGCGCGGTAAAGAGTAATCGGGTTGTGGACCCGATGGCGTGCATGGAGGTGGGGGTGCAGACCCGCCAAAAAATAACTCAAGTAGTGGTCGGAGGCCCGGTCGGGAACATGCATAGCGACCATGATGAATTCACGATGTAGGTTGCCACAGAGTCAGACTGGCGGACAGAGCTGAGGCACTCAAAAACATTATCCGCCCGACGGCCGTCGGAGTGGCAGAGGAGTTCCTCCTTCAATGTGGTCCAGGACATGTCAGGTGCTTGTTGGCACATCCAACGCACCCAATGGAGTGCTGAGCCTTCCATATAGATAGTGTCGAGGGGGACCTTCTGGTCGGTGGGGGGTGCCTGGAAGTCAAAGAACTGCTCGGCGCGAGCGATCCACCCGAGAGGGTCGGTGCCATCGTACACAAGAATCTCAATCCGGCGGAGGTGGCCAGCACACTGTCTGTCGTGGGGGTGCAAAAACCCCATGTTGTCGGGCACATTGGAATTGGTGGCGGTGAAGGAGCTGGAGGGCGATAATTGCCGCGGTAAGTCCTCAAAGGAGGAGCGCGAGGTCCTCCAACTGGGCTTCAATGTGATCCATGCGCTGGGAGTCCGAGTTTGCAGCGGTGGAGGTGATCTCGTCGGCGTGGAGGGCCATGGCCCGAGTCTTGGGCATGAACCGCGGCTAGGAGTAGCAGCAAGGAGCCCGGAAGACTGCAATAGCTGTAGCCTGCAGGAGCACAACCCGACACGGCGAAAGGCGGCAAGGAGGAGAAACGGCCGCTGGATGGCCTCCAAAGTTGTAGGAGGGCCTCCGGAAGGCGTGGAAGACGCTGGTGGCCGCTGACAACGTAGGGAGGAGCCGTTGTAAACGCGTGGATTGTCGGACGACGCCGACAAATGGCATCAAAGGGTGGGGAAGGCGATGGCGGCGGTTGACGGCGCAACACACAGTGGAAACGCTGCTTGAAGAAGCCGACGTCGCTGTCGAGGCGGAAGTAGCCGGCAAAATTGAAGAGCGTGGCCGCAGAGATGCCACGAGGCGTGCGAAACAGCGCGACGGGACGCCGCAAGGCGTGCGAACATGGAGATGGGCCGGAGATACACTGCGAGGCGCGCAGAACAGGGAGACGAGCCTTAGCGTCGACGATGCGGGCAAACAAAGGATCCGTGGATCGAGCTGAATCCCTAATTAAGGAAGCTGTAGCGGCGGATCGAACGTCGGGAAGGAGGCGAGCCAGTGTTATTAGGGTTTCAGAAGAACCCTAATCGTGGCAGGTCGGATCAGTTGATACAATAGAGTTGTATCAAGATCGTTGGAATGAAAATGCGTTACATTAAACAATAAACGATACAATCGAGAACAATTCTCGCCAGCATCCGGAGGTTGTGTCCTCCTTGACGCTCCACTCTCAAGAGAAGCCAAAACCCTAGTCTTCCAAGTTATCTCTCTAAGCATACTACCACTGCTATATATAGGCGAGTGGGAAAAATACAAAGTGCAATAATGCCCCTGGGCTCATAAACTAATAATAGCGTGAGGCGGGCCGCATCTTATCATGTAGCACCCCTCTCTTGTGTACGTTATGGTATGCATCCCAATACTAATTATTACATCATCTTTAATCTTTCATATAAGATTTTAAAATAAGATTTTATTTATACCTTTGCCATCCATCTGCCTCCACTTTAAACCTATTTCCCTATAATATCACCTCATTTTAACGAGTTTGCCAGGACCACCTTGTAATGATCTACATTCTCTTGAGCACCATAAGTGGGTCTTGTGATACCCCTATTAACCCCGCATGATTAACACTTAAAAGTTTAGGGGTTATCCGCCATCGGGTCAGAAAAGGGGTTATCCGCCGGGAGGATCAATGGAGCTCTGATACCATATAAAAGAACAAACACTTGGGCAAAAATATGAAACCTTGTATATCCTTCTTGTGTATGTAAATATAAGTATGAGTACAAATATATAGGGAGAGAAGAGAGAGAAGACTCAAATACAAGATATGAAACTAAAATAAATAGGAAGAAAATACACAAATGTGCCAAAACATGAGCCTTTACATTGTCTTTTCTAACAATAACAATGAAGAGTTAAATACACATGCATTTCAAACAAAAACTCATGACATCATCAAGTATGCAAGCTAAATAAATTAAGGCAAAATAAAAGCTCTTAATAATATAACACAAGTCTCATGCAAATGACAATCCCAAGCAAATGAATATACAAAAACATCAAATTCTAACGAATAACATTAACCTAGCAGCTGTCCATGATTCAATGAAAATGTCTGATTATAATCATTACTTAATAAATATTGTCCTAACAATAAAGAAAATAACATAAGGTCTGAAAAATAAGAAATGAGATAAACCTCCAGGAGGTAGTAACTTGTCATGGATTTAACTCAGGTAGTTGACGGCACAGTTACATAAGCTAAGACAAATTCCAAATCAAGCAAGAAAAAGCCTTAGAATATTTGCAGAAATAAATGCATAACTAATATAGATCAGAAATGAAACTTGTCCTAATACTTAGTGGTGAAAACAGGGAAAATAAGTAGGCAAGTAAATTAACTTGAGAGAACAAATTATTAGCCTAAACTAGAGTGTAACACATTAATTCATGTAATGATATAAGCTATAACAATTGTTAGATGTAAAAGTTTTTAATTGATGCACAATAATCATGATTCAGAGAGATTCAAGAACATATTCAGGACTTAACATGGATTCAAAATTATACATGTGGTCTCTAAGGGGTGGTTCTTACGAACCCTCACCCTAGAGCCAGAGAGTTCCTGCTTGTTATGGTTGGTCCTTTTTTCCCGTTAGGGATTCAAGAGGGAACTCAAGTCAAGAAAATGCATCAACTAAACACATTCTTTCAATGTTTGCTTGATGACACCAAATGAATGAACAATGAACAATTTACATCGGAAGGTAATCCGACCATGAAACAATCTTTAACACATGTATTTAATCCGAAAACTATAGTTCAAGAGGAGTTCAGACCGATTGGGGTAGCTTGCGTTACTTCTCCTGAGTTAGAACGCTAAGGTTTAGAGTTTAGCGTTTAGGGTTTATGGTGGAAAACTAAGAATTGACCTCACTCACAAGGTGGAAAACTAAGAATTGACCCCCACGAGCTGCAGTGAGGAGGTCCTGCCACAAACCTGAAAGATCAAAAAGAACTTCCCTTCTCAAGCCAATGCTGAGCCGGGCACCCTGCAAGGCACTTGAGAGCACCAGACCGTCAACTCGAAACCGCGATAAACAGAGTGTTGAAGCTCTCGCCAACCTGAAACAACCAAAGAAAAAGAAAAAAGTCCGTCCTCTCCAAAGGTTCCCTCAGAGATCTATTTATAGTTTTCTGAAAATGGTCCGCGGATAGCGGAATCCCGGCTTTTGGTTTTACTAATTGCAGCCAAAAGTGGTATGCTAATAGCGAAATTCCGTTGTTTAGAAAGGCTAATTGCAGGCCAAAATGATATTTCCTGGAAAAATAGACCACAACTCCTAGAGGCGAGTCCAAGCTGTTTGAGGTCTGCTCGTTTGGGGGTGGCGAGTACCCCGATGAGGCTGAGAACTCGCCACTCACCTCGAACCGGGGCGGGTGTAAGCTGTTTAGGGTGCACTCGTCCATAGCTGGCGAGTTCACTGCCCGATGCTGCGCTTGCCCTCTTTAAGTAGGTTGTGTCGACCAGATGATTCCCGGCCGCACTCGCAATTCGGCTTGATGTCTAGCCGATCGGCTAGAGGCGAGCCGATTCACCTGGGCTTGGTTCCCGTCCCTTCTTCTTGATGATTTGATGGTCCACGCGACAAATACGTGGTTGTACACCAAGTCTTACAGCCAAACATTCATAAAAAACAAAATTCAATGAAACCTAAAACTAATTAGTGAGTTTTGTATTTTACGGGTTCAGGAGGTTAAAGTTTCATTAACATGAAGGTTTTTCAAGCATTTACAAGGGTAAGTTTACTATGCATCTTTTTTGGAATAACAAGTACTCATCTAGATCAAACCATTTTTAAACACGATTATCTTTCAAGTAAAAATTTATACGAGACGAGCATTACATAAAACACATCATTTACTTGCCAACAAGATCTCTTGGCATTTATCTTTATGACAGAACGGACATCCCTCATCGACACCACAGACGCTTGGATATGGGATCCATCAGAATTTTCATGGCGGAATATAATATTATTAATTAATTAGTTAATAATATTATAATATTATATGATGGAGATCCATCAGATCATGCACTGGGAGGGGTTCGCCGCAAGGCGGGACCCACATTCATGTACTTGCGCAAGAGGACTTGATCAGATCGCCGATCCGATTCCACGAATGCGTCCGGATCCGCGTCGCGAATCATTTTCATATATTACTTTATTATTTTAACATTTATTTTGTTATATTTGGGTAACCCCACCTCCAACCAATTATAGCTATCGATGGTGAAATTGCCCTAGTTGTCTTCTTATTATAAATAGGATGTTAGTGGACTGTTTTTAGGGTATTGCAGATTTTGGTGAGTTGATTCCCAGAATCCCGCGATCCTCCCACGGTAATGACTCTGTGGAACCCTAGGTGACGATTTCTAGGCTTGTATCTTCCTTTCCAAAGTATTCCTAAACCCTAAGCATCATTTTCTATCATCCCACCCCCTCTACCAACCCCCTCTACCATCGCCCAAATCCCTCCCCATACAGCTGACTATGTTGTTTCCCCTTTCTACATCCATCAGCCCTCCCCACTCTCTATTCGCTGTCGCCCCCTCCGCCCCCTCTAGACCCCCAACAACCATCGCCTGCCCCTCATCCTGAAGCCACCGCCGCCCCTTATTCCCCTACACCCGCCTGCTTCATTTCCTGAAGCCGCCGCCACCCCTTTTTCCCCAGATTCCTCCGCCCCTCCAATCCAGCACCTTCCCTTGCCACCATCCACCCTCAGCCGCACCCCCTCCTCCGCGGAACCATCACGGCCCTCTCGTTGTCCGATCTACCTCCCACCGCCCGGATCCGCTTCCGTACACCTGGATTTTACTCATTTCCAGTCCGATCCTGCTTTCTACCGCCAAATCCAGCCGCCCTCGTCGTTATTCCACCTATGGTTCCACCTCGGATCATCGTCAAAGCATTTCCGGCTCCAAATCTCCATTGCCTTGCACAACCCTCTATTCGGTGAGTCATTTGTTGTATTAGACTATTATTTTTATCATTATTTATTGAATTGGATAGTTTTTTTTTTGCTTGGATATGCTGCCTGTGAAAAGATCGTCTGGAATCACTTGTGACTTGCAGGTGGGTTTCATTCGCCGTACGCTTTGTCATGGCCCTCCGAGCGGAGGGATGTCATTAAATGCTCGCTTACTGAATTCTTATTTTTGTTTTCAAATATTCTTGCGTTGGTTGTTGATTATTCTTGCTCGTATTTATTTGTCGCCGTCACCGACGCTATCATTGCATATAGACTAGGGATAGCGTGTCTAGCCTTCATTTTCATCCCTAGAGATCTAGGTCATGTGCACCTCTTAGCCTACCCTACATCAATTGGTATTAGAGCGCAAGGTTTGGCCACATTTATATATGTAGTGGTAGGTTTATAGAGTCTTTAGGTTCATCTATGACTAGTTATTGTCAGTGTTCCTCTTCTCAATTTGGGAATCTCGAGTCTACCTATACCCGATCCTATAGAGTCTCGTCAGGGAGATCCTCACGTTATTATGATGATCATTCTCGATCGTAGTACACCATTTTCAGAAATCGTGTTGATCCACCGACACGACCCCACTATGCTAGAGACGATCAGTATGATGATTGTCATCGTTCATATTCCTCTACGCGAGCGGATCGTGTTGATCCTTCGACACAACTCGATTACATTAGGGATGATTATTATGAGAGAGATCTCGAGTGACAGTTTTGTATTGATGCCCTTCTTTTGACGGCTCATCGAGTCCCTAGTCTTTTAGTTATTGGCTCTTGAATATTGAGTATTATCTTGATCGTTTTGAGGTATTCGGTGAGCGACGTATCAAGTTTGTGAAACTTATGTTTCTAGATTAGGCGAAAGCATATTGGTCTAGCATTGAGAGGACCCACGAGCGAGATCGTCTTAATCGCATCACTAGTTGGGTGAAGATTAAGCATATTTTGTGCCAGAGGTATTTGCCCCCGTCATATCGGAGTCGCTTGCTTGAGTAACTTTTTCCCTTTCAGCAAGGATCTACGTCTGTCGCTAAGTACATGAATCATTTTGTTGAGTTAGTTGTGAGGAGTGATATCATAGAGGAGACAGCTATGACCACTTCCCGATTTTTATCTGGACTTCGATCTGACATACGTACTGAGTTGGCTTATGACAACTCGATGTCCCTTGAGCAGACATATCAACCCGCCCTTTATCATGAACAGTTCTTGAGATCCGTAAGAGCTGGTCGATTAGATTCATACCCTGACCTCCGCAATACGAGTCCCTCCCATATCGAGGTCACCACGATGCCTACCACTGTCCTGTCAGACACGATAACAATGATATCTGATACGGATTTCTCTCACCCCAGTGAGGTGCTTAGTCTGGTGAATGGTCTATCTTTTGTTTCCAACTCTTCTCTGGTGACCCCGGCTGAGACAGCCTGAGAGTGAGTCCAAGCGACCTATTGATTCTATAGTGTTGTGTCCCTCACCTACATCTCTTCTTCTGCCATGCACTGGGTTAGTTAGAACCCTTATCATAGACTTGTTTCTTGACACGACGCATACAGACCCTTCTTGAGAGTAGGTCTATATCTCTCCCCTTGTCATTGCTCTGAGTCACATCACGACCGAGAGCCTAGTGCCTGGTGTTGATTTCGTAGTGTGATGCAACCCGCGTCACTTATTATTATTGTTCATGTTTTTATTTGTGTATCGCACATCTTCACGCATTTTGGTTTCGTTATATTTTGAGTTGTATCGCACATGTTATAAGCATTTTTGGGTAATGTTGTATCGCACATATTATTCGCGCAATTTTTGTTCGACTCTTTGGTGTGACCGGCAAACGCGACCCTAAATGCAAATGCCCGGTAGTCTAAAAAATCGATTAATTAGGACAAGTTTTACAAATTAACTATTTTAATTAGATATTGAAGTTTTAAAGTCAGCCTATTCCAAATGAAATTTCAAAATCTTCTATGGTTGCAATAACTAAATATCTGTCAATAGCCAAACTCAAACCCTAATGTCGTGCGTTAAAAAGGAAACCCTCCCCACTGTTTTGGGCGGCTGAAATAGAATGAACAGAGAAAACTCTTTCTCTGTTTCCCAGCGCCTCAACTAAACCCCACACATTTCCGCCCCCCCCCCCCCCCCCCCATTCGCTCGACGACTCGCTCCCCTTCTCCACCAGCCAGTCCTGCCGTCGTCGGAGCCCATCCAACTTACCAGCGACCACTCCCGCCACTTCACTGGAGACGCCGACGACAAACAACCCTTGTCCAACAAGCCGAGCCTGCATCTTTCTTCCCGTGCCTCTGCTCCAACGGTGCCGCCCCGTCTGTCGCCGATGTTGCTGTCGGAGCCTTCCTAGGGTTCTGACGACCTCTCCTGCCACTCCCATAGACAACTCCAGCGACCATCCGACATTTTCCTTATTACAGTCGGCAGACTCCACTGTTCCAGAAGTCCCTTCCTCCGCCTCTGCCGCCAGGGTCTCCTTTTGTCCACGACAATCCCCCTCTGGAGTCCTGCAATTTCCCCTTTGGAGTCTTGAGTACAACAACCCCTATAGCCTTCTTCGTCACCCTCCAGAGGACCCATCAGCCGCTGCCACTCTTCCCTGGGTATACCTCTTGGCCTCCTCGCTCTCCGCCCCTACTGATTTTGTGCTAAATTATTGAAACGAATAATTAACTATTTTGAGCTTGCCAGTTAATCTGATCTCTTGATTACCGTTATTCTTCTTATCCGTAATATATGCGCCACTAGAATTTTTGTGCCTGTGGAATTATGTTTCTTGACGTTATTATGTTTTGTGCGGTAGCTTTACGAGCGTTTGTGATGCCTAGACCGTTTTATTCGTTTTAAATAGCCGCGAACTCGCGAAATCTCCTGGCGATGCATTTATTTAAAGAGATCACAATTATGTCGTTTAGAAATTACAACCATAGTTTCAGTCTACATCATAGTGGTTATCTCACCCATTTATGAGGATATTACTCCTTACGTTGGTACTCATCTGAAGGATCATGACCCTGTTGACGGGTTCTATGACGAGCCTCCTGATGAAGCACCATGTTCTGGTGAGGATGAGATTCAGGTGAGCCACTCGCTTATGAGTTTCAAGTTATTGGTGTTTCTTTTGTTATCATCTCTGGTCTTGCCCCACGAATAGATTTTGAGTGGAGTGTTACGTATGCATGGCTTTCCTCAAGTACACTTGAACATACTCCAATTATTGCGAGAGCCTACCTTATGACACATCACACTCTCGATGAGTTTTGGGACGCACCACATGCTGACCCACCAGATGAGCTCTCTCTTTTCAGGAAAATTTGCCACACTTTAGAGTTACCTCTTCTAGTCGATATACATGATTTTCACTCAGCTGGTCGTCGCATTTGTGATGACTTTTCATACATACCTCCTGGTGAGCCTCTTGATGTGTCACGTTCCCTAAGAGACATTTTGTTCTTTACGAGCTCATATTTGAGTATTGGTGTCTTACGCTGACATTTGGAAACTCGTCACATCTCGATGAGTTTTTTTACTCTCCGCCGAGAAAATCTCCCGATAGACCACCACATGTTAGAGACATCCCGATCATTATTAGATTTTTCCCTAACGAGCATATCGTGTTTTATTTGCATCATTTGCATTATCTGCATGATTCTGTTGAGTTATTTGTTCGTCATTTGCATGAGTTGTATTAGTCTGTTCGCCGACGGATCACTACGAGCAATGAAAATTATAAAACCCATGCAAATATGTGCAAGCAGGAACAGTTATTTCGGGAAGACGAATAGGTAATGACGCGAATCCGTCCTGAGAGGCTCCTTTAGGGCCTTCCAAAAATTTAGCGCCAGACGATGGGCGCCTACTCAGTCATAAGTCGCATTGGGACGAACGCCTACAAGCTCGATATCCCTGCAAATATGGGTATTCACCCGGTATTAATGTTGAAGATCTGACGTCATACTACGAGCCTCACAAGTATGTGGACCCACGCAGTGGAGACACCTAGTCGCCCACACCTCCACTCCCGTTGCCTTGCCACCCTCATAGTCCACCCACGTCTAATGACCACCACAATTCATCCATTTATGTCACCTACCCGCCCGGAGATTTGTCTTCTTTGGTTTCACCTACGACACCGCTCGTGAGTTGAGCGCTGCGAGCATTACAGAGATCAGATCCCACCAGTTCGTTGCCACTACAGATGGGCGAGATGACCGTCACTCTATCATGAACTAATTCATTAAATCAACATCATTTTCCCAACATTTAGGCTCCTTTTGTGGGGATTTATTTTCACCGGTCAAGCAGTTACGACCGCATGAATTAAGGTCAGGTTCATGCGGTTGTAATCGCTTGACCGGTGAAAATAAGTCCCCTCAAACAAAGCCTTAGTCTGCGTCTAACCCCAATCCACGAACAAGAAAAATAATGTTTGATTTATGTGAAGCTCCTCATTCTGGTCACCAAAACTTTGTTGATGTCAAGATGGCGAAGAGTCCAATCATGAATTGATACTCAATAAATCTTGAATATTACCAATTTTGACAACATGAAAGAAATTTTCATGGTAGTCAGCAGGAAACACATGAATGTAGCTGTTGAACTCAAGACGTGCTTTCAAACAGTCAACTTAACCATCAAAAGAGTGTTTGACCTAGTAAACTCTACGACACCCAACAATAAACTTCCAAAAGCGGACCAATTCCACACGTTATTCAATTCCAATGCTTTTCATCTTCTCATTGGTAGCATGTCTCCCCACCCCTAATAAGGCAGAGAGCATCAGGTAGTGCAACATGGTGTGATGCCTACATAATTCTAGCCGGCCAAGTAGGCAATACATTTCTTCTGGCAGATTTAGCTACAAATTTGAATAATTGCTTTGTAGAATTAAAATGCTTGAGGTTAACAGAGATATGGAGGACCTTGTGCGAACAACAACAAATGTTAGATGCAATTTTATGATGGCCTGATTCCAATACAAGTGTTGTGTTGAAAGGAGCAGACGCTTTGAAGAACATGACATGATCAGCAGGTGTAGCCTTTAGAATTTTGCTTCTCATGCTAAACTTGTCATGATATGCAATTGTATGATCAATTCTTCTTGTGCTGAACATCAGTGTGTGTTTGTGCTTCTTCGGTCTCAGTGCATGTACGTCATTGCCAAATCCTTTTAAGGGACCGCTCTTGCGTGTAATGTGTATATGTTTATGATTTAATGTCTGTTGTTGTGTTCCTTGGTTTGGAATGCACATCCCAATCTCTGAATCTGTTGAAATTCTATGTTAATTTCATGCAGGTGATTCTACTGCTTTTATTCACGTTTCTTTGTTAACATTTACGAGTGCCACATAAATCCTTTCTCGCCATCCCTAGATAATGGATAAGTTTAGTATTTTCAACTAGTTCTGCTGTCACCAGATTTGCTAAAGGATTGCTCTGTTTTTAAAAGTTTATGCCAGAAATAATCCCATTCAAACAAAGAGAGAGCCACCCTCCAAATCTTTTAAAAATTTCCCTCTTGAGTTAGATTTGTTTCCACTGGCTGTTCCTGGGATCCGGGTGGTGCATGCAGGAAATGCACTGCACCGTGCAGTCACGAGATTTGACTTGCCTGATCTCAGCTCGCGCGGAGATGTGTGCACTTTATTCTCGCGCACTGCTTTGAATGGTGCATTGAGATGTGCATCTCAACGCAACTCACATCCATTAGATTACACTTCGCAAAGTACAACGATCTCGTCCTCCGATTTCCTGCACTTTACCTTCCCAGCCCCGGTGTTCCTGAGTTCATAGTACGCATGTAATAAATGTGTCCAACTAAGAAAATTATATATTGCTCTTATTTATTGTATAAGATATTACCATTTATTACGGCCCTTCTAATGAAAAAAAATCACTCCCAATATCATGAAGGTTTTGAAATCGGACCCGATATTGAATCGCGGAGGGAAAGGTTCAAGGTTGAACCGGTCCAAGTGATTTAATTGCGGTTGAACCGTTAATATATATATATATATATATAAGAAAAATAATAACAGTACATTAAAAATTTGTATATAATTATTAAATTTTTATGACTATAGTGTGATACAATGAAAATGATGTATACATCATCACTATATTAGTATACGTTTAAACATCCAGCGTTTTTTTCTCTATTGGAGTTGGATAAAAACACCACGAATAAAATGGATTTTGAGATGACAATGATACCAATCAATATTGAAAATAAACAGTTTTGACTTTTGACATAAAAGTTGATGCAGTTTCTTAGTCAAGATCGGGGATAAAAAATGACATTTCGTAACCACTGCGTTTATGACCGCCATCCTCGTCCTAAAGGAACATAAATATATCATAAATTTTAATTTTTAATGCAAAATGTAATAAGTTATTATAATTATAATAATATATCTAGAAAATATTTTATTTATATAATTTTATTTTATGAATACATTAATATTTATATTCGTATAATAATATACAGTTTAAAACGACAAAAACTAACTCATCCAGTGGTCCACTTATCCCTGAATCGAAAATGGTATGGGTTCAAAATCATGGATTCTCACATTTAAATTTTGGGCTTTGGCCCGCCCGATTACCCTAAAACCGCTCGGTTCCCGGCCCCGCCGGTCTGCCCGCCCGGTTCTGCGGTTTCTAGGCAGCCCGCGGATGGAGGCAGTTTCTTACCTGGACCGGACCGGCAGTGTGTCCGGTCTGCGGTTCGACCGGCGGTCCGATCCGATTTTCAAAGCTGATCATCATACTGAAGAGAGCAGGAGATGGCATCCATCCCTCATGCTATATTGCTATGCAATGTTTAGGACACGTTTCATCACGGGGAAACCATCTTCTCCAATTAACAATCATTCCACTAATCTTGAAAATATATTAATAATAACAATGCAAAAAACAACATAATACTCTCTCCCTCTCACACTCAATTATTATGCCATATCTTAGACTTTTCCCTTGCTTGCTACATATAATATTATAGAAATAAGAATGGCACCGGGAAGGAAGCAGGCAGACTTTGAATTTTGGGAAAATTGGAATGATGCGCATTGAAGAAAGACGGTCGGGCCCCCTAGAATTTGGGATGCCCTTCACATCTACAGTTACCAGGGAGGAGGGGTCTCCTGCACCACCACCACCACCACATCTCAAGGACAAGCTAGTAGTTATTCAAGGACAAGTGCTGCCTAACATACTGTTGATCTCGCCAATTATATTGATTGGTCTGCCATTGAATACTGAGGACAGCGTTGACTCGCACAGCTTCTTCAGCTCCCTTGTTCTCACCACATCGTCTTCCTGTCTCGGCAAAACAGGAGAGCACCAAAAGCAAACAAGCTCGGTCAGCAGCTTCACATTATGCATGACAAATCCCAAAACTAAAATGCATTACAAAGGATAAAATGTGCAACTTTTCAATGTAGAGTTATTATAAATGATAAAAATTGGAATATCATAAAATAATTTGATATATTTGGTCACTTTCCATCGATATTTCTCAAGGAAAAGGCCGCACCTTTCATTGTAGTCATTATAGAAGGTAAAATTGAATATCATAAATTTATTTGGTTGATTTTATCATTTTCCATATATATTTCTATCATAATGGACAATCTTGTAAACTGAGGAAATTTAGAGGAAGGTAAATGTAATTTCAAAAGATAAAGGGTGCAATCTGTAATTATGCAAACTACCAAGGGAGGTCCCGGTGGTAAACCCCTCTTAGGGATTAGTCCCACACCTTAGGATGGTGTTTAGGCTCTCCTCTCCTCTCTTATATATATGTATAAATACTTGTGTTGTATTCATGAGAAATATATGAGAAATTAATAAAATATTGATTTCTCTCTCTTCTGCTGCGATTCTCTACATGGTATTAGAGCGAGCCGATCCTAAAATTTCTCGCATGGCTTGAGTTCTTGGTCCTCCGAGCTCCAACTTCTCTATAGTCAGCTCTGCTAACCGCAAATCACCACCCTTCGTGAGGAATTCACCCCTTGCTCTCTCTGAGTTGCTCTTCCTCGTCTTTTATAGGCTTTCACTGCTGCCAACCGGTCCCCACCTGACTGGTGATTGTTGCGACCTCTCCTTTCTAACCGATCTGCTCGCTCTACTCGCAACTAACTCTTCTGCAATCTCTCCATCGTTGAACTCCCTTCGGTTGCTGGTTCTTGTGATCACATCCCCTTCTACTCGTGCCTCTAACCGCTCCGACCCTTGCTCTACTGGTAACTCCAATCTTCTCGTTCTTTTGGTCGTTGACCTCTGCTCAGCTCCAACTCTTTCTCAAGTCGTAAAGATTGCACCGCCAGACCGCTCAAAGCCGCTAGCCCTCACCTCTGCTCGGTCCTTTCTCTCACTGCTTATGGCCGCTGTCGACCCCCCTCTTATCTAACCGTTGCTTATAGGCGTTGTCGAGCTTTGCTCGTTTCCTAGTTGCCTGGCCGCTCAAGTTGCAATTCCCTATCCGACAAAGCTGACCGCTACTGCTCCTGCCCACCAGTTCTCGTCCGCGCTGGTCGTGTCCGCAAGCCAGTCTGCATGCTAGCTCTTGATCGCTTGTTCGTCGATCTCCTCTGCACTTGCCGCGCTCCTCGACAGTATCAGTTCTCCTGCCCGCACGTTCTCCTGACCGAACTTGACCACAATTTCTCCTGCCCGCAAGTTCCGGATCACCCTTGTCGCGCTCCTCTTCTTATCCAATTTTTTTCTCTCCTCGACGGCCATGGTCTTGAATGATGCCTCGTCTCTTCCGACTCGTGCCGCGACTACTACACCTGAAGTTCGGGATGAGCTCCGGATAACCACTCTCTCTTAGTGGTCGGAAAAATTTGTGGAGTGGGTCCACTCGGTGAGTCGTGTCCTCCAAACCAAAGGACTCCTTCATTACCTTACCAAGACACAACCTACTACCCCCACCGAGGAATGGATCCGTGATGATGGGCGCGTACAAACTTGGATTCTGAATTCTATGGACAGTGAACCATACCGTATGACCATGTATCATAAAACGACCAAAACTATGTAGAATGAACTTCACTACGTATACTCTGGCAAGGACAGTTTGCAACACCTGTTTGACATTTTCACCGACCTCCAGTTTCTTGATCCAGGGATGGATGGTGACCTGGCTTACTTTGTTGTGCGGTCCAAGACTCTCATTGAAGCCTGGATTCAACCTTCGCCTCCCACGCCGGATCTCGTTGCCCAATGAGCCCATAAAGAAGTTGACATAACCATGATGATGGCTCGTGTTCCTCCACATCTCCACATCTGTGTCAATATCCTCTCATCCTCAACCCTGCCCTCTCACTCTGATGTGTGCTCCATGCTCTAAAAGGTAACACTGCCTCCTGATACTCCCAGCACTGTCTCCAGCTCTTCTCCAACAATCTCCTGCTACTCACCTAACTCCGCCGACTCGTGGAGCGCGCACCGACTCTCGGGGGAGAGGTCGATCTAGTAGGATGCGTCCCAAGTGCTCCTACTGTGGTCGGGAAGGTCATCTTGAGGCTATTTGCTATCGTAAGCATGGTGGCCCTCCTACACACCTTGTGTCTAGGAAGATTGCTGCTCCCACTGCTGCTTCCCCTGACATTGCTGCATGACACACTCAGCTCCAGAATCTTCAGGGCCTTCTTAGTCGGTCTTCGGGCTCTGTTACGACCATCTCCAATGAAGGTATCTCATATTTTTCTCATAGTCCAACTTGGATTATGGACTCTGGGGCCACAAATCATATTACTCCGTAGAAGCCTCCTCGGTACTTGGACACTGCTTGTTTGAAGTTCATCACTGTGGCCAATGGTGTTACCATTCCCGTTCATGGTTCTGGCAACATGGACCTAACTTCATTTCTCTCTCTTGGCTCGGCTCTTCATGTTCCGAGCTCTCATTTTAGTCTTCTTTTTGTCAGTCATTGTACCCAAGACCTCGACTATTCTGTAACATTTTCTTCCTCCTTTGTTGTGCAGGATCGACAGACGCAAAATATCATTGGTAGAGGGCGATTGTCTAACGGGCTGTACACCTTACATATTTCCTCCACCGCCCTCTCTTTTGTTACCTACGTTGGCTGGCATCGACGTCTTGGGCATGCTCCTCTCCCAATTCTGAAGAAAGCTATTCCAGATCTGTCCATCACTGACTTCAACTGCGAATCCTGCATCTTCGGCAAGCAACATCACTCTTTTTTTCTTCTCATTGTCCTCAGAGCAATGCTCCTTTTGTTTTAGTTCATTCGGACATTTGAGGTCCTTATAAAATGACTAGTGTTTCTGGTTATCGATATTTTCTTATTTTTTATTGATGATTACTCTCGCATGAAATGATTGTACTTCACGATCGCTCTGAATTACTTGTGTCTTTCAAGGCTTTAATGCTGAGATACATACTCAGTTCTTTGCCACTACTAAAACTCTTCAAACTGATAATGCGCGCGAGTATATGAGTCATGCATTTCAAAACCTTCATACTGAGTTCGGTATCAACCACTAAACCTCTCATGCTTGCACACCACAACAGAATGACGTTGCCGAGCGCAAGAACCGTCATCTCTAGGACGTTCACTTGTATTTCAAATGTAGATGCCCAAGGTCTATTGTCATTTTGCGGTGTCCATCGTTTGCTATCTCATCAATCACATGTCATTCTTCATTCTCAATTTTGTCACTCCCTTTAGTCTTCTCCTCTTCCACCCCTCCCTTTTCCGTAACGCCTCATGTTTTTGGCTGCAAATGCTATATGCACTCCCTTGGCCATACAACTGATAAGATTGATTCTCGAGCTACTAAGTATATGTTTGTTGGTTACAACCACACACAAAAAGGCTGTCTATTATTCTCCTTCCACTCACAAATCAGTAACGACTGAGAATGTAACTTTCCTCGAAAATCAGTCTTTTCTCTCATCACCTTTGACTTTTCCTGCACCTCTTCTTCTACCACGTCCTGCCATTCCTGTCACCTCTCCTGCACCACCTCTCCTTCTCATGCTATCCACCAGACCCACCAACCCACCTCCGCTTCTCCGTGTGTACACTCGTCATCCTCCTCACCCTGATGCCCCGAGGCCGTTACCTCCTACTGATGAAACTTTGCGCTCTGCTGATCCAACTACGACTTCTTTGACTCACCCTATCATTAATGTTGTTTCTTTGCATCGACTATCTTTGGCGTTTCACACATTTGCGATCTCAGTGTCGTCTCTTTCCACCATACTTTTTTGCAGGAGGCTCTTCAACATCCGGGGTGGCGAACAATTATGGAAGAGAAAATGGCTATTCTATGGGCCAATCACACCTGAGATCTTGTCCTTCTCCCTCCTGGTCAGACATGTGTGAGTTACAAATGAGTCTTTACTATCAAACATGCTCCAAATGGGACGATTGAACGTCTAAAGGCTTGTTTTGTTGCCTCTGGTTTTACTCAACAACACGACCTTTACTACGAAGAGACCTCACCAGTTGCAAAGTTAAATACTATTCGTGTCTTGATCTCTATGGTCATTTATCGTCATTGGTCGTTGAATTAGTTAGATGTAAAAAATGCCTTTTTAAATGGTGATCTTGCTGAGACAGTGTACATGCATCAATATACCGACTTTGAGACTATGGGGGAGTCACTTGTATGTCACCTCAATAAATCTCTCTACAGTCTCAAACAACCTCCTCGGAATGGTTTGACAAGCTCATTCAGGTTTACTCAAAGCTCGATTGACTTCTCTCTATTCATCTGTCATTGCCTGACAAGCACCGTGATACTCTTGGTTTATGTTGATGACATTTTAATTACGGACAACGATTTAAAAGGCATCCACATGATGAACACTTGGCTTCCGTGTTCCAGACCAAAGATTTGGGGAATCTCTGATACTTTCTTGGCATCGAGGTAGCTCGTCATCCTGATGGTCTTTTCCTATCTCAAAGAAAGTGTTGCCTTGATCTTCTTGCAAACTAGCTGACACACTTATGGATGTCAACCACAAACTCTGTGTTTTTACCTCCGTCTCTGATACACTCATACCAAACCCAGAATACTATCGCCGTCTCGTGGAAAGTTGATCTATCTTACAGTTATAAGATCTGATATATCCTTTTCTATTGGGGTTAGTCAGTTTATGCATGCTCCACATACCTCTCATCTCCAGATAGTTGAGTGCATTCTCTGATACCTAAAATCTCCTGGACAAGGTTCGTTGATCTATCTTACAGTTACAAGATCTGATATATCCTTTTTATTGGGGTTGTTAGTCGGTTTATGCATGCTCCACAAACCTCTCATCTCCAGACAGTTGAGTGCATTCTTCGATACCTAAAGTCTGCTCTTGGATAAAAGCTCGTATATAAGCCCTCCTTATGTTTATCTTTCATTGCCTATTCTGATGCTGATTATGCTGGATCCATGGATGATCGTCGTTCCACAGGTGGTTTTTACACATACATTGGTGGACATTTTGTTTCTTGGGGAAGCAATAAACAGTCTGTCATCGCACGCTCATCTGCAGAAGCTGAGTATCGATCAATGACCCCTGTCGTCTCTGAACTCACATGGTTGGAAAGTCTTTTGGGAGACGTGTGTCAAATTGTCCTCTCCTGCCAACTTGTTCTGCGATAGTTAATCTACTATTCATATTGCCAAAAATCATGTGTTCCATGAACGTACCATACATATCAAGGGCGATTGTTACTTCATTCGGGAAAAGGTTCAACTAAGGAAATTGGACTTGAGACATGTGCTTGCTGCAAAACAAATCGTTGATATTCTTACCAAAGACTTGCGGTGACCACTATATTCTCAGTTCTTGTCCAAGCTTGGTTCCTACGACTTGTATACTCCATCTTGCGGGAGGGGGGGGGGGGTGAGTTACATAACTTGTAAAGAAAGACCATATAATAGACCCATGTAAAGCCCTCTTAGGGATTAGTCCCACACCTTAGGATGGTGTTTAGGCTCTCCTCTCTTCTCCTACATATAGGTAGAAATACTTGGTTGTATTCATAAAAAATATATGAGAATTTAATAAATATTGATTATATATATATATATATATATATATATATATATATATATATATATATATATATATATATATATATATATATATATATAATGTAGAACAGAAGATATTTCACACACCTGCTTAGACCAGGTTGATGCTAGAGTGTTTTGCAACTCTCTCCGTCTCACAGCCAAATCCCTCAAACTATTTCTCAGCTTCACCTCGTGTTGCTTCTTTTCCTCCAGTGTTGACACCAACCTATCTAGGAATCTACATAATTTTCAATGGAGATTATTAATATGATATGGCACATATTTTCAGGACAGTTCAACTTAATTTCACAGGGGCATCAAATATAACCTTTTAGAATTAAGAATCATAATGAAGTCACGAGTCCTCCGGTCTGTGAGCAATGAAATGGCCAAAGAGAGCTCCGATAGGAACACTTCGAGTGCATCTGGAGCATATTGCTGCAAAACAATAGGAGCAACTGCCTGAACTTGCTGCTGCAATGAAGATGTGTCTTCACTTCTCATTTCAGCCAACCTTTGACTTAAAAGGATTTTAGCTGTCAATATGAATTTGGAAGATCAAGCACTGTTTCAATAGTGGAAACAAATAGTTACAAGGTTCAAAAGAACGATAC